>CM062810.1:250059832-250512269 GCA_031772625.1 Pinus tabuliformis | reverse complement strand
ATATATATATATATATTGCGAATATATTTTTTGAAAATTGAAGTCTTTTAAAGTTTTAGTAATCCTCACACTAGTTGATTTCATTCAAAAACTTCAACAAAGAAAATTAATTAGTTATTTTAATAATTTATATATTTAAAGCTTTCTTTTGTGTCTAGTTTGTCTATGACTTGCAAGAGTATCTCTTCGCTAAGGGACCATGCCCTAGAGTTATCTAAGTCATCAAAATTATCCAACTATTGGACTAGACTAGGTCCACAAAAACCCTTGGCATGGATAGATTTTTGTATACCTTCAAACAAGGAGTATATTAATAGAACACATACTTGCAGATTATTCCATAAAATGAATGAGAAGAACTAGTGGACTGTCCAAATTCTCTTTTGGAGGGCTTGTGTTTTTTTCTTTTTGAATTATCAATAATTTTGGTAAGTCTTATTTACTCGATCATATTCATTATTTAGACAATAATTTTGACATAGTGAACAATGACAACCATAGGTCCAAATCTAGATCATATAATTGCTAAGAGCTACAAAACATATAATGGGGAAGAGCAAGGAGATAATTCAAACCCCAAATTCTAAACAATCAATACAATTTCAAAAAGGTCAAATTTGAGGTACATCCTAAGCTCCACAAATAAAGAGTTGTGTCATAAGAAAGGTTGAATCAACCAAAAATTGAGCTAAAAAAACAAACTATAAGATTCTAATGCAAAAAAAAACTTATTAGATCCCCAAAAATTATATTCAAATGGTGGAATCTAATTCAAATAGTTAATTACCAAAAGGTTCATTTTCATTGTCAATAATGTTATCATTATGGACATATCTAGTATAAAATTTCATCCCACCCCCTTGAAGTATATCGAGATGTGGAAGATGTTACTTATGACTTAACCAAACCTAACAAAAATCATACTTTACGAACTTTGTTAAAACCCAAAATAAATAGCAACATCGCATCATCTCACTTGGAACTTTCTCGAAATATAAATTTTATCTTAATCCAATTCCTAGATTGAACTTTCTACCCTTTTAAAGTACGACCAATTATAACTCTTGCCACATCTGGAGGACACTTCCATGTGGCACCCACGTGGCTCTTCCATATCACTCAAAACAATCCACGTCACTCATAGATCCATTGTGGCAACTACATGGCAGTGGTTGTGCCTTTGTGGCACCTTCCACATAATTTTAACTCACGATTCCCGTAGGGTTCAACTGCTTCATGAAATGATATATTTAGTCTCCCAATAGGATCAAAAAATTATTCTCCCACTCAACATTTTACTCTTTATATTCAACGATAATACAATTAACGAACCTATCAACATGCATACTATGGGGACAAAAAAAAAGTGAAGTCATAACTATGACTATTTTGTAAACCCAAACAAAACAACAGGATAGCTCCCAAACAAACACTTTCAAATCTATTGATATACCATACATTGCATGAAAAGTTTTCCTTTACTATAAAAGACAATCAACAATATTAATCAACCATAGGTCTTGTTGAGATTAATGAAGAAATGTTTTAATGGAGTGACTGTTCAAACTGAACCGTAGATTAGGAGTTTGTTCTTGTTTTTTAGGGTGTTGTTTCAACTTCCATAATTATGTGTAAATTATATATTTCTTGTTTCATGATTATAATGGCAAAGCGTGTTCTGCATAGGCAATCTCTGTCTCCAGATGGTGTTCCACACTTGTGAGCTGGTCACGTGTATTTAATAAATTTGCTTCTCATATTTTTGACATTGTATCAGAGCTACAGCACTGAGGACTACTTATAACCCTGAGTGGAGGAGTATATTGAAGGCTAAGAGGCAGAAATTTGACCGGTGTGGTTTTAAGGGCAATCAGTGCGGGATCCACGGGACGATAGTCGAGCCGATCCAGTTCTGGCCTTACGCGATTTTATTTTATAGAACAATGTGGGTGTGCCATTCTCCAATTGCGTCGATCGTGTGAATGAAGAAATTCTCTGGATCAGTTTTTGAATGCAGCCACTCAGTGCCAAGTCTACTATGGATGATCTAGGCTCTCGATTTCTACGCTATTGATCAGTGTAAGATTTTTGAGATACACAGATCTAGATCTGCAAAACAATAAACAAGCTTGCAAGAGAAGGGAGGAAGCGAACAAGAATTGAGAAAAGAATGAAATTGATTCTATAATATTAGTTTTAGAATAAATACATAAAAGCAACTAAGTTAAGCTTAGTTGTACATGCAATAACTAAAGCTAACTAAAGCTAAGTGTGCTTTATCTTATGTTAATGTGTACATGTGCCACATGCAAGCAATAAGTTAACTGGAGCTAATCTAGGTGCATGTACACCAACATAGCTAGTCTAAGTGCATGTACACCAACGACTGGAGCTAATCTAGGTGCATGTACACTAACAACTGGAGCTAATCTAGGTGCATGTACACCAACACCCCCCCTTAAGCATAACTTAGGTGAGTGTGATGCAAAATGAATGAGTCCGGCAACACGGCCATTTTAGGTACCCATATACAATGCATAAAAAGGAGGAAAGAGGGAAAACCTAGTGGGAAGAAAACCCCCCTCAAAATATAATGCAAAAGTAGAGAAAAGACAACTGCTAGGCAGTCGTGTCCTTCACCCCGAGACGATCTCGCAGGAATCGAAACTTCTGCTCAGTGAAAGTCTTGGTGAAGATGTCAGCAATCTGCTCGGAACTAGGACAGTACTAAAGATCGATGATCCCATCATGAATGAGTTCTCTAATGAAGTGCATGTGGATCTCGATGTGTTTGGTACGCTGCCGCTGCATTGGATCTCTGCAAAACTTTAGCGTACTTTGATTATCGCACCAGATGACAGTTGGATGATGGACACTAATCCCAAGCTCAGATAGGAAATGTTGTAGCCAAATTGCCTGAATAGTGGCATTGACTGCTCCTCTATACTCGGCCTCTGCTGATGATAAAGCAATGGCAGCCTGCTTCTTACTTGACCAACAAATTGGGTCAGATCCCAAACTAAGTACATAACTAAGTAGACTTGCGATCAATGTGTTGCCAGCCCAGTCTGAATTTATGAACCCGATGAGATTCAAAGAACAATTGGCTGCATAATGAATCCCATAGGTGATTGTCCCCTGGACATATCGAAGGATGCGCTTTGCAGCTTTCCAGTGTAACTCATGTGGCTCCTGCATGTATCTGCAAACTACTCCTACAACATATGAGAGATCAGGACGGGAGTGAGTGAGATAAAGAAGACTTCCCACAAGCTGGATACAATGTGCAATCAACCAATGGTGTGTCTTTGCCATTCTCAAGCTTTATCCCTGATAAGAAAGGTGTGGCTGCTGGCTGCTTGCAGTCACTCATGTGAAAACGTGCCAAAAGATCTCTGGCATATTTTGGTTGAAATGGTAATGCCAGAATCACGCTGATGGATCTCTAGTCCAAGGAAGAAATTTAGCAAGCCCATGTCTGTCATAGAAAACCGCTTATGCAATGCAGTTTTGATGTTAGTAATGACAGAAGCTGAACTACCCGTTATCAAAAGATCATCTACGTAGAGTACTATGATCAACAAGGAGTCAATTTTCTTCAGAAAATAAACATTGGAATCAGATTTGCAGCGTACAAAATTTTGAGATAGCAAATAAGAATCCATCTTTGCATACCATGCTCTAGGTGCCTGCTTGAGGCCATAGAGAGACTTCTTTAGTTTGCATACCAGAGATGAATTTTGCATGTATCCCGGTGGCTGCTCCATGTAGATTTCCTCCTCGAGATCACCATGAAGAAAGGCATTCTTCACATCCATATGATGCACCTCCCATCCTCTTGCTGCTGCAATGGAGAGAGCTAGCCGAATGGAATCCATTTTTGCCACTGGAGCAAAAGTCTCATCATAGTCAACACCATGTACTTGCTGAAAACCTTTTGCTACCAATCGTGCCTTATATCGACTAACTTGGCCATTTGATGCTTTCTTGGTCCGCTAAACCCACTTGCATCTCACAAGTTTGTGATTTGAAGGTAGCGGAACCAAATCCCAAGTCTGGTTCTCAATGAGAGAGTTATATTCCTCATCCATGGCGGCTTCCCATTCAGGATGCCCATTTGCTTCTGCATAAGTTTGTGGATTAGATCCATGCATCATATAGGCATGCATGGGCATGGATGGCTCCATAGCTAAGAGTGCTTGCGGATCTTCCTCAAACAGAGGGATAGAGGCAGGATCATCAAGGATATCACTCATGCTGCACCATTTTAGTGTTGAAGGTGGTCGAGAATCTTCCGAACTACATGCAAAAGTATGATCTCGATGTTCAACAACTGGTGGTCTAACAGGGGTCACGGGAAAAGACTCATCTTCATCAGAATGCTGGTTTGAAGTTTCATCTACATACTCATCAATGAGTGGTGATGAAAATTTGGTAACAAGTTCATCTACTGGTGCATGCGAAATATCTTCGTCAAACTTTACACTCCTTTCAATAAAGAGCTCTTCAGTGTGGATATCAAGCAATCTGTACCCTTTGACTTCATCAGAATATCCAACAAACATGCATGCTTTGCTTTGAGGCTCCAAAGCCTTTCTCTTCTCTGGAGGAATGCGGGCCCATGCTCGAGATCCAAAAATGCGGAAATGACTAACTTCAGGTTGCATGCCAGTCCAAGCCTCAAAAGGTGTTTTTCCAGTAACAGATTTATGAGGAGATCTGTTTTGGATGTATGAGGCACAATTAATAGCTTCGGCCCACAATTTCGACGGAAGAGATCTTGCATGCAACATGCAATTAGCCATCTCTTTCAAAGATCAATTTTTCCTTTCAGCCACGGCATTTTGCTGTGGAGTGTAAGGAACTGTATGCTGCAACTGTATGCCTGCTTCATCACAAAGATTCTTGATATCTTTGTTGACATATTCTGTCCCATTATCTGTGCGGAGTATTTTGATGCATTTTCCAGACTGATTTTCCGCATGCGCTTTGAAAATCTTTAGATGTTGAAAAACTTCAGACTTGAGTTTCAAGAAGTAAACCCAAGTGAATCTCGTGTAATCATCTATAAATGACAACACATATCTTGCTTTGCTCATTGAAAGCACCGGAAATGGACCCATGAGATCACTGTGTAAAAGTTCCAAAGGTGAAGAGGCTCTCCATGCATGCCCCTTCTCGAATTTTTCTTGTGGATGCTTTCCAAGAGCACATCCATTACAAACACCATCTGAAAATTCAATGGTTGGCAATCCTTTGACCATCCCTTGCTTACTAAGCTGTTGCATATATCTGAAATTCAAGTGCGCAAATCTCTCTTGCCAAATCCTACTTTCTTCATTTGCATGCGTAAGTAGCAAAATAGAATCTGATTGAGGAACAAAATCAGAAAATGTATACAGACGAGATTGATCATTTACCTTGCCAGATGCAATCTTCAAATTGGTTTGCATGTCATAAATGCTCACGGAATCTGGGGTAAATTCCACTTTCCTTCCGTTGCCTGTGTGTGTCATCTGATACACTGAGAGAAGATTCACAGAAAGCCTTGGAATATGCAAGACATTTTCAAAACTTCCATCTTCGAATTGCACTCTTCCTTGTCCAGTTGCTGCAACTGCAGAATTATCCCCCATGAGAATGGGAGGACCTGAGTATGCATGTAGAGAAGAAAAGGATTCCTTTGAAGAAGCCATATGATGTGAAGCTCCTGAATCGATGATCCATTCTTGTGGCGCAGAATGAAGAGCACTCAAAGCATGCCCGTTACCTCTTGGATCTGGTGCTTTTTCTCCAGACTTCTTCTTAGCATTCTCAGGAATGTGGTCTCCAAGATTGTGTTGCTGGAGTGTCTGCGCCATAAGATCTATAGTCTTCTTCATGCATGCAGATTCAGGATGAAAACCACGGTGGCAATAATTGCACATTGATTGCCCTTTCGTTCCTTTCCTTTCCTTTGAGCCAGATGATCCATCAGGGGGTTTGGGATGTCCTCCCTTTCTTGGATCAGGATCCTTCTTCCCTTTTCCTTTCTGATGCTCTTTGGAATTTGCCTTTCCTTTTGCATGCATAGTAAGTGCATGCGCTTTGGAATTTTTAAGTGTGCCCATTTTGATGAGTTTATCTTGCTCATGCATCAAAGACTGAATAAAAGAATCCAGTGAGGGCATCTTCCAAGCTGCACCAGTTGCAGATCTGACTATGTGGAATGTAGAGACGGATACTGCATACTCTGGACCAAGTTTTGATAAAATGGAAAGAATCAACTAATTTTCTTGCTTGGATTTGTCGATCCCGCATCCTTTCAGTTGAACTAACAAGGCTTTATACCTTGTGAAAAAATCTTGAATGTTCTCAAAGTTTCTCGGATCTAATGAGTTTAACTCATTTTCAAGAATGTGACCTTGCATTTCATCTTGTTTTCCAAACAATCCTTCCAAAATTTTCCATACTTCATTTGGAGTTGAACATGATTCAACATGAAATAGCAGTTCCGGAGAAATAGATAAACATAGGATGCCGAAGGCCTCGTCCATGCGATTGAAATATCTTGTTTTCTCCATTGCCGATGTTGGTTCAACTTCCGTTTCCATGGTTATTCGAAATAAGCCTCTACTTCTGAGATGAAGTTGAATCTTTGGCTTCCATTCGAAATAATTATATGGAGTGAGAATTGCCGATTGTGGAAACTCCAATTTAGACTCCATTCTTTGTTGTTGCTTCAATCTTCTGAACCTGCAAATAAAATTGCTTGTGCACTGATTACAAATCCCTGTGCTCTGATACCATGTAAGATTTTTGAGATACACAGATCTAGATCTGCAAAACAATAAACAAGCTTGCAAGAGAAGGGAGGAAGCGAACAAGAATTGAGAAAAGAATGAAATTGATTCTACAATATTAGTTTTAGAATAAATACATAAAAGAAACTAAGTTAAGCTTAGTTGTACATGCAATAACTAAAGCTAACTAAAGCTAAGTGTGCTTTATCTTATGTTAATGTGTACATGTGCCACATGCAAGCAATAAGTTAACTGGAGCTAATCTAGGTGCATGTACACCAACACAGCTAGTCTAAGTGCATGTACACCAACGACTGGAGCTAATCTAGGTGCATGTACACCAACAATCAGTGGTGTGAGGTGGCCAAGGCGGATGCTGCGGCGGTAGTGGAAAACTATTGTTTGAGACAATGAACAAGCAGAGGCTGTCGTGGATTTGGTTTATTTGGAGTTGAATTTGTTTTCTGTTGGATCACTGCGGGACTACGATTGAGGAGGCTGGAAGGCGCTATTTTTGCAGCTACTGCAAAGTTTACACGGCCGAAGAAAAGAGTTCTTTTTTTGGATTACTGCTCCAGGAGAAATCACGCCCGAGTTTGAGTCGCTGGCTGACATAGGCCGTGCCAAGGAGCTGTCGTGGTTGGATTGTGAGCTGGATTGCCGTAAGAATGAGAGCCTGCTATACGATCTGTTGAGATTGAAAGTCGCGGAACCATGACGAAGACTGGACAAGATTCCACCATTCTGGGGAGAAATCCTCAACCTGCTGGTATGCCATTGGTATAAACAGTGGTGCGTTGGGATTCAACATGGAATAGGCTCTGTGGAGTAGGTGGATTGAACAGCAGTGAAGCCTCTGCAATTTTTTTTTGAGTTGTGGAGACACCATAAGCATATAAATTCATGTGCTCTGTGGAGGAGGCCGCATAATGGATGTGCTGGATGTGGGTATTTTTTTAAATTAAGATTACAAATTGAATGCATGAAGCCTCTCGTGTTGTGTGTTTCCCAAACAGATTGCAGCTCTCGCTGCTTAAGACAAAAGGATATTTTTTTAAGATTTTAATCAAAGTTTTAAACTGAAATTTTTTATTTATTTAATTCTTTAATTAAAAGAACAAAAATGGGCGAATTTTTTAAAAAGAGATCTGGGCTCATTGGAAATAATGGGCGAATTTTTTAAAGAGAGATCTGGGCTCATTGGATCTAGCATTTGCAATTTTTTTTTAAGATCTCGAGTTCTTTTTTTTTTAAGTTGCTGGGTTGAAGTTTTTTTTTATTCAAGATGAATAATCAGTTAGCAGAAGCATACCTCAATGAGAATAACAAGCTGGATGGATCCAATTATTTTGGTTGGAAATTTAAGTTGCAGACCCTGCTTGAGGGACACAATGCATGGGAAATTGTGAATAATGATGAGGTGAAGCTGAACGTGCTTGCAGGAGGAACAACAGCAACAATCCAAGATTGGGATAAGCAGGAGACTAAGGCAAGAATGCTCCTGAAATTTTCAGTCAAAGATTGCATTATTCCCCATATCCATGATTGCAAGACTGCACCAGAAATCTAGAAGATGCTCAAGGATCTCTATGAGGTCAAGAACACCAATTGATTGTTGTTCTTGAAGAGAAAGATTCTCTCCATCAAGATGGAGGAGAATGAGACAGTTGTAGCATTTATTTCGTAGATCAAGGAGCTCAAGAACAAACTTGGTGACATCGGTGAAGTTGTGTCAGATATAGATTTGGTCACGATTACCATGAATGGTATGACTAACGAGTATTAGATGTTCATCACTGGCTTGAATGCAAGAGAAAAATCCCCCGTGTTTGAAGAATTGACAGGGATCCTCATGCAAGAGGAGGAAAGGTGGCTGACTCATAAACCTCAGAGTTCATATCTGGCCTTAATGGCAAAGAAGAAGCCCTTCAGACGAAATCCAAATGTAGCACAAAAGAGAGTGCAACCTCACATAGAAAGATGCCCCACCTCAAGGTAAGTTTTTCAATAGAAATGACTCTGTGACCAAATGTTTTTATTGTGGTAGAAGCGACCATATAGCCAAATATTGTATGAAGAAGAAGTTTGATGAAGGTCGAAAGAGGCATAAAAACATGTAGGTCATTTTGCCGATGAGGAACAAAGTTAGAACTTCAGACTATTCATATCTGACTCTATGTTTTCGACTAAAGATGATGAAGCAGATACCTGGTTTGTGGACTCAAGTGCATCCATTCACATGACATGGAACAGATAGTGGTTTGAAGACTTCAAAGAGACCAACAGTGGAGCAAACATCTATCTAGGTGATGATAGAGGGTACCAAATAAAAGGTTATGGTAATATTTCTGTTGTTTTGCCTCATGGAAATATTAGACATATTCATAATGTGACGTACTTACCCGGGATCAAATAGAATCTGATCTCTGTCTCTATGATAACTGATCATAATCTCAAGGTAGAGTTTTATAGATCATATTGTGTTATTAAAGACCCATTGGATCATATGAAGCCTATTGCATCAGGTATTTGTGTGGGGGGATTGTAGAAGTTAAATGTCAAAACCACACCACATCAGGCATTAACATCATCTGCGATGACTACAGTGGACTTATGGCATCAAAGGTTCGGCCATATTAACTTAATGATCTGCTGCTATTACAACAAAGAGGTATGGTTGAAGGTCTTCCTATTTTAAAGCCTGTCCATATTGATTGTGATGCATGTGCACTTGGAAAGATGCACATAGATGAATTTCTTGTGAATGCTGATAGAAGGAGGAGCGATATACTTGAGCTAACAAATTTATGCGGGCCTATCTAGACAAGGTCATTAGGTGGTGCATACTATTTTTTACTGTTTATTGATCACTGTACTATATTTACTTGAGTGTATTTCCTCAAGAAGAAGAGCCACACTTTTGAATACTTTAAGGAGTTCAAAAGTATGATTGAAAAGCAGATAGGTAAATGCATCAGGATTCTCCGCTCAAATAAATTGGGAGAGTACAAGAAAGCTTGTGTCCTCAAATACTGCAAAGATCATGGGATACAACAGCAGTTTACAGTACCCCACACTCCTCAACAAAACGGGGTTGCAGAGAGGAAGAACAAAACCCTTGTGGAGTGTGCTCGCAATATGTTAAAATGTAAGAATATTTCTAATGGATTTTGGGTTGAGGCAATTAACACTACAGTATATCTAAAGAACAGGAGTCCAACAAGAAGTTTAGATTTCGAAACTCCTTTTGAAGCTTTATTTGGCTATAAGCTTGTAGTTAAGCATTTGAGAGTTTCTGGCTCTAAAGCCTTTGTTGATGTCCTAAAGGAAGATAGAAAGAAACTGGATTCAAAAGCCATCAAATGTATTTTTGTTGGGTAGTGAACAAAATTTAAGGCTTACAAACTATTTAATCCCTCTACTTATAAAGTTTTTACGAGCATAGATCTAGTGTTTCATGAGCTGGTTAATGATGGAAGACGTGAGAGTCCTAATGAAAAATGGCACATAACCTTGTTAGTGGAAGAAGGAAGTGATGAATCAGGTGACAACAATGAGCAGTAGCAGCAACAACAACAACAGGAAGGGAAAGAAGATGATGTAATTGTCAAGCCAAGAACACAAAAAGGATGATCAGACAAGGTTTGAAGCTACCTCACCATTCAGGAGATCAGGTAGGAATATTTAGTTACCAGAAAGATATAGGGAAAATTCTTTTATTACTAGTATGATGAATGTTGTTGAACCCTCTAGTTATAAATAAGCCAATCAATATAGTGAATGGAGGGCTTCTATGGAAGAGGAATAGGAGTCAATCCTCGAAAAAAAAACTTGGGATTTCGTTACAATACTTGAATAAAAACAACCCATAGGATGCAAATGGTTGTATAAGCCTAAATTTAAATTAGATGGGAGCATAGATAAATATAAAGCTAGGCTGGTTGCAAAGGGGTATTTGCAGCAAGAAGGAATAGATTATGATGAAACATTTTCCCTTGTAGCTAAACTAAACACAATCAGAATGACAATTGCTTTAGCTACCAAACACCATTGGATGATTCACCAGCTAGATGTTAAATCTAGTTTTTTAAATGGGGACTTAAAAGAAGAAGTCTACTTAGTGAGACCTGTGGGGTTTGTCAAAAAAGGTGAAGAACATTTAGTTTGTAGGTTGAAGAAAGTGTTGTATGGACTAAAATAGGCACCCATGTCATGGTATGAAAAAATTGTTTCATTTTTCTTGCAACATGGCTATAAAAGAAGCAAAAACGACCCTAATCTTTATACTGTGTTTGATAAAGAGGGAATGATTGTTTTGATTTCTTTATATGTATATGATCTAATCATTATAGGGAATTCTAATAATATCATTAAAGAAACCAAGGACCAGATGTCACAAGTCTTTGAGATGAAAGACCTTGGAGAGCTACATTATTGTTTGGGTTTGGAAGTCTTGAGGGATTCTGGAATTTTTTTTTTTTTATCACAGAGTAAGTATGTCAGGAGCTTACTAGAAAATTTTAGAATGGATTAGTGCAAAGTTGCAGTAGTACCTTTACAACTGAATTTAAAACTTTAGAATGATGATGGATCTAAGGAGGTATATGCAACTTTATATAGACAACTGGTTGGGAGTGTAATCTACTTTACTACAACTAGGCTAGATTTGGCTTATGTAGTCAGTGCATTGAGCCAATTTATGTCAAAGTCCCTTGAGAGACATTGGGTTGCAACAAAAGGTGTTTTAACGTATCTTCAGGGAACCTTAGATTTTGGTATTGTTTATAAAGATTCATGTGATGTTATATTGACAGGTTTTTTAGACTCTAATTGGGCTAGAAATGTAGATGACAGATGATCCATAACAGGCTATGCATTTATCATTGAATCCAGGGTCATTACATGGAGCAGCAAAAATTAGAACACAGTATCCTTGTCTTCTGCAGAAGCTGAATATCAAGCTATGTGTGTAGCAACATACAAAGTAGTTTGGTTGAGGAGACTTCTCCTTGATGCTGGAGAAGAACAGAATGTTGCAACAGTGATCAAATTTGACAACCAGAGCTCCATCAAACTTGTAAATAATCTATTATTCCATAAGAACACAAAGCATATCGATACACAGTTTCATTTTGTCAGGGAGAAATTTCAGTCAAAAGAAATCCATATTGAGTATTGTATTAGTTGTGACAATGTTGCTGATATTTTTACCAAACCTCTTGGTAGAATCAAGTTTGAGTTGTTTAGGGAAGTGTTCGGCATATGTGTGAATCCATTTCTCCATTAAGGGGGAGCGTTGAGATTAATGAAGAAATGTGTTAATGGATTGACGGTTCAAACCGAACCTTAGATTAGGAGTTTGTTCCTATTTTCTAGGGTGTAGTTTCAATTTCCCTAATTGTGTGTAAATTATATATTTCTCATGTCATGATTGTAATGACAGAGCGTGTTCTGCAAAGGCAGTCTCTAGGTGGTGTTCCACACCTGTGAGCTACTCAATTTTATTCAATAAATTTGATTCTTATATTTTTGACAGGTCCAACATATTCACATCATAATAAACAAAAAAAATCACACATGGCAATAGTCAACAAAGAAAATTCAAGCATCCATGAACTTGACTACTTCCTCCTCTAAAGAATGAACTTATGACCTTCAACAATGAAATAAACCATGATGTTCACAACATGTTAGATTATAGAAATCACAAACAATAATAGATTAGTTGAAGAATGATGATGAAGGAGAATCAAAACCACATTTTTCTAGACTAAGAGGGGTCACAAAACATTCCTATAAATAAATTGTAGATTTTGTAGGCTATGAATTTGCCATGTTTCTAATTGCAATTATCGTGAGGTGTTAGTTTGTGCTAGTGAATAACCAAGTGGGACTTTATCAATGTAACAAGTGTAGGAGTAGGTATCTAGTAGTTTTAGGCTTTGGAAATATATCCGAGTTCTAATTTTTATGTTGGGAAATTTTTCCATCCAATGATTTGTATATGGAAATGTGTGTGCGATAGGGTAGGAAAAGGGGTCTCCTAAAATTTGAGGCTTAATGAATTTTTGGAGGTAGAAGCTCCCAAGTGCATTTCGAGAGATAATTTGGAAGGATTTCTGTAATTCCTATTGTATATAATTTTCAGTTAAAGAATGAATATGGTGTTTTAAATATCTATGTGTATCAATGGGAATCTCTATCTTTGTAGGGTCTTTGTAGGGCACAATTTTTTTTTTTGATTGGTTAATAATTAGCAATGAAACCCTATGATGGCCCCAAAATTTTCACATCATAAGCAAACAAAAATGACTAAGGGAATGTGTGTGTATATAGTTTAGTCTTTGCTTTTGATTTCTACCTTAATAGGAAATCATTTGTCACATGTATGGTTCCTTCTGTCTCATCCAAACATATCTATGATTTCATTCATGAAGGAGTGATTTTAATTCCATAAAGGAACATCGCCAAAATGTCATTGTAAAAATATTAAAATCTGAAAGGTGACGATACGATCCCTTTTGTCAACTTTGGAATCAAAATTGTAGGTACAATAATTATTTTTAATGTATTCAATAAGATGACATGGGATTTCTTCTTTGGAATGAGTTATGTCTTCATAATGCATTCGACTAACTCAAATATACATGTATTATGTGATAAAAGGAACAAAACAATTGTCAACAATGAAAGATCTAAGATCACCTGCATGATGAACTCAAAATTTAATGATATAGAAAAATATCCAGAGGCGGACCCATATCCACCTCATTTACAGTCCCAAAGTGACGAGGTCAATGAATGGTTATATAATGCAATCAATAATGGAGTTTATAGATGTGGCTTTTCCAAGAAGCAAGAACCTTATAAACACATTAATTTCTGTAGGTTAATTTGATTTTAAAATAAATCTTTTATGTTAAAAGATTTATTATTATTATTATTATTATTAAAAATATGTATATACATGTTCCACTCCTCCTTACCTATGCTACTTAAGTATATCAGGTCCATTTATCTCTGTGTAATGCATGCCCATGGCTTTGGAGTTTATTTAGTGAATTTTTCTGTGGTGCAATGATTCAGTTTTCTGGGTGTACATTCCCTAGAACATCCTATTCATATATTTTATTAGTATATTTTATGGAAGTTGCATAGATCTATTAAGAATGTACACATGCCCACCTTACTTTACCCTTTTGGTGTTGACTGGTCAATCCTTCTCAAAGTTGGTTCTCAAAGATCTCACCTAAGTTAGCTCTAGTTGGGCATGTAAAGAGTTCCTTTCCTTTGAGCTCAGGTAAGGAACAATATTTCTTTCTAGCTGAAGTGATGAGCTAATATTCAGTAGAAAATAAAGAGCATAGTTGTATGACCTACTTTTCTTTGCATTATGTACTTTGTTAACATCAAGGAATTTATGTTGAAGGAAATTTGAACTTTCTAATATTTTACGAGAACTCAAAAATTTTGATAGTTTAATAGGAGCACACAAAAGAGGAATAAATTCTTCTTGGAAAGAAACAAGTTCGCCAAGAATGATATGGTAGATCATAAAATGATTCATAACAAAGGCATCACATTGATGTTTAATAAATAGAGTAAATTTTTCGACATGGAATGTTCATCAGATTAACAACATTTGGACTTAATGAGTGACTTTGATATAGAAATGAACGAAAATATTTTTTTCCTAGAATTGAGGTTCAAATATATTTTCCTCTTCTATTCACAAAAAAAAACCCACTCTATAATGTTATCAAGAGGGAATGGAAAACCTTCCAAGTTCTTTTGTGACAAAAAATCCTTAGAGAATTACTTCTCCTTAGCTTGTTGTGCACCAATTATATTAGAAATATTTTCTTGTGTGTCAAATGCATCATAGAGGTGAGGATACCTCCCTTTGTCTCAAATATGAAATTAAAAAATGCATCATAAAGGTGATGATACCATCCCTTGTGTCAAATGTGGAACAAAAATTGTAGGTGCAAGAATTCTTTTTAATGTCTTCAATAATTCGATAGGGGGATTCCATTTTTGGACTCAGTATGAATCAAAGGGAATGAGTTCTATGTTTCCATTTCAATAGGTTCATGACCAATAATCACCATAGTCTTGTGTTCATTCTCACCACTGATATCATAGACAACATAAACAAGAATGCCACTGAACCACGCACACTAGGATCCTTGATTGCCTTGCTCAAACTGCAAATTTATGGTTTCATCATCCACAACGTCATTGTGTAATATTATTGTTCATGTTGTTTCTAATTAGGCATGAGAGCTAAAGAAGAAATTTGAGATATAGGAATAATATATTCAACAACAACCTCATTTCCCTTTGGAAATAGACTATTACCCTCATCAAATACATCAACTACTCTTCTTGTAGCATATAAGGCCTTTCTTGAAGACATCTCACAATGATCAACACTACCAGTTCTTATGTAGATCACAAAAAATGGGCAGGTTATGAGAAAGTATTGTGGAATATTTAAAAGAAAATTGACCTGGTCATTTTATGTTCCAACACCATCAAAGGATCCAACCTATGATTCCTTGTGGCCAAGGGACCAAATTCCACAAAATACAAATAGATATAAAGTGTCTAGGACTTTGGAGATAGGATAAATTGAGGATGTAATGAGGTTGGAAGGGCTCTATCCAAATGTTGAATGATCCTATCAATATTCTTAAGAAAATTGGTCTGGGTAAACCAAGGTTTCACAAAATGTCCTTGTAAAAATATTAAAATATGAAAAGTGATGATACTAGCCCTTATGACAACCTTGGAATCAAAACTGTAGGTGTAAGAATTATTTTTAATATCTTCACTAAGATGATATGGTATTCCTTGTTTGGAATGAGTATCAATCAAAGGGAATCAATTTTTTTTGTCAAGCATTACTTAGTATCTTAGCCATATGCAATCACACAATGCGATAATACTCTAGATATTGAGTTAAATAGATGGATACAACATATTTTTTACTTCACTTATCATTTATTAAGCTAATATTGGGTAGTTGTAGGGGTACAATTTTCCAATAATCGCCATAGTCCTGTGTTCATTCTCACCACTGATATCTTAAGCATCATAAATAAGAATGCCACAAAAGCACAAATTCGAGGCTCCTTGATTTTCCTACTCAAACTCCAAATATATTGTTTCATCATCCATAATGTCATTGAGTAATACTATTGAGACTTATAATTTTATGGATGTCTCGCTTTCATGTACAGTACAATAGGGAATGTGAGTTTGCTATGCATGTGAGTAAATCGAATTCAATATGTAGATGGTTGGTAACCCACACAAAGCCTTTCTTTGGGTTTTATATGGGATGGAAAATATGCCATGCATCTATGTACGATATAATAAATCAAGATGTCACAGTTCCAATATAAGTGTTAGTCAATTTTTGGACTTTGACAATATCCACCACTCTCATGTGTCATGTTTGTATCTTCAAAGTTTCGCTAGTCTCTTGTTGTTTTCAAATAGATTAACCAAAATATATGATGCTGATTCCAATATTTGACTATAAACTCTCAAATAGGTAAGACATACTCTAATATCTTACCTATTTTTAAATACAAAAATGTCTTTTGAAAGAGAAAGAATGATAGAGTGGATTCCAAACTTGGATTTTAAAACTCAATAGCTAAGGCTTCATCTGTAATGTTTGTATCACTTCACATAGTCTCTACAACACATCAAATGGCCATGTTAAAGAACATGTTGAGAACCCCATATCCAGCTTGAAGGGATACCACCCATCTGGAATGCAATTTTCAACATGAAATTATTTATGATAAATATTGTACCTCTCATTCATTAGCAGTGATGCAAAAGTTGCACCTATTTTTTCATTAACAATCACAGATTATGGTTTCCATAAACATCATACCTAGCCAAAAATCTACAAGCTCTACTAGATGGTCATTGTAACGACCCATTTAAACTAATCCACTTTATAAAGTTTTAAACTTTATAAGAAAACTGATATGATGAAGCCTTATAATTATAAATTTTTAAATCTTAATATTAAAACAAAAATGATGAACTTTAAAATAAATATGATTAAGTTTTTTTTTTAAAATATAAACCATTAAACTTTATAAAATATATGAATTAAACTTTATAAAATTTAAACTATATAATAAAAATAAAATAAAAAATCATATGAAGCACCCTTATAAAAAAGGGGGACCCTTAACCCAGCAGGACATTTATAACAGAGCGTTATGTCAGCAGGGAAATATTTGAGAGCCGTAACTGCATGGAGGCGTGTCGGGAGGAGGAAAGGCGGTGGCTGCAGGTAGGAGGGCGGTCACCGCCAGGCTCGCAGATAAAAACCGGAGGGCTGAACCAAGAGGGGGGGGGGAACAAGAGAGGAGCAGAAAAACCAGAAGCAGAAATTCACCAGGAGAAAACTAGGAGGAAGATAATTATCCATTGGAAGAGCTTTAAGCCGTCTGAGGTTTTAGGCACGGAGGGACAGAGAGCTTCTGTTGAGAAGCTTTCTGGATTGAGCAGCTAGGTTTGCTCAGTCTGGTTGGGTGGTATTGGTCTCCTGGAGATTGGATCAAAATAGCCACGACATCATCAGCAACAACCACAACACCATCAACATCACCAGAGCAACACCAGAGCAAGCAGCAGTTCAGGTAGGTGTCCAAATCCTTTTACTGTATTCCGGTTCAGTTTTGTTCTTACTGTATTTAGTTCTGGTTATTTCGAAATTCCAGTTTATGGTCGTTATACATGGTATCAGAGCCCGTGTTCAAACCTTCGAGACCTCCCAGGCCCTACGCTCGTGTACACTTGTGATTTAATTCGTTTTGGACCAGCAATCTTTACGAACGCTGTGTAAACCCTCGACGCGCGAGTCTCTACGGTGTTTACAGTAATTCAGCAACCTGAGCCGCGCGTTATAGAACCGGAGATTCCAGTCCCTGCCACCGCTGCCTGATGCATATTAATTAATAAATTTTGTTATATTCGTGGCTATACCTACCTACGGGCCACTTCCGAGAGCCGATGCTATAAATGTTTCCGATGATGACTGGACTGTGATCTGCGGTGGGTCGTCTTTTTACATACGACGGGATTCGGTAGAAAACCATATACTGGAGGTTACTATAGTCATGGACCCAGAAAATTCAGCTCATTTTAGCTGATGATTATTTAAACCTTCCCGACTTCCGACCGGCCATGGCGTTCACGCTTCACTGGGTAAAGGGCCCGGAGATTCGAACCCCAGCGATGTAAATGGGAGGTCTCCCCTATATATTATTCATTTGGTTATAAAAAAAAAAAGACACTTGAATTTCTCGTTACCGAGATTTATTTCGGCTACGAATTTCCGATCGATAGTGCTGGCCCCAACAGTCAGCATCCATGGCGCGCCGTTTACAACAGTGGACCCGCTCGGCCCATCGTTCCCGGCGGAACAAGAAACGAGTACGCCTTTCTCCGAGGCTGCAAAGGCTCCCACAGCTATTGGGTTCTTGATGAGATCGTCAGGCGAGAGGGCCAGTGACAGCGACAACACGTCGACCCCATCGGCTAGAGCTGTCTCTATCGCGGCAAGAACGTCAGACCCCACAATGGGACCAGCCGAGGGACCCCCATCAATGTACCAGCCAACCTTGTACATGGCCAGCCGTGCTCGAGGCGCCATGCCTCTGGCCGTGCCCGTTGCGTAACTGAAATAATCGACATGAGGCACAAAGTTTCCGGCAGCCGTGGAGGAGGTGTGGGAACCGTGGCCATAATAAATCTTC
Organism: Pinus tabuliformis; assembly: GCA_031772625.1. Taxonomy (NCBI): domain Eukaryota; kingdom Viridiplantae; phylum Streptophyta; class Pinopsida; order Pinales; family Pinaceae; genus Pinus; species Pinus tabuliformis. Next base: position 250,493,695 of record CM062810.1, on the reverse strand, counting down.
TTGCTCAACGGCCTGAGAGAAATAATCGAGGGTTCTTATTCCCCAATCTGAAGTTCATTTCAATCTTATCAGCTATGCTAACGTGGGAATCCAAAGCAAGTGAAAAGCTCATTGCCGAATCTAAATCCATATCTTCAGCGAAAGAATCACTATTCTCACCAAAATTTTTTTGGGCTCAAGGTCCTTCTCATTATTTGGACCAAGTTGAGGTTTCAGCTCATTTTTATGCTATCATGGTGATTGACCTTCTCAACAACAGCTTCCTTTCCGGTATCATATACTGGAGAACCTTCAAAACTTGCAAAATAGCATTTGCGCTTTTGCTCCAATAACATCCCAAGGGCTTCATCATTTGCAAAGTCAAATGCACGCTCCTTTTAGACATCATTATAGTATTTAACCAATTCCTCGCCAACTCTGTCATATTCATCAGATTGTTCAAATTTGTTCTTTATGGCATCGGAATATCACTTTCCCTGATCATGTGCGCCACCAGACTGCTCCCTTCTTGGGTCATCCCATTTGTTTTTATGTGACTGTCATCAAAGCTTAGTGGCTTTTCGAAGCATGGTCCATTTGAATTTTTATCAATGCCATTGTAGGGATGCTTTGTCACTCACATTTTCAGAAGGTGTTGGCTTATATCACTTTTTTTTTTTTTTTCTTTATGGTCACGGCCAACCTCTTCATCAAAATCTGGAGGACAGTCAGAACACAGGAAATATGACTTGTCTCAATTTTGTGCAATGAATAAATCGTGTTCAAGGTGTTCATTAGTGTGTTTTTAGAAAAAAAAAAAAAAGTTCTGCTAGATCTATAGCAACCTCCTCAATGATTTCAAGAGGATTGCCTTTCATAGCATCAATGCCATTGTTCTTTGAATTATTCTATTCTTGATCAAGAACACCAGTGCCATGGTGTTCTTACTGTGGATCTGTTGCATTCTCTTTAAAAACATCCTTGTCATCTTCGACAGAAAGGTACAGTAGGTCCCTGTTGCATTCTCTTTAAAAACAGCCTTGTCATCTTCGACAGAAAGGTATAGTAGGTCCCTTTTTGGAGGACAGTGAACAACTCCTTATCATATTCTTCCAGTTGTTCCTGAAAGTCTTCTTCTAAATGCTTCATCTGTAAAACCATCATTTTTATCATAAATAGTGAGTTTCACAGAATATAACTTTGATAAGGATATTTTATAGTCCTATAAATCCCCAAGGCTGTTGAAATCCATTGATGGCCGTACGGGTATTTATGGGGATGCCAATTTTAAAATCCGGGTTAGTAGGTGGCCCAAGTGTGTCATATGTATGTCTGTATATCAAATATGTGACAAAATTAAAATCAAGAGTCGCAATCAAAACTAGTAAAATCTAAAACACAAAAATCATATGATAACAGAAATTATTGTTAAAACTAGAAATATTTCATCAAGAAACAAGATCAGATATCTTAATTTCATTAGCATAGGTACCGTTATTCATTTTCTGGAAATATTCTCCCTTAAGGCAGAAAATCTCTGCCCGGTGCTGACTTGGAAAATTTTCCAGATTGGTACTATTAATTAAATTGATCCCAGTTCTTCATTCCCCTCTCATTTCTAAATAAGTTTTGCTTGTTCTCTTATTTTCACAAATCTTTCGTGCTTGAACTCCCATGTGAAATAGCCAGCATTTTGTTCAGCTCAGTGACACATCATAAAGACCTTGCTTGCGGGCCAAACGAGCAAGCTTGTTAATGCTCCTTGCCTTGTCACCATATCCAAGTTGAGGAATCTGGGTGTTTTGTATTTGAAAAATCTTTAAATGAATTCATTACAGTATTATACATGTGATTCCTCCACTGAAGCAAATCATCCTAGAAAGAGAAATTATCCCAATCGTTAGGCGTCTATAACCATACTTCTGCATTATTCATGTTAGGATAGAATACCCTGCATTAGGACAAGGAGGTCGCGAGACCACCCTCCTTGACCTCGGTACCAGTAAGATCCGCCTAGCGGGTAAAAATAGCAAAACTATACCCGTTTATGAATGTGAAGTTGCAAAAGAGAATTGTGTGTTAAATTCAGTTGCCCACCTCAAAATTTTTACGGAATTTTATTATGTGTTCAGGAACCCTTACAATGGTGAGGACGTATGAGCGACGACGACGTGATCAGGTAGCATCACCACCATTAATGCTGCCACCGTCGCCATCATCATCCCCATCACCACTGTCACCGCCAAGACCATCATCGACATCAATCGCCCCAGCGCCAGAGTTGACTGTGATAATGAATTCTTTGGAAGCCTTATTGGAAACATTAAAAGAATCAACTAAGGCCAAAACCAAAGAGGAATTTCAGCATGTAGCCACCAGTTCAGCGGAACCAAATAATTGTGAGCCCAGAAGATCGAGAGAAGACATTTCTAGGGAGCTTCAGAAAATTAGACTCCTCGAATTCTTAGGAGGTCAAGCAGGTGAACGCGTTGAGGCATGGTTGGAAGGAATGAACCGATGCTTTAGGTTAAGAGAATATTCGCCTTCAGCAAAAACAAAAATTGCCGTGTTTCAACTAAAGGAAAGTGCCTTGATTTGGTGGGGAAATCTGGAAAAGCAGCTGCACCTTACATCGGATAATGTCCCTTGGGAACTATTTGAGGAAAGGTTCCACGCAAAGTATTTGCCTCCATACTTTCAACAACAACAAGCCAAAGCCTTCGATACATTAATTCAGGGAAATAAAATGGTGGAAGAATACGAGATAAGGTTTATGGAACTTGTAAAATACATTCACTACTTAGATTCTGATGAACGTCAAGCTGAACGCTTCATATTTGGGTTAAATCCTCGCATCAGAGCCTTGGTAAGCATGTGGAAACCCTCATCAGTAGCCGAGGCAGTCGAATGTGGTCGTTATGCAGAAGAGCACCTTGGAATAAAAAAAGATATGGGGCCAGCATGGCCTTTACAATCAGGATTTCCAGGGAAGGCTCCCCGAAACTTCTTCAGAGGAGGTAGCTCGAGGCCACCTTACGATAACAGGTTTACCCCAAATGTTGGGACAAGAGTTCCCATGGCAGTAAACACTATAGCCACGGAATCGTCCAACACCAGACCATGGTGTTGTGGGGAAAAGTATCCGATGCGGATGACCCTATCCCTACTCTAAAGGTGACAGTCTTTAGCAACAACTGAAAGTAAAGTTTTGATGATTTCCTTTATGAAAGTACAGAGAGAATGAAGAAAGGTTAACCAACCTGGTGTCTTTCGCTTAGTCGATCCTTGTCCTCTCTCTTTGTCTCTTGTTCCCAGCTCCTTGCTCTCTTTGCCGGTCCAGCTACACACAGATCCTGCACAAAACAAGAGAGGAAACTACAAGATACAAGTACTCATAACTGATACATGGATTAGAGTGAATCAAATATACATGTAAATACAATACATCAATGCAATACAAGTATATAGGAGAACATGCAAAACTTTATTGATAGAAGTAACAGGGTTCTGAGAAGGTTACAACCAATGATGGCTCCAATCCAGCAGCACCTCCCCAGCAGCAAGAACTCTCCTCTTCACCTCTAGTAAAACAATCACCCAATAGCTCTAACTGTAAACCAACAGCACCTCCTTGCTTTACACAAAATTCCAGCCTCCTTAGACCTCATAGAAGAGCTCTATATATAGGAGAGAAGAAGAGAGGATGAGTCAGCTTGAGACTGACATGAAGCTGCCTTGTGTCCTCTCCCTCTTCAGTTAAACTTCAGTCCTTGAGTCCACTTGGAGATCCTTGCTTACACATGGTGATCAAGTACCTCTTACTCATCACAGGGCGAATCTCATGAACCAAGTGTCAGTTTGGAAGCTTCCTGGGCAGTTGACACCTTGCAGGATGACTGTGCCACTTGGCCAATCTCGCCCAGCGCAGGTAGCCTTCATTAATCTTGACTTCCAGCGCAGGTACAAGGAGGGACAGTTGCATTCCAGCGCAGAAGCTCAGTGGAGCAGCTGACATGATCCAAAATAAGCCTGTTTTGAAGTGTTTTCAGGTGGAGAACTGATTGGAAGTGCTGTTGTTTGATGACCTTGTTCTTTTAGGGGTAAGAACAACATGTTTAGGGACTGAGGATCCCTGTGATTATTGACATTTCATGCTCCATGATGCGAGGCACAAAAATGTCTATAACAGTTGCCCCCTAAAGTATGAGGCCGTTTATCGGGTGAAATGCTTTATCTAGAGGGTCCGAAGTTCATTCCAGTGCTGAGGAGGCGCCCTGTAATACAATACATTATTTTTCATTCTATTTTCATGATCTAGCTGAGGCGGGCATTCCCATGCTCAGCTTTTATAAATACATTTTGGTACATATGACAGACGATCGTCTGAAGGTAGACTGATAATTTTCTGCTGAAATTATCATCCTTTGAATAGGATGATCATCTGTTGCAATGATGTACATGACAAATGCTTTTATATTTCCTGAATATATATCGCAGCCCGGATGGATGAAACTAGATCCGGGGTCTTCAAACTCGTTCGATCTTCACTCTAAGTACAAGTCGATCCATGTGAGAATTGCGCTGAAGTCGAACATGGAAAGACATCGCTTGATTACCGGTCAATAATGAAAACCGTTAACAAGCGCGAGAGGAATCACCAATAATGACGATGACCCTCAAGGTACTGCAGTACAATTCACGTGGCGTGAATAAAGGACTTGGCGTCGAACGCCACGCAAAATCTTCTGGTCGAAGGTCATTGATGTATACCTGTCGCCGGAAGTGAGAAACTTGCCATTGAGGCATGCAAGCTTCAAAGTACTGATGGGGGTGTTCCTAGATCAACTTCTTGGATAATGAGCTGAAGTCGACAAGAAGCGATCCGTCAAAGGAGGGCCTTAATGAATCCCACAGCAATGACACGGAACGGAGCTAATGACTTTAGTGGAGGTGAAAACAAACTGTGACATATGATTCAGGGTGGCGATCATGAATGGATGAAGGATAATGTATGGCAGTGGATGGGACATGGTTGACACTTTCAGAATGACCCCTCTTGAACATATAACAACACTGATGCGATGGATCGGTAGCATTACCCCAAATGTGGATGGTTTGGCGAGGACCATGGTGATGAGACCGGTGAATGAAACAACCCAACCCGATGTGGTACGGAGGAAAAGTGTCATGTTCAAGAGTGACTTGCTACCATTAAACTTTGATGTTCTCCCAATTTTTCCCCAGTCATTTCTGACCAGTACCTCTTTATTTTTGTCAAGCTTGAGGAGGATAACATATGCTTGTTCTATAACCTGCCCTTCGGGCAAGCCCATCGCTATGATTTAACGAGCCTAGCGATAGGGAAACTCGTTCTCGTCTAAAGACAAGTTTGTCGCTATTTAATCATTTTAACGAGTCTAACGACAAAGAAAACTCGGTCCTTTTCATTTTTAGAGAGTCTAAAAAGGTACGGAAAGTCAACTCCATAATTCCTTTTTCGTCAGCAAATCCCTTAAGTCCGAAAAAGTATAAAACAATACAGAAGGGATGGCTGTTCAGTACTTTTAACGAGCCGAACAAGACAAGCGCTCGATCCTTTTGTGCAATAATCCCTCAGGTCCAAAAAGATTAAAATTTAGAGGAGGGATAGCGTTCCGGTCATTTAACGAGCTGGAAGGCCAAAACTCGGCAAACTTTTCATATTTTACGAGTCAGTGAAAAGAGCTGAAAGAAGACTCGTCTTTTGAGGAACGAGTGATAAACAGGGATAGCAATTGATTCCAGGTACAAATTGGAATTTTCCAATCACGGCAGTGTTACGAGGATGGCTAGGTGGAATCACTCTTCGCAGCTGTTTCTCAAAAGAGGTAAACACACAAATGGAAGTGAATGATCGGCCAAATGAACAGTGGAGGTGATGGATGAAAACACGATCAAGGTTCTTATGGCTAATGAATTTACGATCTCAAAAGGTTATTTACCGGTTCATTTTTTCATGAGCTTGAACTCTGGGGGAAACTTTTGCTCACACTTTTCTATTTTTTAACGAGCATAAATTCAGTCATAAAACTGCTCGAATTTGCGTTTATTTTTTAACGAGCATGAACTATATGCTAAAACTGCTCGATATACCAGTCATAAAAAGAACGCCTCCCGTAAGGACCAATTTTTATAGAGCTTATGCCTTACCACAGCTATGCTCACTTTTGGTAAATTTTACTTTTGCCCCACAGGCTTCTTTCATGCAAGTTTGGAAACAGCTAATCTTAAAACCAGATAAATAACCGCCCCTAGCTTGCACTCCAGAAGGTTTGCATGCCCCCAGGTATAGGATAGAATTTCGAGGCTGCCCCTCCTCTCCCCTACCTCTGCTTTTCTTTGGGTGTTCACAGTTACTTGTCATCTTGCCAATCTAATGTTAACGATACTTGTCTTCTCGTTATTCTAAGGGGTCTTACGCAGTACTCAGGCTTCCCGTCGGCCCACTTTTAACAAACAGCTATTTGTGACAATGGAAGAACACTACTCAAAGATAAAACATTGGTATTATTGAGGGAGGCTTGCCTCTTTCTTATTATTCCAAAGACGGTTCGATTTGCTGCCGCAAATCAATCTCTTTCTTCGGCGATGTCTAACGTTGGGTTACTAAAGATGGTGACCACCTGTTGTAGCAATAGAATCTCTTTGAAGGCTGCCCCTGCTTATCCTTCAAAACATTCGTTTTAATGGGCGAGGCTTGAATTCAAAGACGGTTACTACTTGTTACCGCAAACGGTCTTCATCTTCGGTGTCCCTATTACCTAGACAAGGGGAGCGAGAAGCCAATTATCTCACTCACATAACTTTGACAAAAGAATATTATTCCAGAACAACCCCACTTCCTTCCACGGACGGGGTACGGACTAGTCATATTCTTTTGCGGAAATTCTTCCTTATACCCGGGGTTTCTTCTGCCCGAAGCAGACCAGGGTGCATGCCCCCTGGGTTCCAGTCTTTCTTTCCGAATCACTCGCACTCATCGGGAAGAAGGACTGGGGGTGGAGGCGAATCTTGAGTGAACAGACCATTTAGGAATGGTATTTGACTATTTGCGATGCGAGATCCCGGAAACGAAAGTTGGTCTACGAGCTTGACCACCCTTCCTTCGTGTGGAAAACACATTACTCTAAAGAGTGAGGAGACTATCGCTCCCATGCAATAAATATAGTCCCGCCAAAGGAGTAGGTTATAATCCAAAGGTCCTTGGACGACCATCACGTTCATCTCGACGGTCTTCCCTTTCAATGTAACAGGTACATTGGGGAGGATCCCTAATGGTCGACTGGTTCCTTTATCAAAACCTGAGAGATTTCTCAACTCAGGTAAAAGCGCTGGGGAACCCAGTGCTTTCCAAGCAACAGAGGAAAGGATACTCACAGACGCCCCTTCATCAATGATAGTACCAGCCATGATCATTCTATAGATCTGGACAATGATTCTGAATGGTACACTGGCTGGTAACCGGGGTCTGCCTAGTTGATTCCAATCAAAGGATACAACCAGGTTGCTTGGTGGTGGGACCGAATATACGGCCGGATATGACTCTGATGATGTTCCTTCCTGCGATAAAGGAATGGGCGCATTGCCCTGACGCTCATCGGAGTCGGTGCTGATGAAAAGAACCTGGATGGTGTCATCCTTATTCTCTTCAGTGAGGGTGTCGCATGAAGATGACTCTTCGGCGACGGTGTCATTTGAAGACGGGTCTTCAATGACGAAGTCATTGGACGATAGAACCTCTGAAGGAAGAACCGGGTCAACTGCCGTTTCGACCTTTAGACTTTCGTCTGGTCTGGATTCAGTAGGTTCATTCTCAATGACCGACACTTCAGCTGACCACTTGAGCGGGCCAGCTGGATTTTCAACTATCGAGGGATTAGGCACGAGTTTTTGGTATCCAGGAGGAAGTCGTAACGGTGATACCGGACGATCTTCCAAAACTCTCTTTGCCTCATCTAAGAATGGACATTTGTGGATGGCATGATTGCCTTCACACAATAGACAGGGTGATCTTGGTCCCCTTCTTCGTCCTTCACTCTCATTAGTCGACGGATTGCAATCAACATGACAACCAGAGGTTGATGCTACCGGATTGTGCAACCTTGGGGACCAGTCCCTTAGTATCCGGGGAATACAAGGACAATCACGATGGAAGTGGATCCCTTTGCAAATGACACATGGCGATTTAGGCCCGGTCGGTGCAGTGTGTGGGTTTTTGTCAGCTTTCTTCTGCTTGCCCCCAGTCGCCTTCGCCAGAGGCTCCTTCTGCTTCTTTTCTCTCTTCTTCTTTTCCTTCTTCTCCTTGGGAGGCTGACTTTTGCCAGCTCTACCTTGGGAAGATGAAGGATCAGAGGAAGTATCATAAGAAGTGGAAGGCTGGTGGGTAGTTCTAGATTGTTCTGACTATTGATTCGACTGCTCAGGATTAGTGGCGATCTGGACTACATTAGTTGAAAAGAGCCATACAGGGAGGCCGATTGTCAATCCTGGAAGTGACAATGTAGCCATATGAGGCGCACCAACATCTCCCCAAGAGGAGAAGGGGTTTGGACTTCCGCCAAGGTTATTTCCTTGGTTGGTGGGCTCCATACTTTTCAACTGAAAGATCAACGTGGGAATAACAGGTGATTATGTTCCGCTTAAAATAAATTTTATTAACGACGCTTTTAGACACAAACTTGCTTTTTCATGTTTTAAGAGTCGAGAAAAAGCTAAAGATGACTCTAGTCGCCTTCGATGTATTAACGAGCCCGAAGTGACAAATGCTCGGTTGGACTTTTTCAGTTATATAGTTTGAAAAAGGCCAAAAGAAACTGCTCTGGAGATCTAGGCAGAGGGTGTGCCAAACCTTTCGCGAAACCACAGAATACGTTTTACGGTACGGGTGGTCGATCTTCGTGAATGATGTGTTCACTGCATCGCGATCAGTAGGGCGGCCGACACGGTTTCCTAAGGATAAAGGATAAAAGCCTATAGGGGTCTCCCAATATACGCGACGGTACGCGGGAGCTCAAGTCCGTGTTAGTGCCACCGACTCTCAGGAGGAATCACCCACCTTCGTAGAGATCGACAGTCACTATGTTTAATGACGCCGGAACACGTCTCTACCTAGACCTCTAGATGTTTGCGTTAAATTCCAAAGCATTGTTATGTAAATTGAGTTTATTTTAATGTTGATCTTTCTTAACAGTTTGCCTTTCAGGTTCGCCACGAGATGTATATATACAACTTCCTATATGCAATCTAAGAATGAGAAGCAAATCTTTTCAATCTTTCAACTTTGAAAACCTTAATCTACTTGAGGGAAAAGAAAGACACAACTTTTTCCACAGATCAAAGAACACACACCAAAATGCACATCTTCCTAAATCGTCAAGCATACAGTCAAATGCAAAATGCACAATGCATGTATTTCTTTTCGTTATCCTTAATGTTGATGCTAGACAGAAAGGAAACTGTTGTATAATTTTGAATCTAATTTCAAGTAGAAATAAACAAGCTTGTCCACAATCAAAAAGACACCTTATGATAGACTTGTTTAAAACACAGGAAATGTATAGATTCAAACCATGAAATGAAAAGCAAACAAACTCAAACAGCCATGAACAGTAATAAAACTAGCTCTTAAGATCACAAAGACACTTTTACAGTTCAGGATCTAAGAGGTCACAGCTATACTGGTTCGCTTTTCACAATGGGAAACTGTAACTGAAACAAGAAATACTGAAAGAACATTCACAGTTTCATCACACAACTGAGGCGGAATAATGTCAAGGAGAAGTGGTCTACAGCAAGTACAATGACCAGCAAGCAATCAGCTAAAAAACAGTGAAAACAGGGCCAAGACACAAAGGGAAAGCTGAGCAAGACAATGGCTAACTGGACCAGCGCAGGTTCTAGTCTGCCAATTTGACTCTCAGCGTAGTTCCCGAAGGGAGCACCTGCGCTGTAATGCAGACTGCCTGTGGACAGCCTGCTCTGGGACACGAGAGTTACGTCTACAAAGTTTTCCGGGTCATAAAAAGCTCAAAAATGCACTGTTTTTGCTGAAATAAAAAGCTATAGGTCAAGTACAGGCTAAGGGATGATCAAGAGGATGAAGATCTATCACAAAGAGTAAAGAGTCTTTTGTAGATAAGCTCTTCAAATCTTTGAATTTGCTCAGTAAATGAGCAAGAGTAGCAGACCCTCTACTTCGCTTTTGATATAGTCAAAAGCTTTTCGATTTGGTACTCTTTTCTTCAAGAAATGAATAGCAAAATACTACAAACACCAACAAGATACTAGGCTCCCCAGCGGAGTCGCCAGTTTGTTGTGGGGAAAAGTATCCAATGCGGATGACCCTATCCCTACTCTAAAGGTGACAGTCTTTAGCAACAACTGAAAGTAAAGTTTTGATGATTTCCTTTATGAAAGTACAGAGAGAATGAAGAAAGGTTAACCAACCTGGTGTCTTTCGCTTAGTCGATCCTTGTCCTCTCTCTTTGTCTCTTGTTCCCAGCTCCTTGCTCTCTTTGCCGGTCCAGCTACACACAGATCCTGCACAAAACAAGAGAGGAAACTACAAGATACAAGTACTCATAACTGATACATGGATTAGAGTGAATCAAATATACATGTAAATACAATACATCAATGCAATACAAGTATATAGGAGAACATGCAAAACTTTATTGATAGAAGTAACAGGGTTCTGAGAAGGTTACAACCAATGATGGCTCCAATCCAGCAGCACCTCCCCAGCAGCAAGAACTCTCCTCTTCACCTCTAGTAAAACAATCACCCAATAGCTCTAACTGTAAACCAACAGCACCTCCTTGCTTTACACAAAATTCCAGCCTCCTTAGACCTCATAGAAGAGCTCTATATATAGGAGAGAAGAAGAGAGGATGAGTCAGCTTGAGACTGACATGAAGCTGCCTTGTGTCCTCTCCCTCTTCAGTTAAACTTCAGTCCTTGAGTCCACTTGGAGATCCTTGCTTACACATGGTGATCAAGTACCTCTTACTCATCACAGGGCGAATCTCATGAACCAAGTGTCAGTTTGGAAGCTTCCTGGGCAGTTGACACCTTGCAGGATGACTGTGCCACTTGGCCAATCTCGCCCAGCGCAGGTAGCCTTCATTAATCTTGACTTCCAGCGTAGGTACAAGGAGGGACAGTTGCATTCCAACGCAGAAGCTCAGTGGAGTAGCTGACATGATCCAAAATAAGCCTGTTTTGAAGTGTTTTCAGGTGGAGAACTGATTGGAAGTGCTGTTGTTTGATGACCTTGTTCTTTTAGGGGTAAGAACAACATGTTTAGGGACTAAGGATCCCTGTGATTATTGACATTTCATGCTCCATGATGCGAGGCACAAAAATGTCTATAACACATGGGCATCGCAAGGGACTGCCGGTAGAGGAAGGAGTGCGAGAGGAATCAACATGGGAGGATGCGGCTCGTTCTCTAGAAATTCACACCTTGATTCAAGAGGATCAACGCAGCTCAATTGTTGGGGATGTGGGGGACCGCATTTCCAGCGTGACTGCCCATAAGCTTCATCGAATATATTGCGTAGGACTGGGAAGGAGCCGATATCAGCCAATCGAGGTAATCATAGAATTCATGCAGTAGTCAACCACGACCAAGCAACCCATCAATCCACTGTAGTGGAATCTTCAGGTATTATCAATGGCATAAAACTCAAAATCTTATTTGATACTGGTGCCACAGATAGTTTGATTTTGTCATATGCATTAAACAAATGTGGGTTGGCAGCTCGTAGACAAAATGATTTCCACCAAGTGGAAATGGCCTCAGGAGAACTCCAATCATGGGCTTGAGTGTGGATCAATGCAAAATTGACCTAGGGGTCTGTTCGACTAAACTGAAATTCTATGTCACAGCCTTAGGAACGTATGACCTTATCATAGGTATGGATTGGCTAGAAGCTCACCAAGCTTGGGTGGACTGTTATGGGAAAAGGATTCTGGGCATAAATGATGAGGGAGAAGTAATCCAAATTCAAGGAATCAAGAGGGAAGTTTCTTTACGCTACATTTCGGCAATGCAGGTGAAGCGTTGTTTAAGAAAGGGTTGCCAGGCTTATGCAATTCACGAAGTAAGCCAAGAAAAAGGGCCATCCTTAGAACAATATCCGGTGTTAGCTGAGTTCCCGGATGTATTTCCAAAGGAACTACCTGGATTACCCCCGGTAAGAGAATTGGATCTCACTATTGAATTAAAGCCAGGTACCCAACCGATCTCTAAAACGCCTTATAGAATGACAGCTCCAAAACTTCAGGAATTGCAAATCCAGTTGAAGGAACTACTCGATATAGGGCATATTCGGCCCAGTACCTCACCTTGGGGCGCTCCTGTAATTTTTGTGAGGAAGAAAGATGGATCCTTAAGATTATGCATAGATTATCGAGACTTGAATCGAGCTACAGTAAAGAATCAATACCCTATGTCGCGAATCGATGATCTTTTCGATCAAATGAAAGGAGTTGCTGTCTTTTCAAAAATTGATCTTCGATCAGGGTGTCATCAGCTAAGGATTTCTGAAAATGATATCTCTAAGACTGCATTCCGGACATGTTTTGGACATTATGAATTTACTGTGGTACCATTTGGGTTAACAAATGCGCCAGCCGTGTTCATGAATCTTATGAACAGTGTTTTCCGTCAATATCTTGATAAATTTGTGCAAGTCTTTTTAGATGATATTCTCATCTATTCCAAGAATGAAGAAGAGCATGAAGATCATTTGCGGATAGTATTGTCCTGCCTTAGAGAACGTCATTTATATGGAAAACTATCCAAGTGTTCTTTTTTTCAGGAAAAGATTCATTATTTGGGTCACATCATATCAGGTGAAGGGATTTTAGTAGATCCTGAGAAGGTAAAAGCGATCATGGAATGGCCAATACCGAAAAATGCACATGAGATACGAAGCTTTATGGGTTTAGCCGGTTATTACTGGAGATTTGTGGAGGGATTCTCCAAAATCGCAAAGCCAATCACAACCCTTCAGCGTAAAGGTGTTAAGTATGAATGGACCGAGGAATGTAATAAAGCATTCTCTGAACTCAAAAGACTACTCACCAGTGCACCAATCCTAAGAGTCCCCGATATGGGCAAAGACTTTATGGTATGCACTGATGCATCCAAGCAAGGGCTGGGTGCAGTATTGATGCAGGATAGGGGAGTGATAGCATATGCTTCCAGAAAGTTAAAACCTCACGAAGAGCTCTATGCTACTCATGATTTAGAATTAGCCGCTGTAGTGCTAGCTTTAAAGATTTGGAGACACTATCTAGTGGGATGAAGTTTTATACTTAAAAGCGACCATCAAAGTCTACAATATTTGTTCACCCAAAGAGACTTAAATGCCAGGCAAAGGCGATGGAGTGAATTTCTAAGTGAGTATGACTTCGGAATATCATACATTAAGGGAAAAGAAAATGTAGTAGCAGATGCTTTAAGCAGGAGACCTTGGATATTCTCCCTCATACCCATTAAAGTAGATTTAAGACAGCGAGTACTGGATCATCTTATAAAAGACAGCTGGTATTTAAAGGTGAGAGCAAGTCTTGAGGGTGTTAAGGCAAAAGAATCTAAATTTGAGGGTTATGAATTAGAAAACGATGGGATCTTACGATTCCATGGAAGGATGTACATTCCTGATGATAAAGATCTTTGAGATACCATCCTTGGGGAAGCCCACAAAGCAGTATATTGTGCTCATCCTGGAGTAGGGAAAATGTATGCGGATACCAAGAAACTCTTCTTTTGGGCAGGCATGAAACGTGATATCACTCAATTTGTTGCAAAATGTTTGGAATGTCAGCAAGTAAAGGCAGATCATTGTCACCTAGCGAGCCTCTTACAACCCCACGACATTCCTATGTCTAAATGGGAGACCATTTCTATGGATTTTATCACTGGACTACCTCTTACTTCTCAAAGACACAATGCCATTCTGGTAGTGGTGGATAAATTAACAAAAAATGCCCATTTCATTCCGGTAAGAGATACTTACGATGTTGCTGACGTAGCTCGAGTATTCATAAATGAAATTATCAGATTTCATGGAGTACCTAAGAAGATTATATCCGATAGAGATTTGCGATTCACTTCCAGATTCTGGACTTGCATGCAAACAGCCTTAGGTACTCAGCTAAATTTAAGCACTGCTTACCATCCTGAGACTGATGGGCAAACTGAAAGAGTAAATCAAGTACTTGAAGACATGTTGCGAATGTATGTGATGGATCAGCAATCACACTGGGAAAAGTATTTACCCTTAGTCGAATTCGCATACAACAACAGTTACCACAGTTCGATTGGGATGCCTCCATTTGAAGCTTTATATGGCAGACCTTGCAGGACACCGTTAAGTTGGGACAAGTTAGAAGATCGAGTGATAATAGGACCAGAGTTAATCCATGAAATGGAAGCGCAGGTAAGACAAATTAGACAACGATTAAAGGAAGCACAGGATAGACAAAAGAGTTATGCTGATACTCACCGAATTGATAGGAGGTATGAAGTAGGGGATTAGGTCTTCATCCGCATCAAACCAAATAAAAGTACTATTCGATTCGGAAAAGGGACAAAGTTGTCGCCCCGATTTATTGGACCGTTTAAAGTCGTGGAAAGAGTTGGACCTGTTGCCTATCGTCTTGCCCTGCCACCTCACCTGCATAGAATTCATAATGTATTTCATGTTTCTGTATTAAGGCATTATATAGCTGATCTATCTCATAACCTTCAATGGAAGGAATTGCAGGTATCGGACGAGGGAGTCATAACGGTCGAACCGTTACGTATACTGGAGCGTAGAGTTCGACAGCTGAGGAACCGCCTGGTGGACCAAGTTAAGGTCCAATGGGACAAGTATAGTCCTGGATCAGCAACTTGGGAGAATACAGAGGACATATGTCAGAGATACTCTAATTTATGTCCATTTTGAAGAACTTTAAACTATGTTTAGTATATATTTACTTCACTACAATCAGAGACTCAGAAACATTTTGAATGATTATGGATAAACATGGAAATTTGTGACATAATATATGTTTAATTCCTGCTGGTACATGGATACCAAAACAATATATGTGGTTCATTTTACTAAATTATAGTTGCCGAAGTAAAGTTAAGACAATTGAATAATTTTTCTTCTGATAGAAATTAAGATATTATAGATCTGATTTATTTATTTATGTCAATATGATCAATGGGATAGCAATCAGGAAGTGAATGCATTCTAGATGAACGTCAAAAGACATGCATGGGATATGGCAAAATATGTTGTACTATAGTATCATAGATGAATTCATAAAGGAATAATATGTGAGTTATTTTGAATATGCTGATGCACATTTTACGGATGGATGGATAAGTGTATGATTGCAGGTAATAGGCAGTTACCGGGATGACCACGCGATGACAGAACCTCAGAACGATTAAAGCTCCAAGTGATTCTATGATAGGGTATTAACCCTAAATTCTACTAGGAGGGGTGGAGGTGTTGCCCACCGTTTGTCCTTCGAACACTGGAGTCATGGGAGGACTGTGCGGATCACGCTCCCCTAGACGTGTGATGAAGACTGTCGGATGCCTACTGGGGATCAGGTCGGTATAGCCGACGCTGTCACCTTAGAGTTTATGAATGGTCAGGTCAGTAAAACTGACGCCATGGCATACTCCGGTAGAGGTCGGATAGGATGGAAGCAGAAGAGATTAGGGAGGATAGGATGATTTTAGAATAGCTTGGGAACCTGAATAGAAAAAGTCATGTCCATTAAAACCTTAAACCTAAAACTCTAACTTCAGGACGAAGTTTTCAGAAGGAGTGTATGTAACGACCCATTTAAATTAATCCACTTTATAAAGTTTTAAACTTTATAAGAAAATTGATATGATGAAGCCTTATAATTATAAATTTTTAAATCTTTATATTAAAACAAAAATGATGAACTTTAAAATAAATATGATTAAGTTTTTTTTTTTAAATATAAACCATTAAACTTTATAAAATATATGAATTAAACTTTATAAAATTTAAACTATATAATGAAAATAAAAAAAAAATCATATGAAGCACCCTTATGAAAAAGGGGGACGCTTAACCCAGCAGGACATTTATAACAGAGCGCTATGTCAGCAGGGAAATATCTGAGAGCCGTAACTGCATGGAGGCGTGTCGGGAGGAGGAAAGGCGGTGGCTGCAGGTAGGAGGGCGATCACCGCCAGGCCCACAGATAAAAACCGGAGGGCTGAACCAAGAGGGGGGGAAAAACAAGAGAGGAGCAGAAAAACCAGAAGCAGAAATTCACCAGGAGAAAACCAGGAGGAGGATAATTATCCATTGGAAGAGCTTTAAGTCGTTTGAGGTTCTGGGCACGGAGGGACAAAGAGCTTCTGTTGAGAAGCTTTCTGGATTGAGCAGCTAGGTTTGCTCAGTCTGGTTGGGTGGTATTGGTCTCTCGGAGATTGGATCAAAATACCCACGACATCATCAGCAGCAACCACAACACCATCAACATCACCAAAGCAACACCAGAGCAAGCAGCAGTTCAGGTAGGTGTCCAAATCCATTTACTGTATTCCGGTTCAGTTTTGTTCTTACTGTATTTAGTTCTGGTTATTTCGGAATTCCAGTTTATGGTCGTTATAGTCATATTTGTTATTTCTTCATATAATAAGATTCATGAATAGATTAGTCATTCTAAGCCCTACTAGCTGATCATATTTGTTGGACACCTAATCCTCTAGGGGTTATGGTGTGGAAGACAAACAGTCAAAGGGAGTCCAATAGACCTTGGAATATGGAATCGAATGGTCACTCCCATGTATTATAAATGTGTATCATTTGTTAATAGAAAATGCATTCACTCTTTACCTTATTGTTTGTCCACATTCCATGTGCGTCTAACATGGTATCAGAGTGGGTCATTTCCTTCCCTACTCCAATTTGAGTTCTGTCATTTGCTCAGCTTGTCATATCTACCATTTCTGTTTGACTGTTTTCACTTTCCTAACTATATAACGCACCTAAAAACTTGGTTGTTCTCTATTACTTAGTGTACATCCTTCCTATAGAAATATTACTCCTAAATTTTAGATTGCAGAAACATGGCTTACAATGAGTATGAACTGAACTTTAAATTGCAGAAACATTGAAGGTTGTCTGTTGCATCCATAACAATTTGAGCTACCCTGTCATTTTATGGTGATTTCTTGTATCCTTGCCTTAGGCGTTTCACTACCTAGACGTCCCTCTACCCATTGATTCTTTGGAAACTATAAAAAATGTTTCATGAACATCCAAAATTACTTAAGCATCAGTGCATCATCCTTGCTTAACATTTCTCTGCTCACGCTGTATCATCTAGTTATTCATTCTTATTGTTAAAATTTCCATTGAAGCAGTGTAATCCCAATTCCACATAGTGGTATTGCTCTACCATTTTGAACTACAACTCCTTTTTTCGCTCGATGTATTATTCTTCTTATTCCAGAAAGAGGGCCTTTATGATGAGTTTTTAATATTCCAGTAGATGCCATTATAGTTATATTTTAGTATCTCGTCACTGCCTGCATATCAACCTATGGATGCCTCTTCATTAGCCCTTTAGCTCACATTGATTTCGGCTCCTCCTCACCCATGTTGAGTATGTTGTGCCTTTATAACCTCATAAAGATGCCCATTCTTCTCAATGATGTTCCCAAATTTCACATCTGATCCATTTACTTTAACTCATCATTGTTGAAGAGCAAGGCAGGGGAAATCGAGAAGCCAGTGAGAGTAAGAACTTCCGGTTTTGCTTGAGGGACGAATGTGAATGACGCTCCATATTTTTTGGGCCACACACATCCTTGCTCCTCTCATCCTTTCACCCACACTGTTATATTACAATTGAAGAAGCAGACAGAGCACTCCAATGCTACTGCTTATCAACTGTTATAATAGGCAGTCTCTAGCGATTCCTTGACACCTTTCAACCCACTTTCATTGATCTGATTCATTGCACCCTTCCTAGTGATTCCTCGATGCCTTTCAACCTACTGTAGTTTGCGTGGTTTACAGAAAAACATATTTCCATTATAGAAACGTACTTTGGTTTATAGAAATGAACATTTCCATTGTAGAAACTCACTTTGGTTTACAGAAGCACACATTTCCATTGCAGAAATGGACTTTGGTATCTACACCCATTTATTGTAGTCAGTATGGCTCTTTGCACCTAAGTTTTCTACTCTAGATGCAAATGAAAGTCAATCAACTTCTCTCTTACGTGATTCAGTCTTTGAAAAACACTCTCGTATCTTTCGGTTCGTGATTTTTTGGTGAGGCTATACCTGTAGAACCTCGAGTCTGTCATCGACTAACAGAGGATGAGATTAATTGTTTAAGGGCCAAAATTGCATCTTATCTACTTCACATTCCAAGTTCCAAGAGAGCACCAAGGCCACAAACATCCTACAGAGTCCACACTGCGAATGAGCTAGATTTCTCCATGTGCTTTCTTTGGCTCTTTAGACTCCAAATACGGAATTGTTGGTTCTGGCTGCAAATTCGACATTGTGGAGGCCTAGAGGGGAATTAGATAGACAAGTTAACACACTTGATTCGATGTTCAAACTTCCTATATTTGTTGCTCCGTTCAAAATCAAGTTTGCACTAGTGGCTGCATGCAATAGCTCTGTAAAACTCATTTTCCATTATATAAAATACTTGAGGAATTTCAGTGGTCAAGACTATTATAGGCAGAAAGAGTGATATATAGATTCCATGGGAGATGATGAAAATGTGTTGAGATATAGTGATGTTGTGTG
Organism: Pinus tabuliformis; assembly: GCA_031772625.1. Lineage (NCBI taxonomy): Eukaryota > Viridiplantae > Streptophyta > Pinopsida > Pinales > Pinaceae > Pinus > Pinus tabuliformis. The sequence continues at coordinate 250,474,848 of CM062810.1, read as the reverse complement.
GTTTGGTTATCCACTATGAGCTATTGATGAGCATCAATTTGCCATATTGTGATGTTTGGCATGGGTTTCGCTAAGCTCTAACAATACTATTTTGTTTAATGGGAATTTAGCGATAATGTTAACACTATCTTGCTAAATACATCTAGCAACAAGTCCAAGGGTTGCAACATCCTCTACCACCATAAAATTTATGGACCTATTGTGATTTGTTAGTGGTTGGTGTGTACACTGATTATGCGACTTAAATAATTTACATTGTTGTTTGCTTCCTTGATTATTGTACGTTGATCCAACCTATATGATGAGAAGCGTTGAAGCTATTACGTTGAAGTCTTGCATTGTGGAGCACCCTTTATTTGATTTTGGGATTGAATTCAACAATATAAATTGTTAGAAAATGACTGATGGATTGTTGTAATTACTAAACAATTTAATACATTCTACTGTCGATAGTATAATCATGATTGATAACACCATTCTCAGAGACATTCAAACATGTTTGCAAAATGCACATGACAAGATTGAATTTTTGCAGCTTGAATCTCTGATTTAGCAAGATGAGTTACAACAACATAAGCATCATGACACCCATCAGCAACCAACAAATGGTCAAATAAGTAACATTGAGACAAACTCCCATCAGCAGCAAATCAATAATGTTGATTTAGTACCCAATGAAGGAAAATATTTACATGCAGATGTAGAAATTCGGCATACACTTCTCAAGACCATCATCAGACCTTGGGAATAGCTTGTCCATAACAATCACAAAACTGGACTTGGATATGACAAGGATGTGTCCTTTCATATTCTAGATTACTCAAAACTCATCAAATTTCAGAGTGTTGGGTTTCTTCATGGTGGTTCACCATCACTTGTTCCAGATTTTGCTCCTCTTCCATAATAAGAACAACATATTGTGAAATGCCAACAATGTGAAATAGTGATGAAGATCATTGTTTTGATCTTCATCCATGTAAGAACTGTCATAAAACCAATCACTCTTGAGATAGATGCTTCAGAAATAAGCCTCGTGCAAAAACAAAGATTCATCTTGGATGGATCACTTCTTGGCAATGGGCTTAAACAACCAAGAAGATATTTCAGTCATATGTCAGAACTTGTTCTAGGGTATTGAACAATCTTCCAAATGAGTTTTCTCCATCTTCTTACATTGTATTTGACAAGGGGGGAAGTGATGGTCATCTATAAGCTTTAATGCCACATCAAGTGAGCCTGAGCCACAACCTACCATGCAAGATTTAGAGTTTAGTGAGAGAAAAATATGCCCCTGAGCATGCCTTCAGTTGGTGATGCCTCTTCAAATAATTGGGGACACTTCCTCTAGCAGAAGACTTCAGCCTCTTGCCAGTTTTGGAAGAGTTACAGGAATTTCATTAAGCATTCCAGAGTTGGTGGTAATCCTTAAACCATCATAGGTTGAGACCTCCTTTTTCAGGTTGAGGTTCTCCCTTTTTATGTGGGGTGAGACCTCCCTTTTCAAGGTTGAAGGTTTCCCTCCTCAAAACATGAAGAGCACTTCCTCTAGTAGGAGACCTCTGCTTCATGCTATATTTGGAAGAGTTTTGGGAACTGCACTAAGCGTTCGAGTGTTGGTGGTCATCCTTAAACCACCACCTTTATACCAACATTTCAGAGAGCACATTCAAACTAGTGCTGCCATGCATTTTTTCACATTTTGTATTACAACTCTATTCTTGGACTCATACATACCCCCTCAGATTAAGAGGGGGAATGTTGGACACCTAATCCTCTAAGGGTTATGGTGTGGAAGATAAATAGTCAAAGGAAATCTAAGAGACCTTGGAATATGGAATCCAATGGTCACTGTTGGGTATACAACCAAATAGTCCCACATTGACTAGAAGTGGGGAGGATCATGGGTATATAAGGATGGACAAATATCTCCATTGGTATGAGGCCTTTTGGGGTAAGTCCAAAAGCAAATCCATGAGGGCTTAGGCCCAAAGTGGACAATATCATACCATTGTGGAGATATGTGGTGTCCAGAGTTCTAACAAGTCCAAAAGCCAAATCCATAATCAGGTTAAAGTGGTACCGCATTACCTTATTTTGCTGTCCACATTCCATGTGCATCTGACAATATTTTTTGTGAGAACATCTTATAAGAGCCATATTTTAATTATATTGAATCAAGGTCTATCAAACCAATCCTTTATTCCAATCACAAGAATTTACTTGCTTTGTTGAACGAACAAAAGTGCCTCACAAAAAAAACTTACTAGAAAATGAAATCATGTTTAGTAGACAAATTTTCTATCTCCATTATTTAATTTTAAATTATACTCAATTATATTTTGTTTAAATGACCTTCCCCTCTCAAAATGTGCAAATATTTCAGCTACAATATAACATATTTGGCCTGATTATCCATATTATAAACTTTTTCCAATTTAACAACCTATCTGGTTACCTTTATCCATTTTGAAGCAATTGTGAATTTAATTTAATTTACATTCATATAAATTAAACCCAGGTTAATCTATGAGAACCGATACATATCAATCTGTGAAAATAACTTTGACGAAGGTTTTTTACGTGCCTACGTTGTCCATAGATGCTTTGAGACTCGTCCCATTCATGATGATACACTATATTATCTCGTTTGATTTTCAGCCAAAAGGGGCTGAAAAAGATTTACAGATCGCACCGCAGTGAATGGGAATTTTACAGATCGCACCGCAGTGAATGGGAATAGTCGTAGAGAGATGGTTGTGTTTAGTTATTATTATAGATTTATTTTAAGTATGGATTTAACATAATCGATAGGATTTAAATTTTTTTTAGGTGTAATTTTTTTTTATAATATAAAATATAATGTGTTATTTTTTATTCTTTAAATTGTATCTTGGAATGTTAAATTGAGTATATATAAGATCAAATAAACATTTTAACTATAAAAATTTATATTTTCATGATATATAAATAACTTTTTTAAAATGATATACAACGCAGACATAATTGACATTAAAATATTTTACATAACATGTACCTTGAAACATTTTATGACGCAAATTAAAATGATTTTTTATTACTAGCCTATTTTTGAGTATATGTCAATATTTTTTCATTATAGCTTACATTATTTTTCTATTTAAAACATAATTTGTAATTTTTACTTTTTTAAAAAGTAATAGATGGACTGACAGACTTACACATCTCTTTTACACTCAAAATAGACATCTCGACTTGATAAACATTTCAACATAATTAAAATATTAATATTTTAAATTAATTATATTTAAAAATAAGTCCTTAATTACTAAAATAGCTCCCATTCAATTAGTGGAATTTCGTTTTCATTCCCAAACTCCCAAAAACATTACCCAGGATGAAAAAAAGGAGTTTAAAAAATGGCCCCAGCAATTTTCGTGTAACTATGATTATATGTTCAAGTTACTTATTCTGTTAAATACAAAATTTTAATTAAAATGTTTATATTGAGGAAGAGAGCTATACATTTTGATGATTTTTATTTAAAAAATATTATATTTCTTATTTTCACTTTTTCCAATTACTTGTCTGAATATTTGAATTCTTATTATGTGCTGTATATATATTCTCAATTTATAAGAAAATAATTATAATATTTATATATTATCTTTATAAAAGTGGTTTGCGTGTGATATTCATCATATATTTAAAGGATCAAATCGTGTAAATAATTTTTTAATTGTTTTTCAAGTTAAATAAAGGTATTTAACTAAATAGACTTGATTCTTATGAGTGCGTGCCTCATGATTGGGAGAGGCAACCTTGAGCCTCATATATCTTATAAATTTGGCAATATTTATTATTGAGAAATGGAGGTAGTATACATTGCATTTCAGTAGAAACACTTAATATTTCAATTATTTTTATGTGTTTCATTGATCATTCATTTATATATATATGTTTTATTTTTATTTTTAAATATAATTATATGATGTTTATAGTTGCAGTCATGACATGGGGTGCTTTGCATAAAAGAGAGGCAAGGGTTGAGTTGTAATGTCTCACTTGGCCATATGACCATTTATTTGTTTGAATATGTAGCGCTATCACAATATGGGATGCCCTCAATTTGTTGTTTGATCTTCATAAAATGAATTAGGACTCGTACACTTTAGCCATGCATCAAATCCATTCACTCAAGTCGATGATCTTCACACCTACTCACCTAACTTATTTTCCTTACGCAATTGGTCCTTGTTACACTCATTAATGAGGAGTCTAGATGACAAGGTTCTCATTACCACCCAATTTACATCTAGTGAGAAAACCAGAGAAAAGGCCATTTGGAAATGTTGGGGTTTCAAGTAGCCCTTAAGGGCAGCTCAATTGGTGATGGCCATGGAAATGAACTCTTATGTGTAACAAGGTTGAAGATTCAAACCTCCCGGACTCTCATGTGGATATGGAAGGGGCATGCGTAGGCAACTATAGGTTATAGTGTTAGTAGTTGGAATTGACTCCGTGTCACACAACTATGACACTAGCATAGTTCTCAATAACTCTAAATACTGAAAAGAAAAATGTTGAAGATTTCAAGTGGTTAAACAAAATGCTCCTTCCTTGTTTATACAAATCTTAGATATTCTTGGCTTTGCTAGAGAAATTGTCAAAAAGGAATGCATATCATTAGCGATCTTTGTTCCATAGTTTGGATGTTTTCCTTTCTCAACTTCAAACATTAATGCATGTCGAGCACTCAAATTCTCTCTTGGACAAAGACATATCTTTCTTTTTGGACCTAGATTAGGACTTGGGTGTAATGTGAAGTAATCTAGGTTCACAGTCTCTTGATTTAAGTCCTACAGACAAATCACCCCATATCTACCCATGTTTCTTCTCTAACACCCTACTCCTTGCTCTTAGGCCTAGCTGTCATCCTCATGTTGCTGGCAAGCCCCGTTAGAGAGTTCGTCTCCATTAGGGGGAAACATACTATAAATAGTTTAACAATCAAGCCAACATGTAGGCTCAACTTAGAGCTAAAGGCTCGACAATATGTTTTTGGGATATCACCCCAATTCTTATTCAGGAAGGACTTTCACAAGCTAAAGGAGAAATATCCAACTAATGACATCTATCCTTGGACACAAAGGTACTATTAGATATGGTTGATTGGGTTACTAATGCAGGTCACACTTGTCAATGATATAATCAATGCATATACATGGCATACCTGTATTGGCACAAGAAGTATTTACTTGGAAAAATATTAATGAATAGGCACAAAACTAGAGAGGACTTATTGCTCCCAATGGAACACTTGCATCGACATGTGATGGTGATGGAACACTGAATCCAACACATTAAGAAGCACCTTGACATCACCCCTACTACTGGCTACTTACTAGGAAACAACAAGGAACCAATCTTGGTTGTAGTAATATATGCATAACCCTCCTCTTAGCCTATTCAATGTTATTATATTTTTAGTTCATCAATTATTGGTTCTTCTTTCATTCTCTTAACACCTTGAAGGCCCTTTTAACATATATTTTGTATTTTGACTCTCTAGGTAGCTTCTTGTCTTTTGCCTCTCTTGAAAAGAAAAACATTTTTAGATATCGTGACTTGCCAATCGAAAATTTCCATCTCTCATGTAACATCTTGTTTGAAAGGTAATACAATTGTTTATTCAACCAAAAAAATCATAATCACCTTAGATGTCTAAATGCTTATAAAACACACTTTAATTTACTAAAAAAATATCATATATTTATTTTTAACTAATGTGTCAATCTCACCCAATCGAGTGACAAACTACAATGTGATCAAATTGAGAATAACCCATCTTCCAACAATAATAATGAAAATAAATATATAATAATTTTTAACTTAAAAACACGAAAAAAACTATGAAAAAAACTTTATATATAAATAATTATCATCCTCTCTAATATTATTTATAAATAAATAATATATAAAATTTCAACATATTTAATTTAAATATAAATCAAATTAATATATCTAAATATTAATAAAAAATAATTAAATTTATATTTAAAGATATCTAAATTGCGGATCTTTCAGTTATCAGCCTGATTTGACACTATTATCAATTTTGGTGATGTGAAAACTAATGCATATGCTTATCAAATGCTAGTTGAAAAAACAGTCCTAAATTATCCTCAAGGAAACAAAACTTAGTTGCATAAGACAATATGGAGGATCAATTTAATAATGAAGTTTATTATATATTTTTCTTCGCAATTATTGCAAGGTTCATGTCCAATCGAGACAAACATACACTAAGTTTCAAAATTTAGAAACTTGCTCTTTGATATTATACCCTCCTAGCAAATAATTTACTTCGACTAATTTATAATAATTTATAATAATTTATAATAAAGAAGGTATTAAATGGAATAAATCCTCGTTACAAACAAATAATTTTATTTAAAAAATATATAATATACATAAAATCTATAAATATTTTATTTATAAATCATATTATTTATATTATCTTTTTTAATTAATATAGGTATATTATTTTTTAAATAAAGCTTTTATAAACGATATCGATTTTTTTTTAATTATTAATACTTATTAAATGTGGCATATTAATTTATTGATTTTATTTTGAGAAAAAAATAAAGTATACATCACCTCTTATTACTTTTACTAATAATAATTTATTTATTTTTTTATTTTTTATCCTTCAAACATTTTATTATAATCATTAAATATTTTATTATATATAAAAAAATACCATAAATATTTAAATAATTTATTTAAGTTATTAAAATATTTTAAAAATATATAAAATTTACAAATCTTTCTCACATTTAACAATTAAAATAAAAGAACTTTTTTTACTTATAATTATTTTATCTCTTAATTTTTTTCTAAATAAGATTAATCTATTAACATAAAGGGAGTAAAATTACAACGTGACCGAAGTCAAAACACTGCCCTGAAGAGAGGCAAGGTTGTCAAGATAAGCATGGAATGAGACTGCTCCATTTCAGGGAGCTCAGTCTTGAACCGTTTATTGAGTTTACAAAAATGCAAAAAGAACTAAAATTCCATATAACAGTCTGAACAAAAACTTTCCAAATAGTATGGGCCACATGGCACGCTATCAAGGCAACAGTGAGCAAACTAATCATTTGGAGGTTCTTCAACAATCCGGCACCAACCTGTATCAGGCATGTCCCCTACAAGAGCTGCTGTGGAGTTGGATGGACCAGGATCAGCCGACGCCATCACCCCCGCCTGAGCGCTGCGAGCTTAGGCATCTGTGATCTACATGGATGCGCTGCCAATCCCCATCTGGAAGTTCAAAGACGGAACAGTGACAGAGCCCGGGCCCTCCTGATGAGAGCTAGACTCTCCCTCCTGGGCTTCCTCATGGAAGACCACCGAAATGTGAGCGGTGATCCTTGGGCGGTTCAGAGAGCTGCTGAAGGTGAAGAGTGCAGAGCCAGACGAGGGATGCCCTCTCCCACTTCGAGTGCGAGGGTAGTGGCCGATAGAGAAATCGCTTGAAAGGGAAGGCGACTCGGTGGAAGGGCTAGAAGGCGCATGCCGAGGCTGACCTCTGCGAGACCTCATTCTATGGCGACGGTGAGGCATTGGGGAGACAGAAGCAGTGGGAGGAGAGCGAGGCAGGGTAGCAACAATGACAAGGCCAGAGGACCTCAGAAAAACTACAACGCGAAGGCCTGATGCCCAGGAGAAAAACTAGGGGATAGACAGAGGCGGCTCCACCGAAAGACTAGAGCAAGGCTTCAGAGCAGCCTCCCCTTTCAATCTACAAGAGGCAGCAGAGATGACGGAACCCACATGATATACCCAGAAGCCAGAGCTGTGACCAGAAGCGGGATAATACTGCGGATGAATCGACAGACATTGCTCCATCGCAAGCTTATAGCTGAGCCATAAAGTGTCAACCTCCTTCAGGCCTCGAAAGACATCCGCCATAACTACAACAATGAATAGAGCCGAGGTCTGAGACGAGCCGGAGCATGCGAGAGCATGAACCAGAGTGCCGGACAGGATGGGAGATTCAGAGCTGCTTAACATGAAATAAATGAACACTGCATATTCCAAATTCTGAGAGCTTCCATTCATAAACCCAGTTATCATACTATACTGGGTGGGCAGGTGTTGCCCCGCCTCGCGCCACCCCTATCCCTTCCGAATTGAAACCTATTTAAACACCCGCATCCAGGGATTTTATCTCTTAAAATTGAGTTTATACTAATATAAAATTGATATAAGATTTTATTTATGATTGAGACAATTAAAATAGAAGAACATTTTGTAATTATAATTATTTTATTTCTCAAAATTAAATTTATATTTATATAAAATTGATATAAAATTTTATTCATAATTGAGAATAAAAATGAAATAATTATATAACTCTTATAAAATTGATATAAAATTTTATTTATAATTGAGAATAAAAATGAAATAATTATATAACTCTTTTATAGAGGGTTAAAATATCAAAATGAGTGAAGGTGAGAATCTTGATATTTTGCAATGTAATTAATTAGATGTAGACAAATATATGTACTAATTTAAATACTAATTTAGTGTTTAACAAAGAAACCTATCAATTCGAGGTTGAACAACTTTTTTTTATATACCTGTTATCACCCCAAGAAACTCTCCTAGGTTGTATCTCGGAGATGCTCGGGAACATTACAAACTCAACAAAATGTTGGAAATGGATGGATGGAAGGAATGATGCATATTCAAGCCAGATAACCACTTCTACTATGCTTAACTCCAGACATGCATGAACACCCCCAGACTACAAGGCTTTAGACCACCAATTACTCACAGATTGAGGATTAGGTGAACATGGAATATTGACCACACTAGCAGATGCACAAGACCATGTGATGGCTGGCTGCAACCAGTAAAGAGGTCTGCAAATCTATTTCCTAATGCACAGATAGGATGACAGCTCTCTAGCACTAGGTAAATAGAAACCTGCATAACACATCCAACAATACATACTAGATTCTAACACAGAGGTGGGATGATAGCCCCTCTAATGCTAAACATCAAGAGCACATGAAAAATGCATAACAGGCATAGCCTAGAATAGAGCAGAAATGGAAAGTGAGCAATTAACAACAAAAGAAGCTTGTATTAGTTGAGAATGAAGACCAGACGCTACAAGTATCAAAGTAGTTACAGTCTCCAGAAGTTGAACCTTACATCAAAACAACAACCATCAACCCCCATTTCATCTATGTTCTGGGTATATATAGAGTTTCTTTACAAAGATATTCTGCTGCTTAATGCGTGGAGGGGTCATAATCGACCACCAACCACATTAACTATCTAAAATGGGCCTCTGCTGCAATCTGCTTGCTTTGGTGAATGGACTTGATTTTCTCTAATATTCTGCTGTCCTTCTTGAGTAGGTGGAATGTCGTATGAAAGAATGCTCCATAATTGTTGAACAAATCAACTGCTCGAGGCATGTCCTTCTCGTCCTTTAGCCATACTGCTCTTGAATGTAGTTGTTGAGGAGTTACTACGCGGGTACTGGTTACTGGCCGCCTTCTTCCTTCAGATGCATGGGACAGGCCAAAGACACGAAAACTACATGGGGATTGAATGGAGGGCAGGGAATAAATATCAGCCGTTGGATCACAGGGATGGACGGCGAAGATCTATCAGCAGGAGACATTAGGGAGAAGCAGGAAAAACAGTCCTGAGCCGTTGGATCTCCGGTGGATAGATCCAATGGTTATCGGGGGCGGAAGGTACACGGATGATAACGAGTGGGGGACGAGTGAATGGCGGTAAGAGATATGCATCACACCGCCTTTCAGAGGTGGGTGGTATTCATACGTGGGTGAACGATGCAAGTAATCGGTCGACGCGTGGTGGATGTGACAGGGAAGAAACCACATTCCCCGCGAGTTAACGTGCGGGCGGTTCGCGGGGCTGGGAGGTGCGAATGCTGTCTGATCATGTCAGAAATGATCGAATGGTGGAAGATCGGTGCACATGCTTTTTTGTCGGATGCGGCTGGGGACCATTAGATCAAGATGCGGCAAATCAACGGCTGCAATTGCGGTAGAGGGTTATATGGGCGCAGTTTCCTTGGTTAAGCGCCTGGGGCTTAAGGAAAAGGGGCTAAAAATGGCTTTGTTGGGTTTCAGAGGGTTTAAACTGGGAATGGAGAGGTTTTAGGGGTGAACAGGAAGAGGAAAAAGGAGAAAATGACCAAATGCGAGCTTTCCTTTGAAGACAACCAAGCAGAGCAAGCCTGTCTCTGACCTTAGAGAATCATTGTTGTATAGCAGGGCTAACACTAGCTCCTTCTGGGGATGAGATCCTCCCTGTGAGGTCTCAAGAACTTGCAGATCAATGCCTTTCTTGTGAAAAACAAATTAGCAAAATTCCTAGTGTTCCATTGGTCATGGAGTCTGACTGATCCTACACTAAACTGATAAAATAAAATATTTACATGTTTAAGGCCAAAAGACCTTAAACAACATAAATTTTCAAAAATTGGCCATCTGCTGGGCCATCAAAACTGTTTCTCCATCCCTCAGCCGATTCATCATAGATCTGCAAAATTGGGTTTATTTGATCTTCTACCTCAAACAGTTTGGGGCAGTTGATCTTATTAGGTAGAGATGACCCAAAATTCATCCCCTCTCTATATGCTCTCACCCTTGGATGTTATTCATGGGAGCTTTTGTACACCTGCTAAATAACCATGGTTGTTATGTACTTCCCTGTGTCCTTTGTGGCCTGCATAATTAGTATGAATGGTGAACCAATGTATTCTCTTGTGGGGGACATAGAGACATCATTTGCTCCCGCATCTTGCTTAAAATAGCCTGCATCCAAGGAGGAGTCCCAAGACTATGCACCCTCTTCCTCTATCATCTGACAAGCTACCTTTTCAATCTGTGTGGAGGCCACCTGAGCAGGTTTCAGAATATCAAGACTGAGGTGATCAATATCAGCCTTGAGAATGGAGCTATGACCTACCTTAGTGCCTAGGGGGCAACTATGAGGGATTAGATATTTTGAGTAGACAAAGAAACATAAGATGATAGGGAGATTTCTTCTCCCTTATTGATCACTGGGCAAGGGACAAAAGCAGGTTGGCTAATTTGTAGATTTGCATAGTCATTGGAAGATGGGCTAGCTTTAGGCTCAGCTTCTTTGAGGATGGGAGGACCTGTTGCTGATTACTTCTGCTGATAAGCTTGTTGTTCTATAGGTATAACAAACTCATGAGCAAGGCCTCTGGATAATGCTTTCGCATAAGCAGCCCTGGTTAAAAAAGGAGCACAACCCTCATCTTCCAAACCATGAACCTTCTCCTCTTCTTCATATTGCTCTTCCTCCATGACTATATTCTAAAAAAGGGTCTTCACCCTTTTGTCTTCGTTTACATCCTTGTTTCTTTGCAAAATCTAGAGCTGCTCCTTTGCTCCTCTATATGGATTTGGATTTGGAAGAGAAAAGGAACAATGAGCTCATGCTTCCTCAGAATACTGCTCGGATTTTAATTTGGAAACTTTAGAGGCTAATAACTCTATCATCCTAGCCATTTCATCAATCTTAAGATCTGAGGATGATGAGATCTCTTCTCCTTGTGCTCTCCTATCAGCATCACCTTCGAGTCTCTTTGCAGCCAGAATGTTTGACTCTACTTCAAAGGCTGCATCTTTCATATTAGCCAGAGAAGCACATCTTCTTTCTCTTAACGGTAGGTAGAACTGAGAATCGAAGGCATTAGCATTAGTGAGCATAGCAGAAGTAGGGTAGGTTTGACTTCAGCTGGTATTCTGTTGTACATAATGTTGAATCTAATGTTGAAATTAGACAGTAGCTCACCATTCTCCCTCAGTAAGTTCCCAAATTCAGTATAATGATAGAACAGATCTTTCTTATCCCCCTAGTGCTTTAGGAACATTTCATCTAGGGCCTCAATGTCTACTATAGACCTAGGGGGTAATTCTCTGAACCATTTTCTAGCCTCCCCATCTAGGCTTTGGACAAAAACCCTCCATACATTAGCTTCACTGATATCCAGGTTATCAGCATAACTATAAAAAGCTTCGAGATGTTCTTCAGCTGTTACCCCGTCTGCACTAGCAAAGTTAGGCATATATTCCTGATAATCTCTTGCAGGCATGGCATTTAAAGGGACATGCAAGACCAGAGGTCCATACCTAGCAGCAACGATTCTTTCTATCTTTGTAAGAGCTTGTTGACCTGCCATGACTGGGGTATATGAAAGGATACTGGTAGACTGAGAAGTATGGATCAATGAAATGAATAGCAGAGACAGAGGAATATGATGGATAGCATTTGATGCTTTCTTTAGACTGAAATCTGAAAGGGAAATGAATGAACACGAGCTTTATGAATCTTTGAAGGTGATTTCCACTAGCAGAGATACTTGGGACTTTTAAGGCTTACCTGATCCTGATGCTCCTTTCTATGATGTTTTCTTCTGCTTAACGATCTTCTCAGGATCGAGCACTGGGTTAGCCGGTGATTTCTGAAGATTTCTTCGAGTGTGTCTCGCAAATTGAGCTAGGACTGTGATGTGGAGTCACCAAAGGTTGGTCTTCCTCCAGTGGAGTCGCCAGATAGATGATTACAACCAGAAATGTGCCCAGAATTTGTCTATCATCGAAATCTGGAACTGTGTCGTTCTCCCAGGGAAGCTGAGCTTCAATCTCCTCTCCCGGCAATGGTGCCAATTAATGTTATCACTCCAATAAACTCTCCTAGGTTGTATCTCGGAGATGCTCGGGAACATTACAAACTCAACAAAATGTTGGAAATGGATGAATGGAAGGAATGATGCATATTCAAGCCAGATAACCACTTCTACTATACTTAACTTCAGACATGGGTGAACACCCCCATACTACAAGGCTTTAGACCACCAATTACTCACAGTTTGAGGATTAGGTGAACATGGAGAATACTGACCACACCAACAGATGCACAAGACCATGTGATGGCCGGCTACAACTAGTAAAGAGGTCTGCAAATCTATTTCCTAATGCACAAACAGGATGACAGCTCTCTGGCACTAAGTAAATATAAACTTGCATAACACATTCAAGAATACATACTAGATTCTAACACAGAAGTGGGATGACAGCCCCTCTAATGCTAAACATCAAGAGCACATGAAAAATGCATAACAGGCACAACCTAGAACAGAGCAGAAATGGAAAGTGAGCAATTAACAACAAAAGAAGCTTGTATTAGCTGAAAATGAAGACTAGACGTTGCAAGTATCAAAGTAGTTTCATTCTCCAGAAGTTGAACCTTACATCAAAACAACAACCATCAGCCCCCATTACATCTATGTTCTGGGTATATATAGAGTTTCTTTACAAAGATATTCTTCTGCTTAATGCGTGGAGGGGTCATAATCGACCACCAACCACATTAACTATCTAAAATGGGCCTCTGCTGCATTATGCTTGCTTTGGTGAATGGACTTGGTTTTCTCTGATATTCTGATGTCCTTCTTGAGCAAGTGGAATGTCGTATGAAAGAATTCTCCATAACTACTAAACGAATTCAACTGCTCGAGGCATGTCCTTTGGCCATACTACTCTTGAATGCAGTTGTTGAGGAGTTACTATGCAGGTACTAGATATTGGTCACCTTCTTCCTTCAGATGCATGGGACAGGCCAAAGACACGAAAACTACATGGGGACTGAGTGGAGGGCAGGGAATAAATATCAGTCGTTGGATCAGAGGGATGGACGGAGAAGATCTATCGGCATGAGACATTAGGGAGAAGCGGGAAAAACAGTCCTGAGCCATTGGATCTCCGGTGGATTGATCTAACGGTTATCAGGGGCGGAAGGTACATGGACGATAATGAGCAGGGGACGGGCGAATGACGGTAAGCGGTATGCATCGCACCACTTTTCGAAGGTGGGTGGTATTCGTATGTGGGTGAGCGATGCGAGTAATTGGCCGACGCGTGGCAGATGTGACAGGGAAGAAACTGCTTTCCCCGCGAGTTAACATGTGGGCAGTTCGCAGGGTCGGGAGGTGTGAATGTCGTCTGATCGTGTCAGAGATGATTAGACGGTGGAACATTAGCACACATGCCTTTTTTTTGGATGCAGTCGAGGACTGTTAGATCGAGATGCAGCAAATCAACGGCTGCGATTGTGGTGGAGGGTTATATGGGTGCCGTTTCATGGGTTAAGTGCTCGGGGCTTAAGGAAAAGGGGCTAAAAAGGGCTTTGTTGGGTTTCTGAGGGTTTAAACAGGGAATGGAGAGGTTTTAGGGGTGAACGGGAAGAGGAAAAAGGAGTAGATGACCAAATACGAGCTTTCCTTTGACGACAACCGAGTAGAGCAAGCCTGTCTCCGACCTTAGAGAATCATTGTTGTATAGCAAGGCTAACAATACCCCTGTAAACCCTTGAACACGACAACTTCGAAACATATTCAGGAATATTTAAAGCCAATTTAGAAACAAAATATTTTGTATTTCAAAAACTTATAACATACTGATCTTGATTTTGTAATGATAGGCAACACGTAAAGGAATCAATTCTTCAGTTGAAACGAGACCGAATTCTCCGGAATGTGTATGGCTGCACTTCCCTCCAACATTTTGGAAAGAATATTTCGCTGTAGTCCAATACCAGTATTTTTTCTGGGATCCTACTTACAACGTCATCAAAAATTTGATTTTCACAAAGTACAAGAAATGAGATTGATTGCATCGCCCACCGTAGGTTCATATGAGTGACACAAATGACCACAACACGGGGACACAGGCCTGGCTAGTAGAGCATGACCATGTTCATTATCTCATATTCTCATGGATCATCGAAAACATACTCTAAACTCACTTCAATCTTTGCTCTTTCAGGGTTGCTCATATTCAAACTCCAACCACACATGTTTTTCACCAATACCTGCAATGCCAATTTTCGCAACAAATACGTTGATCGTAGAAAAGATTTTACTTCCGGATCACGCTTGGATGATTTTGATGTCAATCTGCACCAACATGTTATAATTAGGGCACTCAAACATAACGAATATAATCCTAAAAAGCATTTCAGTTTAATGTTTCATACCTTTTACGTTATCTTTCCATTTCTTTACACTGCTCTAGCAGGTTTTCAGATATATTGTTCAGTTGCGCAATCCAAAAACATAATCTCAGTTTCCGCTTTTTGCATTAAATAACAATGTTTTAAAGTGAATGCATCAAAGAAATCTATGAATACAAAATGTTCTAGGAAATTCGGGCACTCTAGAAAGTTGGATATTTCTTATGTTAGTAAAAACATGGCTTTGATGTGACTTCGATTTCAAAAAAAAAAGAGTTCGTTTGATTGGATGGGTTGCCTAATTGGTTGAAGTCTCTTTCCAAGTTATTATCGCTCTATCATGAAACCTGGGTTCTATTATCCTTAACACTCTGTCATGAAACCTGGGTTCAATTATCTTAAGTCCATGATAATCAAAGTCATTCTCTCTATAGTAAAATTGTGGGTTCAATTATACAGGGATCTATTAGAGCCAGGCTCCCTAGTTTTATACCTGTGATGCAGAAAAGAAAGAAAAGAGAAAAGACTATCATTTACCTCTACCTCTGCGCCACTTGCTAGCAACGATCACTGAATTTGTTTTGACAAGCCGCTAACACTCATTTCTTTACCGGTGTTAAAGCATGACAAGCAAATATCAATATATACAAGTAAGAATAAGATTAAATTTTGAAATATGTGCATAGCTAGCCCTCTCGTTTACAACACCGCCCAAATACCATGATATGTCAATAATATTTGAAATATTATTATAATAATTAAGAAATGAGGTTCAAAACTTAAAAGAAGCGAGGGAAGGAAAATGGGCAATAATCAAAAAGAGAAAAGCTGTTATTGGAGATAAAAACCAAAAATATAGTAATAAATAGCAATTCAACATGCTCTGGATTCTTTCTTGGAATTGTGGGGGCTTTCCATGGAACAAATGCCCCAAGCTAAGTTGGATCTCAAATGATGTTGATATTATATTGCATGTTGAAACTTGGGAGCACGAAGAATCTAAAGTCCCTAACGTAGATGGCTTTGCAATATGGTCTACATGGAACAAGCGATCCTCCTGTAGAAGCATTGGGGGTATAGCTTGTTACATTAAGAAGAACATCCCCCACCGGCTAGGATTTATAAAAATGACCCTTACAACCAATAGAGTTGGATAGAGATTACTGACATTAATGATAAAAAGACCTACATAGCAATCTATTATTCCCCCCATCAATTCTAACTTCTATAAGAAAAAGATTCTAGATAAAAATAGTCCTTACAATGGTTTAGAGAATGATATTTCTAGCCTAAGGAATGGAGGTAATATCCTTTTAATGGGTGACTTTAATGCTCGAACTTCAAGCAACCGAGCTATTCTTCTAAGCAATCATTCAAACCCTAATCCTCTTTCATTAGACGAAGTCCTTACTTTGGCTAGTCTGTACAAAAGGAGCTTTGAAGACCTCAGGGAGAATTTGTTTGGGCCAAAGCTAGTCAGGCTTTGTAGTGCTTAGGATCTCATACAAAACAAGCAGAATTTAGAAAGGAGGTTCAAAAGGTAAAAGAAGCTAGGAAGGAAGGAAAATGGGCAATAATAAAAAATAGAAAAGTTGTTATTCGAGATAGAAACCAAAAAGATAGTAATAAATAGCAATTAAACATGCTCTAGATTCTTTCTTGGAATTGTCAGGGCTTTCCATGGAAGAAAGGCCCCGAGCTAAGTTGGATCTCGAATGATGTTGATATTATATTGCTTGTTGAAACTTGGGAGCACGAAGAATCTAAGGTCCCTAACATAGATGGCTTTGCATTGTGGTCTATGTGAAACAAGCGATCCTCTCATAGAGGCATTGGGGGTATAGCTTGTTCCATTAAGGAGAACATCTCCCCCCATGCTAGGATTTATAAAAAAAACCCTTACAACCAATATAGTTGGATAGAGATTACTGACATTAATGATAAAAAAACCTACATAGAAATCTGTTATTTCCCCCATCAATTCTAACTTCTAAAAAGGGTCTAGATAAAAATAGCCCTTACAATGGTTTAGAGAATGATATTTCTAGCCTAAGGAATGAAGGTAATATCCTTGTAATGGGTGACTTTAATGCTTGAACTTCAAGCAACCAAGCTATTCTTCTAAGCAATCATTCTGACCCTAATCCTCTTTAGTTAGACGAAGACCTTACTCTAGCTAGCCTGTACAAAAGGAGCTCTAAAGACCTCAGGGAGAATTTGTTTGGGTCGGAGCTAGTCAAGCTCTGTAGTGCTTAGGATCTCATACAGATCAAGCATAATTAAGAAAGGAGGTTCAAAAGGTAAAAGAAGCTAGGAATGAATGAAAATGGGCAATAATCAGAAATAGAAGAGTTATTATTCAAGATAGAAAGTAAAATGATAGTAATAAATAACAATTAAACATGCTATGCATTCTTTCTTGGAATTGTCAGGGTTTTCCATGGAACAGAGGCCCCAAGCTAAGTTTGATCTCGAATGATGTTGATATTATATTGCTTGTTGAAACTTGGGAGCACAAAGAATCTAAGGTCCCTAACATAGATGGCTTTTCACTATGGTCTACGTGGAACAAGCGATCCTCCCGTAGAGGCATTAGTGGTATAGCTTGTTACATTAAGAAGAACATCTCCCCCCATGCTAGGATTTATAAAAATGACCCTTACAACAAATATAGTTGGATAGAGATTACTGACATTAATGATAAAAGGACCTACATAGCAATCTGTTATTTCCCCCCCATCAATTCTAACTTCTATAAGGAAAAGATTCTAGATAAAAATAGTCCTTACAATGGTTTAGAGAATGATATTTATAGCCTAAGGAATGAAGGTAGTATCTTTTTAATGGGTGACTTTAATGCTCGAACTTCAAGCAAGCAAGATATTCTTCTAAGCAATCATTCCAACCCTAATCCTCTTTGGTTAGATGAAGACCCTACTCGGGCTAGCCAGTACAAAAGGAGATCTAAAGACCTCGGAGAGAATTTGTTTAGGTCAGACCTAGTTAAGCTCTGCAGTGCTCAGGATCCCATAATTTGCAACATTCTAAAGAAGTGGCCCAGTTCTAGCTAGATGACCTACATCCATGGGCTTGGTAGTAGCGTGGTAGACTATGTTATTTCCGATCTCCCTTTATACAATGAAATAATAAATTTTGACATCTTAAACGACCACGAGCCTGACTTTGATCATAGGCCTTTACTTATAACTCTCAATTTTTTCATGCATAGATATCATATAGAAGATAATCCTTATAGACGAAAGAACTTAATTTTTGATAGAAATAAAAACGATCTCTTTCTAAATGAATTAAAAGGTAATTTGCTTATTTTATCTAGTATAGGCAACATAGAAGACCTCTATCATAATTTTACTACAACCCTCTCATATTCTATTAATAAGTTCTCAATTGAAGTTTCAAGTAATAAAAGAAACAATAAAACCAACCCACGGTATGAAAAAGATTGTAAAAGTGTGAGGAGAGAAATTAAGGAAGTTGTTGATGAATCTCTTAAAATTGGCAAGATAAAAATATACAAAGCCTTAACTAAAAGGAAAAAAAGGCAGTATATTCGTAAAAGACAAGAGAATCTCTAACAACTCTCTAAGGTAGCTCCTAAGAAATTCTGGAGGCAGATTCTAACTAGGAAAAGTAAAGATAATTATAAAATTGCTTTACATGACTAGAATTCGTATCTTAAAAAGCTTTATGAATCTCCAAATGTTATGGACAAATTTGAAACCTTGCTCACAACGAAAGAATTTTTCTCATTAGAAGACATTGATTTTGGGGTTGAACGCCTGGCAAATGCGAAAGCTAAGGACATTGAAGGTTACCAAGTGGAAATCTTAAAAATTGGAGGTCCTGTCCTCATCGCCCACATCCACAAGCTTTTCAATCAAGCGGTCAAGCAAGGGTTCCCTAAGCCTTGGACTCAGAGCCTCATTGTCCCTATTTTTAAAAGTGGGGATACAAATAACTCCTCTAATTATCGGACAATTATGATCAGCCCTCTCTTAGCCAAGTTATATCGTATTATTTTGGAAAAGAAGTTGAGCATATGGCTTGAAAGTGAAGGTAAGCAGGCTAAAGGCCAAGCGGGGTTTAGAAGGCAACACTCAACAATAGACCACCTCGTTACACTTAGGATCATTGTGGAGGAATGCCTCAATGGTAAATCCAATATCTTTTGTTGCTTTGTGGACTTTAGAAAGGCATTCGATATGGTTCCTAGAAACAACCTATGGAATAGATTAGAAGAGCTAAATGTTCCTTTCGAGTTCAGAGCTGCTGCTATAAGGTTATACGAGAATGCAATTTCCAAGTTAAAGAGCAATGAGGGGTGGTTGAAAGATATTAAGTGTAATATCATAGTTAAACAAGGTTGTCCCCTCTCCCCTACCCTATTTGGCATTTACATCGACAAGCTAGAAGATTGTTTAGAAGAAGCAGGTTGTGTTGGCATGATCTTAGTTGGGATAGTCATCATCCTTCTTCTCTATGCTGATGATATTGTTCTTCTCGCAAGCTTCCCACCTGATCTTGATAAGCAAATTTTACTTCTTAAGGATTTCTGCGCTACCATGGGTATCACTGTTAACACTGACAAAACAAAATTTATGATTATCAAATCCAAGAAGGACACTTATGCTAATTTTTATGTATGACAATAGTAACTTGGAGGAAGTGCCTTCTTACAAGTACCTAGGAATTTATATTCATCATAAGCTCAACTGGAACTATAGCATTGAGAAAAGAATTAATGGGGGGTGGAAAGCTTATTTTGGCCTTGAAAATAATTGTAAAACGACAAACCTCGTAATGTGGGATAGAAAGAAGTTCCTATTCGAAACTTTAGTCACTCCTGTTATCTTATATGGATGTGAGGTTTGGGGTTGCAGCATCTCCAAAGAATCCTAGAGAAAGATTGAGCAAATCCAGAAGTGTTTTATAACGTATAACCTCAAAATTAAAAGCAATACACCCTATCCTATTCTGCTTATAGAAGTGGGTCTTTCCCTTATCGAGAGCCTAGCTATGACTAGGCTTCTGTTGTACAAGCACAAAATCAATAACATAGGAGACCATAGACTTCCTAAGCTAGCTTTAAATTCCAGTGAAAACCACCTAAGGCTCAAACGAGGTTGGTATAAAGACACGAGGCTCTGGTTAAACCATTGGGAGATTGACGAGAATGTTGCATTGCAAAACATTAATAACGTTAAAAATATTGTTACTTCTAAGTTCAAAGAAAAAATGTGGTGTGAGAAAAATTTAGCAGCTAAAAGAAAATTAAGATATTATAAGGAGGTCATTAACCCGACCTTAGAAGATCAAAAGTATCTCTCGGTTTTAACTAGCTCAAAGAAGAAAATTAAAGCCAAGATTAGAACGAACACTCATGAGCTCCATAGTGAATTCCTAAAACACCATGGATGGAAATAATCTACCATCTGTGTGAGAATATGAACATCGAGGATGAAAATCACTTCCTCTTAGAGTGCCCCATGTACAACCACATTAGATCTCAGTTTCATAATATTTGTTGCAATACTGACCTTCCTAGCCTTTTACGATTCAAAAATTATAGTGAGCTCAAGAGGCTTCTCTCCAAGCCGCCACAGGGATAAGATAGTAGTGCTATTATACGATGCAAGGTTTCAAGTATGTGAACTTTAATGTTATGAGGAAAAATCAACATAGAGTATGCCCACCACCCTATGTAATTGAATGAGTTGCGCATCGTTCAATAAATTTGTTTTTATTTTTACTTCCAGTATTATTATGAAAAAGAGAAAAAGTGACTTGATTTGTTCTAGTGTTTTTGAGATGCAAAAAGTAAATCGATAGTTGGGAGTATAGGGTGACTAAATTATGTTTTAATGATGTCTTTTATTTTTATGTTTTTGAATTCAATGTCAAATTTTATAACAAGTTTTTCTTTTTTAAGATTTTTTTTTATAATTAATTATTATTATTATTATTATTATTATTTTATTTTTTTTTGTAATTTTTATTTTATATTTATAAATAATTTTGATAAGTTATTAATTAGAGTTTTTTTTTAAAATATGTGTGATTTTTTTTACCTTGAACTTCTCTAATTAAAAAATGGTTTGTTTTTTTTACTTCTAACCATTGTTATTTTTCTTTAGGTTGTAGAAACATTTTATGATGTCAAATTTTATCAATGAATTAGGCAAATCTAACAATTTCCTCTATCTTTCTTCTACATTATATGATGTCAAACTTTATCAATGAACTAGGAAAATCCAACAAGTCTAGGCAAAACAACAAAAAAATCTAGCCCTTAGTGGAAATGTTAAAGGCACCTAAATAAAAATTACTAGCTAAACAACACATTTGACTCAAATAATGAAGGAAAAGTGCAGTGACAATAACTTCTCATTTACAAACTAAATGTTATGGATAGGAAATTTGAGGCAATGTACAAAATTTTCATTAATATACTTCTTTATGTCCAATCCCATAGAGCAAGTAACCTTCTAGCACATATTCACCACACTCACGGATGACAAGGCACACTATCAAGCAATATTCTCATTAATGCAGAAACTATATTACAGGGACACACTAAAATTGATTAGGGTCAAGGATACAACTTCATGAGTTTGCCAAATAAATTTGATTTTGTTTTCAAAATTATTGTTATTTGAATCTTTATATTCGTTTGGATTCTATTTTTACTCTTTTATGATGTTATCATTATCATATAGGTTTTATTATTTTCAAATAAATTAAACTTAATTTTTTCCTTATTTAAAATATTATATATATATATATATATATATATATATATATATATATATATATATATATATGACTTTTTTAATTTCCTATGGTTTTATTTACATATACATATATTGTGAATATAATTTTACGAAAATAGAAGTCTTCTAAAGTTTTATTAATCCTCACACTAGTTGATTTCATTCAGAAAATTCAACGAAAAAAACTTATTAGTTATTTTAATAATTTATTTATTTAAAGCTTTCTTTTGTGGCTAGTTTGTCTATGACATGCAAGAGTATCTCTTCGCTAAGGGACCATGCCCTAGAGTTATCTAAGTCATCAAAATTATCCAACTATTCTTCTAGACTAGGTCCACAACAACCCTTGGCATGGATAGATTTTTGTATACCTTCACACAAGGAGTATATTAATAGAATACATATTTGTAGATTATTCCATAAAATGAAGGAGAAGAACTAGTGGACTGTTCAAATTCTCTTTTATGAATGAGAAGTACTAGTGGACTGTTCAAGTTCTCTTTTGGAGGGCTTGTGTTTTTTTCTTTGTGAATTATTAATAATTTTGGTAAGTCTTATTTATTGGATCCTATTCATTATTTAGATAAGAATTTTGACATAGGCAACAGTGAGAACCATAGGTGAAAATCTAGATCATGTAATTGCTAAGAGCCACAAAACATATAATGGAGAAAAGAAAGGAAATAATTCAAACCCCAAATTCTAAATAATCAATACAATTTCAAAAAGGTAAAATTTGAGGTACATCCTAAGATCCATAAATAAAGAGTTGTATCATAAGAAAGGGTTGAATCAACCAAAATTTGAGCTAAAAAAAAGGAAACTATAAGATTCTAAGGAAAAAAAAGGATTATTAGATCCCCAAAAATTATATTCAAATGGTGGATTCAAATAGTTAATTACAAAAAGGTTCATTTTCATTGTCAATAATGTTATCATTATGGACATATCTATTATAAATTTTCATTCCACCCCCTTGAAGTATATTGAGATTTGGAAGATGTTACTTATGACTTAACCAAACCTAAAAAAAATCATCCTTTACAAACTTTGTTAAAACCCAAAATAAATAGCACCATCGTATCATCTCGCTGAGAACTTTCTAGAAATATAAATTTTATCTTAATCCAATTCCTAGATTGTACTTTCTACCCTTTTAAAGTATGACCTGTTAGTGTCAGCCTTTGTAGCCTTCCTCCAGTGATCAAATATGTTCTTACAAAGTGATTTTAAGGTGTCAAGGTCAATTTTGTCATTTCAAAGAGTCTTCAAGCCAAATTTGGTCACTAGGCATTAGGTCTAGGGTTTGTTTTCACTCTTTTCAAAGTTGTCCAAATGGCAGTCCATGTCATCATTCAGCTGAGTGTATCATCATTCAGAGGGTTTTCATCATCATGTCAAGTTCCATTGGGTCATTTTACAGCTTATTCATGCTTCAGTTGTGCCTTGGTAAGGTCCATTTCCCTCTCCTAGGGTTTTGGAGGTAATTTCTCTTGAATGGTAAAATCATTAGCAAAACTTGTATCCAGATGTTCATACACCTTCCACTATCCTTCATGTACCTTATTAAACACTTCCCATCACCGAGATCCCCCAAATTCCTCATTTTCGCACAAACCCTAGTTTCTTGCTACAACCTGGCAATTTTCTAGGTTGGGCCTGTGTTTTTCCATTTTAGACCCCTTCCCCTCACTCAATATCTGATATTCCACTTTCCCATACTTCCTAACATCCCTCCCTACTTCCCAAAATTTCCTCAAGAATTTAGAAGCTCCCTATCCCCTTCATTTCGCTTCATTTCGACAAATCTCTTGTTCCACACATCGGGGTAGGTTTTACTCCAATGATGTTCCTGAGCAATCAAAGATGAATTTGGGAAAAAAGAGAGAGATTTTTGTCTAGAACAGGCCAAGGAAGAAAAACCTCCTTCACTTTTTACACACATATAATGGTTTTGGAGAAATGTCAAAAATACAATCGCCTCGGGAGAATTGATGCACCTCTAAAGTGACCTTGGGAAAATCAATTTTTCTCCTAGCTTGGTTGGCCAAATAACTTTTGTGATGACTCAAAGGATAGCTAGACAAAAATATCTTTCCAATGAGCTATCATGATCTCAATTTGGAGTTGAGGAAGGCATTCAAATGTTGACTGCAACAGCACTCTACCTTGAGGAAGCCTCATTTGGCACATTTTGACCAGTCTTAGGAGATTTGATATTTGATAAGGAAAATGAACTCCAAATTAAAAAATTATAATTGGTTTGGAAATTAGACTCAAATACCTTTCCAACGAGCTATCTCGTGCCTGATTTGGACACTGGGAAGGCCTCCAAAAGCCTCCTGCAAAATGGCACTACGCATATAGCTTCCCCTACCTTTGTAAAATAACACTGGCGCTATGCATATAAGGAGCGCTACGCATTGGGCCAAAACAGAAATTTTTTTGCAACTACTCTTCAAAATTCAAATTCTCTCAGTCTCCTTTGCCTCCTGTAAGTTTAAATCATCTTGCTATTATCTTTGGTCAGTGTTTGGAGTTGTTTGAAGATCAGTTGTACGAGTATGAATGTTGAAAAACACAAACCCTACTCTCTTGCAGTCCACTATTCACACGTCCCTATTTCCCACAGTTCCTCCAACATTTGGCATTTGAAAAAAAAGCACCAAATCCTCATTCTTCATCTCATTTAAGCCAACACAGATTTTGCAACATCATGGAGGCGGACAACAACACATCATACAACCAAGACAGAGATTGCACCACTGAACTGCATACACCAGGAGGACACTAAAACGGCGAAAGAGGTTGGATCCACTTCGATTTTTGGCTGAGGCTTCGTTGTCTGGGCATGATACATGATGGAGGGTATTCGCTCCGAATTTGAGCAAATTCGGAGAAATTTTTTTCATTTTGAAATTTTTGGTCCCAAAACAGATTTTTCAGCTATACGAGTAGCGCGTCGACGCGCTCGCTTTTGATTGGGACACTTGCTGGAGGGAAAATTTATATTTTTGGGTTTTTCATGGTAATTTATGCATGCTCAGTTATTTCCGAAGCATTTCATCAAATTCTGGATGATCAAAAGGCCCAAAAACACCATAAAAACCACCTTGCTGCCACCTTTTGCAATAGCAGGAAGTACTTCTGGGAAAATACAATTTTGAGGGGTAAATGAGCTCCAAATTAGTAAATTCCACTTGGTTTGGAAAGTAGACGTCCAGGTCTTTCCAACGAGCTATCATGAGCTCAATTTGGATGTCAGGAAGTGCCCCAAAAATAGGCTGAAAGGTGCGCTACGCACAGAGATCAGGGCGCTACGCATGGAGGTTTTTGGTCAAATTTTCATCCTCCAGCTCAGGAATTCGGCCAGTTTTCACCAGTTTCACTTCTTGATGTGATTTTTGACCCAGATTGATGTAATTTGATGTGTATGAGGTAACTTGGCACTTATTTACCTTATTCTAGATGATTCATTCACAAAATAGCAAAAATTTAATGTAATGAATCAGTTTCCTAGCATATAGGAGTTAGTTGTTTGACTACCTAGATTTCAGTTCCTTGTTTAGAATTGGTTCAAACTACTCCTAGAAGGGGGAGCTCGACCCCTAGAGGTTAGGGAATGGGTTAGCTTGGTCTATATGATGTAAATTTTCAGTCAGTAGCAAGGGTTGGACTCTTGGGAAGATTTTGGCACCATATTGTACATATTTTTCATATTTTGGCTAAGGAAAGATCAGAGGTTTTGCAACACCTGTTGGGATTGTTGTGGCTTCCAGTTCTTTATGGTGTTATCTCTCAGTTTATTGTAAGTTTATTCATGTTTGATGTATGCCATTCCCTTCTTATGCTTCTGAAACTAAATGAATGAGTAAATGAGGTTGAATCCATTGTTTACAGTGCTCTGCCTTTAAAATTTGTTTAGTTTTACATGCTTTCGCCAGTTTGGAGAGGATCCATGTTCTCCCTTGCCCTCTTCAGCTCCTTGTCATTCTGATCCATCCATACACCTGATCAAAGGCATCAATACTACTGCCTACCTCACCCCAACTCGAATTTTGCAAAGATCTAGCCTTATCCCCGGACCCAAAATTGGTTTTACCGTTTCTCCAACAAAAAACTCAAAAATCTAAATCAAACTTTCCAATCTCTTTACTATCCTAAAATCCTTATTAATTTCGAGTCATCTCAGCCCTTTTGAAGACCTTTTTCCGAGATAGACCTGGAGAGAGCCCTCTCCTGTCCTCGTAGGCTATCTACGAGGCTGAGCGTGGTTTGATGTGGCCTCGAGTTTTGCCTTCCTCAGCCTGAGGCAGATTTGAGCGCTAACATGACCAATTATAACTCTTGCCACATCTGGAGGAAACTTCCGTGTGGAACCCACGTGGCTCTTCCATATCACTCGAAATAGTTCACGTCACTCATAGATCCATTGTGGCAAATACATGGCTGTGGTCGTGTCTTTGTGGCACCTTCCACATAATCTTAACTAATGATTCCCGTAGGGTTCAACCACTTCATGAAAAACACCTTCATGATATATTTAGTCTCCCAATAGGGTCAAGAAATTATTCTCCCACTAAACATTTTACGCATTATATTCAATGATAATACAATTAACGAACTTATCAACATGCATACTATTAGGACAAAAAACAAGTTAAGGCATAACTATGACTATTTAGTAAACTCAAAAAAAACAACATGATATTATACCACAAGATAGATCCCCAAAAAATACTTTCAAATCTACTGATATAACATACATTGCACCAAAAATTTTCCTTTCCTATGAAAGACAATCAACAATATTAATCAACCATAGGTCCTGTTGAGATTAGTGAAGAAATGTCTTAATGAAGTGACAGTTCAAACCGAACCTTAGATTAGGAGTTTGTTCATGTTTTCTAGGGTGTTGTTTAAACTTTCCTAATTGTGTGTAAATTATTTATTTCTCATGTCATGATTGTAATGGGAGAGTGTAGGTTTTAACCCCGTACAGAAATTCCCTGCATACGAATCCTAAAACACAGAAAATGAACAGTGCAAGAGAATAACACATAAAACACATATACACAGAGATTTTCCCCTGGATCCCAAAATCGGGACTACCAGCTTGATTTTTGATTATTATTCCTTTCAATGTTACAATACATATTTATACATGTAGAAGCATCCAATACCATGGACCGCAAACCATCGCGTCCAATACCATGGATCGAAAACCATTGCATCCAAGAAACATGTGCGAAAATCATCCACAAAAACATAGGTGGGTCCGCCCAACCTGACATAGGTTCCAAAACCAAAATTTTATGCCTCAAACCCCATGTGACCCCCCCTCTAGGCCCCCAGTTAACTACGTGGGCTAGTCGTGGAAAGAATATAACACAACCCAACATTCTCCCACTTGTTGTTTTCTTTCCACAGGGCACCACAAGAGAGCTTAATCATTTTTCCAGCCCTGAAATGCCCATTGTCTCTCTACACCAAGAGAACTTCTCATAGCTCATAGATTTTGTCAATGCATCTGCAATATTTTTCAAAGTGTCCACCTTTACCAGCAACACCTTTTTTTCTTCTATCATATCCATCACAAAGTGATATTGAACATCATTGTGCTTTGTCTTTGAATGGTATGCGGGGTTCATTGCCAAGAAAATTGCACTTTGGCTGTCATACTCTATCCTTATAGCTTCCTGTACTAACCCCATACTTGAACACAATCTCTACAAACAAACTGCTTCCTTGCTTGCATGAGTGGTTGCCATGTATTCTACCTCTGTAATTGATAGTGCTGCTACAGATTGTTTCTTACTCATCCAACTGACTGCACCTCCAAATAGGTTAAACACATACCCACTTGTAGATCTTCTCTGATCCAGATCTCCAGCCGATTCTGCATCAACAAAGCCATGAATATCCAACACCTTGTCCAATCCTGGTCTTCCTTGGTAGCACAAACCATAATCACGAGTGCCACGCAAATACCTGAAAAACCGCTTCATTGCTATCCAATGCTCCTTCCCTAGTTTTGATATAAACCTGCTCAATACTCCCACTACATGTGCAAAGTCTGGTCTAGTACAAACCATTGCATACATCAGGCTACCAAATTCACTTGCATATGGAACATGGGACATGTCCTCTTCCTCTTCTTGTGTCTTGGGACACTATTCAGCAGATAACCTCACACCTACAGGAATAGGAACCTTCATCGGTTTACTATCTTGCATATTAAAACTCCGCAGCATTGTCTGGACATACTTCCTTTGGTTTAACCAGAGCTTCCTCTTTTCCTGATCTCTTTTAATTTCCATGCCCAAAATATAGTTTTCAGCACCAAGATCTTTCATGTTGAATTTGGAGGATAATTGGGTCTTCAAATCCAGATAATTTCTTTTTCATTGCCAACCAGCAACATATCATCCACATACAAGACTAAATAAATAACATGGTCACCAATTAATTTAAATTATGGACAGTGATCTGTTTTGCTTCTGGTGAAGCCAAGTCCCCGTATGACTGTTTTAACCCATATAGTGATCCAGGTGGATATTGGTGGCCACCCGCTAATTCCACTTGGATCCCCTCTAGTGCTTCTTACAGTTTTTTCAGTTTCCTTAATTATAGCACAGTTTACTATTTTTAGCAATTTTTCGGGTCCTAAACTTCCGGAGCCGTTTTGAGGCCCTAAACGATGTTTTTCGAGAAATCTACAGCCAACGATTTTTTTGATAAAAATCGTCTTTTCCGTCATAGTCCTCGGAGAGATCTTTCCAACGGGCTATCATGCACGTCAAACAGAGATAGTACGACCAATTCGCGACCCCGAGAAGTTGATGTACCAACTTACCCAAAACGGGGCCCACAATTTGGCGTTTCATCTTCTAGGGTTAGGTTTTGGAATGTGAAGGGTTTTCCATTGTTTCTCAACAATAAATAGGCCTTCGAGCCTCATTGTAAGACAGTTCAGAGGCATGTAGCCACCACATCTCTTCTCAGAGATAAGCTACCATCGCCCTAGCTGGTTTATTTCCATTTCTGTTTGTAAGCATATTTCAGTATTTTACAGTAATGAAATGAGGTATTATTTCCGCTGCATATCTGTCTTTATGGTTATCTCTATATTTTATTGCGTTCCTGTTTAAATCTGGATCAGTGGTATCAGAGCGGTCTGCTTTTCTTCTCTGTTTTTCTTTGCATGTCCCCAACGAGGTCGGGATATAAGGAGTTAGGGCTTGAACTGGTCGAACCTTTGCAAGACCAGCCTCGCAAATCCCAACGGCCTCCCATGGCGGATGAAAAGAAAGACGAGGGGGCAGGAGATCCTATCAAAATCTTGCTCGAAGAAGCCCTTGAGCGACAAAGGAACGCGATGATGGACAACTTTGCCCAAATCCTTCAGCGGCTACCCAGGGGTGACGCATCGGCTTCCAACAGCAAATCTGGAAACGCCACACCATTTAAGGTACAAGTTAATTTTGAAATCCCCATATTCGAGGGTCAGATAGACGCAGATGCTGTCGATAAATGGTTAAATGTGCTAGAGGGTTATTTTTCTGTTCATGATTTTTCCAGTCGGGAAAAGATTATTTTCGCTCTTCTCAAAGCAGCCCCCCACGTCAAGGATTGGTGGGAAACCTACTGCGAGCAGAAGGATGAAAGTACAGGCTCACTATTTTCATTCGCACCGACTTGGGATTCATTCCGAGATGCCATCAAGGAGCAGTACTACCCTGTCGGGAGCTATGAGGATCAATACATAAAGTGAACCACGCTACGGCAGGAAAGGGACCAAGACGTACTAGAGTTTACCAATATTTTCCATACCCTTCACACAAAGTTGGGTATCAAGGATACAGAGCAGCATTTGGTACTCAAATACCGTGGCTGCCTACACAAGTACATCCAAGAAGAAATAGAATTCCTGAACATCTCCTCGCTCAGCACGACATACCGATATGCCGTCAAGGTCGAGCAAAAGTTTAAATAAAAGAAGCGAGACTTTGGGTCTGCGAATCCAAAACAAGGGAAAGGTGCCCCCAAACCGCAAAACAAAGGACAAAGCCAAGGCGGGGCGGCCCAAGACAACCCACCAAAGCTGCAAGCAAAGAACAGCGCCGCGAAGCCGAAAAAGGACACCAGAAAGTGGTGTGAGTTCCATAAGAGCTCCACTCACAACACAAGTGAGTGTCGGGCCAAGCAGTCACTGGTGGCCGAGCTAAAGGTTTCAGAATCAGATGCATGTTCTGACTCTGAGTCAGAACCCGATAAGGGGAATGACAAAGGGAAGCAGATTATCGATGCGGATCCCAACTCCACTGTTGCCACCACAAAGATCCAGAAGGAGGAACATGAAGATCCAGAGGAGGAGGAGCGTCTCTTCCACTCCCAGATGTGGGTAAAGGGCTCCCCGCTACAGTTCATTGTCGACAGCGGGAGCCAAAAGAACCTCATTTCGGCAGAGGTCGTGAAACGGTTGGGCTTACCGACCACAGCACATCCACAACCATACACCATTGGGTGGCTGCACCAAGGACGGGATCTTTGCGTGAGCCAACAGTGTCACCTTCCATACAACATCAAGCCCTTCACAGATGAGGTATTGTGTGACATTTCTCCCCTTGAAGTTTGTGATGTGTTATTAGGACAACCATACTTGTGGAAGCGACATGCTGTGTATGAGTCAAGGCCCCATGCTGTTATTGTTACTTTGGGAAATAAGTTGTACAGGATACCAGAGGTAGCACCGCCTACCGCCATCTCTTTGGTTACTGCAAAACAATGCAGTAAGCTCATTTCCAAAACCGGTAAGTTTGTTTTCCTGATGATACGCCCTCAAGAAAAGAAGAAGATGGTGGCCACGACCTCCAGACAGGGCCCCTCCACACGACAACTACAGATGGACAAGGTAGTGGAGGAGTATGAGGACATCTTCACCTCCCCCGCAGGGGTTCCTCTGCACTGTCAGGTCAAGCACTCCATTGATCTGACCCCAGGTTCGCTGCTACCCAATGGACCAATCTATCGGTGCTCTGTTCTAGAGAACGATGAAATCAAGAGGTAGATTCAGGAGCTACTGCAAAAAGGTCACATCCGTCCGAGTTCATCGCCCTGTGGGAGCCCGATCGTGCTGGTACAAAAGAAGGATGGGACTTGGAGACTCTGTATTGACTATCGGGCGCTGAACAAGATCACTGTTCGTAATAGGTACCCAATCCCATGGATTGATGACCTCCTGGACCAACTAAAGGGGGCAAAATATTTCAGCAAGATCGATTTGAAGTCAGGATATCACCAGGTACCAATCGAACCCTTCGATGTGTGGAAGACTGCCTTCAAAGCCAAGGAGGGCCTTTTCGAATGGTTGGTTATGCCTTTCGGATTGATGAATGCTCCTGCAACCTTCATGAGGCTAATGGACGACATCTTGCGGCCATTAACCAACTCATTTGTAGTGGTATACTTGGATGACATCTTGATCTTTAGCAAGACTTGGGAAGAGCACCTCCACCACATCCGACAGGATCTCCAAACACTGCGACAACACAAGTTATGTGCAAATTTGGAGAAATGCACTTTTGGCATGACCCAGGTTCAGTATCTGGGATACATTATTGATGAATGGGGGGTGCATGTGGATCCAGCCAATATCCAAGTCATTCGGGATTGGCCATCTCCAACCACTCTAACAGAGCTTCGCAGCTTTCTAGGCCTTGCCAACTTCTACCGCAGGTTCGTGTTGGGATTTTCTCATATCACTTGGCCCTTGAGTCAGGTCACCAAGGGAGGAGTGAAAGCAAATTTTTTTTGGTCTGAATCTCAACAGAAGGCATTCACAGAGTTGAAAGATCGACTCTGCACAACACCAGTTCTTGCATTACCAGACTTGCAACAACCATTTGAGGTCGAGACAGATACCTCTGACTATGCTATTAGGGCAGTCCTTACTCAACACGGACATCCAATGGCATATCACAATGAGACACTTTCAGACACAGTCCGGAAGTATCCCACTTATCACAAAGAGATGTATTCCATTGTGCAGGCCTGCCGACAATGGAAGCATTACATTTTGGGGAAGGAAACGATCATCCACACAGACCACCAACCCCTACAGTTCATACAGACCCAAGGGAAATTGCAGAATGATCGCCATCAGAAGTGGTCCACATACCTGCAACAGTTCCATTTGAATATCAAGTATAAGAAGGGTAGCACCAATAATGTTGCAGATTGCCTCAGTCGACCACCGATCATGGCGTTAACCACCGTGCTCAACTCTTGTGGGCACGAGACTTCTGATTGGCCACTTCTCTACAAAAGTGACCTGAAATTCGGCCACACATACCAGACACTCTTGAAGGGTCAGCATGTTCCAGATTTTCACCTCCAGGACGACCTGTTATGCCACCTGGGCCACCTTTGTGTTCCTTTAAGCGAGCATGCCAAGATGATCTGGGAAGCACACTACAGTCGGGCCGTTGGGCATTTTGGGGTCGAAAAAACGGTGGCAGTACTGCAGAAATATTTCTATTGGCCGAATCTTCGACAGGATGTCGGGAAGTTCATCAGATCATGCACTGTTTGCGCCATTGCCAAACCGACCATCAAGAAGCAAGGCCTCTATACCCCGCAGCCTACCCCTAGTCAACCTTGGGAATCCATCTCCATGGATTACATGTCAGGCCTCCCTTCCACTAGGCATGGAAATGACTGTGTTTTTGTGGTCGTCGACAGGTTCTCGAAGATGGCCATTATGGCGGCCTGCAAGAAGAATATCACAGCAGAAGCCACTGCTAAACTCTTCTTTGAACGAGTATGGGTACACTTTGGGATCCCACAGTCTATCATTTCAGATCGGGACAGCAGGTTCCTCAGTACATTTTGGTCTAGCCTCTGGTCGATGTTGGACACCAAACTCACTAAGTCCACCCTTCCATCCTCAAACTGATGGCCAGACTGAGGTCGTCAACAGGATGATCATACACATTCTGCGCATGTACAACTCAAAGCATCCACGCACATGGGATGAGAACCTCCCCTATGTTCAACACAGCTACAACTGGGCTCTCCATAGCTCGACTGGCCACAACCCTTTCCAGGTGGGATTGGGATTCCAGCCACTATGTCCCATCGATGTGGCCATGCCGTTTGCAGCTACTCACGCAGATTCTGCTCATGTCCAGTCCGAAATAGATAAGGCAAACAACTTCATTGATCACATCCAACATATTCGCCAGCAAGTCCATGACATTTTGGAGAAATCAAATGCCAAGTACAAGCAGTGACATGATCAACATCGGGTGCCACACAAGTTTCAAGTGGGAGACGAAGTCTGGTTGCATTTGCAAAAGGAACACCTTATCGGAGCCTATCGGAAACTCAGACCACTCCGATATGGCCCTTACACCATTACCAAGGCTGTGGGAGACAATGCATCTGAGCTCAGCATTCCCCCATTCCTTGGCCTGCACCCAGTGTTCAATGTCGATCGCCTTCGGCCATACTTTCCACCATTACTAGACACGTCCGACATTGCAGAACAACTCACACCCACAGAGTTAAATCCAGCTTGCATGGAACAAGTTGCAACTGATCGGATCATGGACACACAGATCAAGCACACTCGCCAGCAGAATATCCAACTGTATCGAGTTGTCAAAGCAGGACAACTCATTCACCAGGGCAAGTGGCTCACCAGGGACCAAGTGCAGCAGAAGTTCCCTCATCTCATGGAGGAACTCAACGCAATGGGGACCATTGCTTCCTAAGGGGGAGGAATGATCCAGGTGGAAATTGGTGGCCACCCGCTAATTCCACTTGGATCCCCTCTAGTGCTTCTTATAGTTTTTTCAGTTTCCTTAATTATAGCATAGTTTACTATTTTTAGCAGTTTTTCGGGTCCTAAACTTCCGGAGCCGTTTTGAGGCCCTAAACGATGTTTTTTGGGAAATCTACCACCAACCATTTTTCTGACAAAAATCGTCTTTTCCGTCGTAGTCCTCGGAGAGATCTTTCCAATGGGCTATCATGCACGTCAAATGGAGATAGTACGACCAATTCGCGACCCCGGGAAGTTGATGTACCAACTTACCCAAAACGGGGCCCACAATTTGGCATTTCATCTTCTAGGGTTAGGTTTTGGAATGTGAAGGGTTTTCCATTGTTTCTCAACTATAAATAGGCCTTCGAGCCTCATTGTAAGATAGTTTAGAGGCATGTAGCCACCACATCTCTTCTCAGAGATAAGCTACCATCGCCCTAGCTAGTTTATTTCCATTTCTGTTTGTAAGCATATTTCAGTATTTTACAGTAATGAAATGAGGTATTATTTCTGCTGCATATCTGTCTTTATGGTTATCTCTATATTTTATTGCGTTCCTGTTTAAATCCGGATCATATAGAGACTTCTTCAACTTGCATACTAGTTTTTTCTAACCCTTCACTGTAAAGCCTTCAGGTTGCTTCATGTAGATCTCCTGTTCCAGATCTCTGTGAAGAAATGCTATCCTCACATCCATTTGTTCTACCTCAAAATCAAAAGCAGCAGCAATAGATGAAAGTAATCTAATAAAAGTTACCTTGGCAACAGGAGAAAAAATATCACCAAAATCAATTCCCGGCACCTAGGAATAACCTTTTGCTACCAACGAAGCTCTGTATTTCTCCACCTTTCCTTCTTCATTTGTCTTCTTCTTGAACACCCATTTGCTACCAATGGGTTTCCTTCCAGCCGGCAACTCCGCCAAATCCCAAGCCTCATTTTTGTGCAAAGATGCCATTTCATCAACCATGGCCTCTTTCCAGAGTTTTCCATCCTTTGAATCCACTGCTTCCTTCACAGTTCTGGGATCATCATCAGTAATAGACAAAGAAATATTTGAACAAAAAGTAGATGGACTATACATTTCTGCTGCCTTCCTTCTTGAACTGATCTTCTCACACCCAGAGTTTGTCGCTCTTCATCTTCTAATTCCTCCTCTGCTATAGAGTCTGATTCTTCCTCCTTAAGCTCAAACTCTATCTCTCCAGGTTCCTTCGGTTGGACTTCATGTTTAATAACATCTTTTACCTCTCTGAACACCACATCAGCTGTACACAACCTTCCGTGTGACTAGGTTCCAAAGTTTATAACCCTTTAAACCATCCTTATACCCAATAAAGATGCACTTTTTAGATTTACTATCCAACTTGGTTCGTTTCTCCTTTGGAACATGTACATATGCATCACATCCAAATACCCTCAGATGTGAAAGAGAGGGTTTCTTACCAGTCCATACCTCTTGTGGAGTCTTATCCTCCAATGCTAATGAAGGTGACCTGTTGACCAGGTAACATGCAGTATCCACTACCTCTGCCTAGAATTCCTGTCCTAACTCGGCACCACTGAGCATGCTTCTTGCCCTTTCCATCAATGTCTTATTCATTCTTTCCGCGACTCCATTTTGCTGAGGTGTATATGGAGTAGTCTTTTGTTGTGCTATACCACATTTCTTACAGAATTATTCAAATTCATTGCTGCAAAACTCTCCACCATTATCTATCCTCAGCACCTTTATCTTCTTCTCTGTCTGACTTTCCACGAGAGCCTTAAATTCTTTAAACCTGTTAAAGGCTTCAGATTCTTCTTAAGGAAATATAGCCATGTATTCCTTGAGAAGTCATCTATAAATGATACATAGTACATAAGCTTACCCAGTGATGGAACCTTCACAGGTCCAAACATATCACTGTGCACAAGGTCTAATATCTGTTTCGCCCACTTACTACCAGAGGGGAAACTCACCTGATTCTGCTTCCCATATACACAATTTTCACAAAAATCAAAATCCAGAGAGCTATTACTCATACCTTCTACCATACCTTTACCATGAAGTATTCGAAGGCCCTTCTCTCCAATATGTCCAAGCCTTTGATGCCACAACATGGTCTTCGCTCCAAAGACCACTAGATTTTCTTCTCCACTTTCAGGAACCAGAGAACTGTTGCACCCATCAATAACAGTGCTACCTTGCAGCTTGTACAGAGTTCCAATTCGAACTCCCTGCACCAATACCAGTGCTCCCCGAACCATTTTGCAGGTATCCTTCTCAAACACTGCTTTTACACCTGCATCATCCAACTTGCTTACAGAAATCAGATTTCTGGCCAATGCAGGAATATGCAGAACACCTGGAAGTGTTCTAACCCTTCCACCTTGCAACTTCAACTTTACTTTTCTGTGACCAATGATTCTAGCCTTCCTATCATCGCCTAAGAATACATCACCACCATCATATTTCTCATACTCGCAGAACCACTCTCTATGGGGAGTGAAGTGAAAGGATGCACCTGAGTCAATCAACCATGCCTCATGATCTACATGTGTACTTGAAGAAACCAAGTACACATCCCCACCTTCATCTGAGGTGGTTTTCGCCTCTGCAGAAGGAGCATCATCAGATCCCTTTCCTTTACCAGGAGCTTTAGATTTCCAATCCCTTTTGTAGTGCCCTTACCTTCCGTATTTCTAGCACACCACCTTTACAGGTTTTCTTGTAGATTTAGATCTCCCACTCGATGACTTATTTTTATTTCTGTTCTAGGACTGTCCTCGTATAGACAAGGCATCACCATTCTGGCTCTCTGTGTTTTTTCGTCTTATCTCCTCCGTCATCAAGGATGAGTCTATTTCATCAAACTTCAAGGAAATTGCATTACTACCTATTGCAATAACCAAACTATGCCACGAATCTGGTAGAGAACACAACAAACTGATGCACTTATCTTCATCTGAAATTTTAATATCAATAGATAATAACTGACTTACTACAGTATTAAATGCGTTTAGATGTTCTGTCACCGAGTCTCCATCTTTCATCCTCAGGTTATACAGCTTTTTCCGCAGGAACAGTTTATTCTCCAGAGACTTAGATTGGTACAAAGTCCCTAACTTGTTCCACAAAGCCTTTGTTGTAGCTTCCCTTGATACATTCAGTAATACTGAATCTGAGAAACACAATCGTATTGTGCTCTTTGCCTTTCGATCCAACTTCTTCCATTCTTCATCGGACACTCTCGTTGGTTTAGTACCCGGATCTACTGCGATCCACTGATCTTTATCCATCAACAGATCCTCGATCTTGAGTTTCCACAACTCAAAACTTTGACCACTAAATTTCTTGACCTTTATCTTTCCACTGCTCGCCATCTTCTTTCACCAACAGAATCGATCTCACAGATCTCCTACTAAACAGGGTCTACCACAGGCCCAAGTGAAACCCCTCAGCAACAAAGGCATCCCCTTGAAGCCAAAACAGCTCCAATACCAAATGTAGGTTTTAACGCCATACAGAAATTACCTGCATACGAATTCTAAAGCATAGAAAATAAACAGTGCGAGAGAATAACACATAAAACACATAGATTTTCCCCTGGATCCCAAAACTGGGACTACCAGCTTGATTTTTCATTATTATTCCTTTCAATGTTACAATACATATTTATACATGTTGAAGCATCGAATACCATGGATCGAAAACCATCGCGTCCAATACCATGGACTGAAAACCATCGCGTCCAAAAAACATGTGTGAAAATCATGCACAAAACCATAGGTGGGTCCGCCCAACCTAACATAGGTTCCAAAACCAAAATTTTATGCCTCAAACCCCATGTGACCCCCCCTCTAACCCCCCAGTTAACTACATGGGCTAGTCGTGGAAAGAATATAACACAACCCAACATAGATCATGTTCTGCATAGGCAGTCTCCAGGTGGTGTTCCACACCTGTGATCTGCTCAGTTTTATTCAATAAATTTGATTCTTATATCTTTGGCATGGTATCATAGCTGCAGGGCTAAGGATTGCCTGTAACCTTGAGTGGAGTATAGTGATGGCTGAGAGGCAAAAATTTGACCGGCACAGTTTTAAGGGCGATTAGTGTGGGATCCATAGGGCAATAGTTGCACCAATCCAATTCTGGCATTACTCAATTTTATTTTGCAGAACAACATGGCTGTGCCATTCTCCAATCACGTCGATCATGTGAATCAAGAAATTCTTCGGATTGTTTTTTGAATGCAGTGACTCAGTGCCAAGTCTATTGTGGACGATCTGGGCTCTCGATTTCTACATTATCGATCAGCGGTGTGAGGTGGCCAAGGCGGATGCTACGGTGGTAGTGGAAAAATATTGTTTGATATAGCGAACAACAGAGGCCGTCATGGATTCAGTTTATTTGGAGTTGAATCTGTTTTCTGTTGGATCATTGCAAGACTGCCATTGAGGACACTGCAGGAGGCCGGAGAGCATTGGCACTATCATGGAGGAGGCAGGGACTATCAAAGAGGAGGATGGAAGGTGCTATTTTCACTGCTACTGCAAAGTGTACACGGTTGAAGAAAATATATATATATATTTTTTATTGCTGCTCCAGGAGAAATCACGCTCGAGTTTGAGTCGCTGGCTGATAGAGGCAATGCCAAGGAGCTGTCATGGGTGGATTGTGAGCTGGATTACCATGAGAAGGAGAGCCTGCTATACATTCTATTGAGATTGAAAGTCGCAGAACCACAACGATGACTAGACAAGATTCAACCATTCTAGGGAGAAATCCTCAACTTGCTGGTATGTCATTGGTATAAACAATGGTGCGTTGGGATTCAGCATGGAACAGGCTCTATGGAGTAGGTGGATCAAACAACAGTGAAGCCTATACGATTTTTTTTTGAGTTGTGGAGACACGATAAGCGTCTAAATTCTTATGCCCTTTTGAGGAGGCCGCACAGTGGATGTGCTGGGTGTGGGTATTTTTTTTTAATGAAGATTGCAGATTGAGTGTGTGAAGCCTCTAGTGTTGTGTGTTGCCCACACAGATTGAAGCTATTGTTGCTTGAGACAAAAGGATATTTTTTTTAATATTTTAATTAAAGTTTTTTTTTTTATTTAATTCTTTAATTAAAAAAAGGGGCGAATTTTTTAAAGAGATATCTGGGCTCATTGGATCTGGAATTTACAGTTTTTTTAAAGATCTAGGGTTGTTTTTTTCAGGTTGCTGGGGTTGAATTTTTATTTTATTCAAGATGAATAATTAGTTAGCAGAAGCATACCTCAATGAGAATAACACGCTGGATGAACCCAATTATTTTGGTTGGAAATTTAAGTTGCAGACCCTGCTTGAGGGACACAATGCATGGGCAATTTTGAATAATGATGAGGTGAAGCTGAACGTGCTTGCAAGAGGAACAACAACAACAATCCAATATTGGGACAAGCGAGAAACTAAGGAGAGAATTCTCCTGAAATTCTCGGTCAAAGATTGCATTATTCCCCATATTCGTGATTGCAAGACTACACTAGAAATGTGGAAGACGCTCAAGGATATCTATGAGGTCAAGAACACCAATCGATTTTTGTTCTTGAAGAGCAAGATTCTCTCCATCAAGTTGGAGGAGAATGAGACAGTTGTTGCATTTATTTTGTGGATCAAGGATCTCAAGAACAAGCTGGCTGACATCGGTGAAGCTGTGTCAGATAGATATTTGGTCATGATTACCATGAATGGTATGACTGGCGAGTATCATTTGATCATCACTAGCTTGAATGCAAGAGAAAAAGGCCTCGTGTTTGGAGAATTGATAGGGATCCTCATGGAAAGGAGGAAAGGCGGTTGACTCAT
This sequence comes from Pinus tabuliformis, assembly GCA_031772625.1. Taxonomy (NCBI): domain Eukaryota; kingdom Viridiplantae; phylum Streptophyta; class Pinopsida; order Pinales; family Pinaceae; genus Pinus; species Pinus tabuliformis. The sequence continues at coordinate 250,435,310 of CM062810.1, read as the reverse complement.
GAACCTCAGGGTTTAGATATGTCCTTAATGGCAAAGAAGAAGCCCTTCAGAGGAAAGCCAAATGCAGCACAAAAGAGCAGTGCAACCCCATAGATAAAGATGCCCCCACCTCAAGGTATGTCTTTCAATAGAAATGAATCTGCGACCAAATGTTTTTGTAGTGCTAGAATCGACCATATAGCCAGATATTGCATGAAGAAGAAGTTTGACGAAGGTCGGAAGAGACATAAACAACATGCTGGTCATTTTGTTCATGAGGAACAAAGTCAAAACCTGAGATTGCTCATATTAGACTCTGCATTTTCGGCTAAGGATGATGAAGCAAATACCTGGTTTGTGGACTCAAGTGCATCCATCCACATGGCAAGGAATAGACAGTAGTTTTAATACTTCAAAGAAACTAGCAGTGGAGCAAACATCTATCTAGGCAATGATAGAGGGTACCAAATCAAAGGTTATGGTAATATTCCTATTAATTTTCTTGATGAAAATATTAGACACATTCATAATGTGATGTATTTATCCCAGATCAAAAAGAATATGATCTCTATCTCTACGATAACTGATCAGAATCTCAAGGTAGAGTTTTATAAATCATATTGTGTTATTAAAGACCTGTTGGATCATATGAAGCCTATTGCATCAGGTATTCATGTGGGAGGATTGTACAAGTTAAATGTCAAAAGCACACCACATCAGGCATTGGCATCATCTGCCATGACTACAATGGACTGATGGCATCAAAGGTTCAACCATATTAACTTCAATGATCTGTTGCTATTACAGAAAAGAGGTATGGTCAAAGGTATTCTAGTTTTAAAGCCTATCCATATTGATTGTGATGCATGTGCACTTGGAAAGATGTAGAGCGATGAATTTCCTGTGAATTCTGATAGAAGCAGGAGAGATATACTCGAGATGGTACACACAAATTTATGCAGGCGTATGCAAACAAGGTCATTAGGTGGTGCATAATATATTTTACTGTTTATTGATGATTTTACTAGATTTACTTGGTGTATTTCCTCAGGAAGAAGAGCCACACTTTTGAATACTTCAAGGAGTTTAGAAGTATGATTGAAAAGAACACAGGTAAATGCATCAGGATTCTCCGCTCAGATCAAGGGGGAGAGTACAAGAAAGCTTGTGTCCTCAAATACTACAAAGATCATGGGATACAACAATAGTTTAAAGTACCCCATACTCTTCAACAGAACGGGGTTGTAGAGAGGAAGAACAGAACCCTTGTGGAGTGTGCTCGCAGTATGTTAAAGGGTAAGAATCTTTTTAATGGGTTTTGGGTTGAAGCAATTAATACTGTAGTATATCTAAGGAATAGGAGTCCAACAAGAAGTTTAGATTTAAAAACTCCTTTTGAAGCTTTATTTGGCTATAAGCCTACAGTTAAGCATTTCAGAGGTTTTGGCTCTAAAGCCTTTGCTCATGTCCCAAAGGAAGATAGAAAGAAACTGGATTCAAAGGCCATTAAATGTTTTTTTTTTGGGTATTCTACAAAATTTAAGGCTTACAAACTATTTAATCCCTCTACTCATAAAGTTTTTGCGAGCAAAGATGCAGTGCTTCATGAGTAGGTTAATGATGGAAGCCATGAGAGTCCTAATGAAGAATGGCACGTGTACTTGTTGGTGGAAGAAGGAAGTGATGAATCAGGTGACAACAATGAGCAGTAGTAGCAGGAAGGGAAAGGCGATGATGTAGTTGTCAAGCCAAGTCCTCAAAATGATGATGAGACAAGGTTTGAAAAAACCCCACCACTCAGGAGATTAGTTAGAAATATTCAGTTGCTAGCAAGATACAGGGAAAATTATCTTATAACTAGTATGATGACTGTTGTTGAACCCTCTAGTTAAAAAGGAGCCAATCAATATAGTGAATGGAGGGCTGCTATCGAAGAGGAATATGAGTCAATCCTCAAAAACAAAACTTGAGATTTAGTTAAACTACCTAAAGAAAAACAACCCATAGGATGCAAATGGCTGTATAAGCCTAAATTTAAGGCAGATGGGAGCATAGATAAATATAAAGCTAGGCTGGTTGCAAAGGGGTATTCGCAACAAGAAGGCATAGATTATGATGAAACATTTTACCCTGTAGCTAAACTAAACACAATTAGAATGATAATTTCTTTAGCTACCAAACACCATTGGATGATTCAGCAGCTAGATTTTAAATATGATTTTTTAAATGGGGACTTAAAAGAAGAAGTCTACTTAGTGAAACTTGAGAGGTTTATCAAATAGGGTGAAGAAAATTTAGTTTGTAGGTTGAAGAAAGCATTGTATGGACTAAAGCAGGCACCCATGTCATGGTATGACAAAATTGATTCATTTTTATTGCAACATAGTTATAAAAGAAGAAAAAATTACCCTAATCTTTATACCGTGTTTGATAAAGAGGGAAGGATTGTTTTGATTTCTTTATATGTAGATGATCAAATCATTACAGGGAGTGTTGATAATCTCATTAAAGAAATCAAGGAGAACATGTCAAAAGTATTTGAGATAAAAGACCTTGGAGAACTACCTTATTATTTAGGTTTGGAATTCTGGAGGGATTCTAGACAAAATTTTTTGTCACAGAGTAAGTATGTTAGGAGCTTACTGGAAAAGTTCAAAATGGATCAATGCAAAGTTGCAACAGAATGATGATGGATCTAAGGAGGCAGATGCGACTTTCTATAGACAGCTGGTTGGGAGTGTAATCTACTTGATTAGAGCTAGGTCATTTTTGGCTTATGTAGTAAGTGCTTTGAGCCAATTTATGTCAAATCCCCTTGAGAGGCATTAGGTTGCAGCAAAAGGTGTTTTAAGGTGTCTCCAGGGAACCTTAGATTTTGGTATTGTTTATATTGATTCATGTGGTGTTATATTGACAGGTTTTTATGACTCCAATTGGGCTAGAAATGTAGATGACAGATGATCCATAACAGGTTATGCATTTAGCATTGGATCCGGGGTCATTACATGGAGCAGCAAGAAGCAAAACATAGTATCCTTATCTTTTGCTGAAGCTGAATATCAAGCTATGTGTGAAGCAACATGGGAAGTAGTTTGGTTGAGGAGACTTCTCCTTAATGCTAGAGAAGAAAAGAAGGTTGCAACAGTGATCAAATGCAACAACCATAGCTCCATCAAACTTGCAAATAATCCAGTATTCCATAAAAACACAAAGCATATCGATACAGAGTTTCATTTTTTCAGGGAGAAAGTTCAGTCAAAAGAAATCCATATTGAGTATTGTATTAGATGTGACAATGTTGTTGATATTTTTACCAAACCTCTTGGTAGAATCAAGTTTGAGTTGCTTAGGGAAGTGTTAGGCATATGTGTGAATCCATTTCTCCATTAAGGGGGAGTGTTGAGATTAATGAATAAATGTCTTATTGGAGTGACAGTTCAAACCAAACCGTAGATTAGGAGTTTTTCACTATTTTCTAGGGTGTTGTTTCAGCTTCCCTAATTGTGTGTAAATTATATATTTTTCATGTCATTATTGTAATGGCAGACCATGTTCTATAGAGGCAATGTCTAGGTGGTGTTCCACACCTATGAGCTGCTCAGTTTTATTCAATAAATTTGATTCTTATATTTTTGACAGGTCCAACATATTCACATCATAATAAACAACAAAAATCACAAATGGCAATAGTCAACGAAGCAAATTCAAGCATCCATGCACCTGACTACTTCCTCCTCTAAAGAATGAGCTTATGACCTTCAACAATGCAATGAACCATGATGTTCACAACATGTTAGATTATATAAATCACATACGATAATAGGTTAGTTGAAAAATGATGAAGGAGAATCAAGCCCACATTTTTCTAGACTAAGAGGGGTCACAAAAATTTCCTATAAATAAATTGTAGATTTTGTAGGCTGTGAATATGCCATGTTTCTAACTGTAATTATTGTGAGGTGTTAGTTTGTGCTAGTGAATAACCATGTGGGACTTTGTCAATGTAACAAGTGTAGGAGTAGGTATCCAGTAGTTTTAGGCTTTGGAAATATGTCCCAGTTCTAACGTTTATGTTGGTAAATTTCTCCATCCAATGTTTTGTATATGGAAATGTGTGTGCGATAGGGTAGGAAAAGAGGTATCCTAAAATTTTAGGCTTAATGAATTTTGGGAGGAAGAAGCTCCCAAGTGCATTTCGAGAGAGAATTTGGAAGGATTTCTGTCATTCCTTATGTATATAATTTTCAGTTAAATAATGAAAATGGTGTTTTAAATATCTATGTATATCAATGGGAATCTCTTTCTTTGTAGGGTCTTTGTAGGGCACAATTTATTTGTTTTATTGGTTAATAATTAGCAATGAAACCCTATGATGCTCCCAAAATTTTCACATGATAAGTAAATAAAAATGACTGAGGGAATTTGTGTGTATATAGTTTAGTCTTTTTTTTTTTCTACGTTAATAGGAAGTGATTTGTCACATGTATGGTTCCTTCTATCTCATCCAAACATCTCTATGATTTCATTCATGAAGGAGTGGTTAATTCCATAAAGGAACATCGCCTAAATTGTTTTAATGGTACGATGCTATGTGTGTATTGGTGGCTCAAACTTCATGGAAAACTTGAGTATGTGATTACTAAAAGGGAGCACTGTGACCAGCAAGGAATAAATTAATAATGGGTGGACCAAAGGAGATCATTGAGAGATTTTCCCATTGATAAATATTCAATAGAATGTGTTTAGAGCTATCATTGATTTAACAAGATACAAGCCATCCCGAGGGCCGGATTATGATAAATTTTATAGTCAATGTGAGCAATTCAATGATGGATAAAATAAAGATTGAGTGATACCCTATTTGTAGAAGGATTGAGGACTCTAGTTAGAGTCATTGTTGGAACTAGACTGACATATGTTTAACGAAGTGAATGCCTAATTTTTTTGTTTACCTCTTCAGCATGTTTACCTCAAATTAAGCCATTATAAAGCATCCTGACCGTTAGGGATTTTGTCAGCTCGTTGATGCATGATGGCTCAAAGTATTGTAGCTGACCTCCATTCAAGTGAACGTAGTTATTACTTAAAGGAGTTGGGCTTCAATTGATGATCAACATATTTCCAAAAAGTTATAACCCTAGGTTTAAGTCAGCTGACCCGTACCATTTGATCAAGATGCACCTAACTATAGTTAGTCTTGGTGGAGTCATGGATGCAGGAAGAACTCTTAAGGAGAAGGAAGGGTCTGAACTCTGAATTCATAATCAGATCCAACCTCAATTTGACTTCATTAGGGACCCACAATATTGAAAGATATGAAATTCCTCCAACCAATTATTTTCATTTTGTTCAATTCATTAGAATAGAGGAGGATCATTAATAAATTAGGAATAGAGTGAATGTCAAAGAGAGTTGATAAAGGAGATTTCCAACATAGTTATGAGAAATTACACCAATATAAAGGAATTATTGAGGCAGTTAGAATCATTCTAATTTGTAAGGAGACATTTCGATTTATGCAACAAAAAATGAAGGTGTTCATTATTGTGAGATAAGTGGGAATCACTCCAAAACGTGAATTATTGAGGAGGTTTAAAAAAGGGATACGTGGATATGAGAATAGTTGAAAGAGTTTATTTTTATAGGTGAGGTACACAAATAACGAAGGTCCTAGAACAGATTTGGCAGGACACCATAGGGACATACCATCAAGTGGTATCAGAGTATTGTGAACAAATATTGGCGAAGACAGGTGAATAAAAAATATTGAGAAGAACTCAAGAGGTAAACAAAAAATTCTAGTCTATAACTAATGAAATTTTGTTTTATGAAATCAAGGAAAAATAATGGGTTGAGATAGTGAAGAAACCCATGGAAGAGAAGGAAAATGCATTTTCATTAGAAGGAGATAGAAAAACACAGAGAGCTAAAGAGGAGTTCTTAAAGCAGAGTACATCTAGGAGGATGAGAAGACTATCATTAAAGGAGGTAAATATTATCTTTGAAATTTTTTTGATAAGTAATTTAGTAGCAGCATTACTGTGGCAATATTTGATGGGAGAGAACCAATAACGTTCTCAAGAATGTGGCAGAAAGGAACTTGCAGCAAGAAAACTACACCAAAAAAGGAGAATTGGGTAGTTGGAGTTAAAGAGTAAAGAGGACATGATATCCTCAAGAGGAGAGAACAAGTGAAGTTTTCAGGAGGTGAGCAAAAGGGGTGATATCCAGAGACAAGGAAAGAGTGTTCAAGAGGTTCCAGTGCAGGGAACCAAGAGAAACAATAATATCCATGACGAGGTCAATTGTTCATGTAACAAGTAAGTTGAGGCTTGTTATAGGGCTAATTTCCAGCTCATGCATGAGCACAAAGAATATCATACAAAAGAAGAAGAAGAAGGTGACCATTCACCATTGTTGGTCATGATGAAGGGTTGAGTTCAAGAAACAACAAAGGGGAGAAGTATTCCAAGAGAAATGGCATGAGAAGTTTGAGTGATGAAGAGTTTGAAAGGGATATGATTGAATTGAAGGAACAACTTAATTGGTTGATGCAAATTCTATAGAAGAGGGAAAACATCAAGAGACTAAACCTGAGGAGGAGGTTTAAGTTATTTCTTAAATAGAAGGAATTTAAGAGGAAATTCCCAAATTCAAAAGAGCTAGGGAAGCAGAGGATGAGGTGTTTGATAAAATCTTGGATGGAATAAGAAAATCCTAGAATAGTTGAGCCCAAAGAAGAAGCATAAGGAATGTCACTCCTTGGAGATACGTTAAGGAGATTGGTGGAAAGTCTCATGGACTGTGGGAGAAGTCCAAACCAGCAATTGGTCCAAGGAGCTATTGTAGTGGCTCAAGGACCTAATATTTTTAAAACTAACCTATTGTTTTCATATGTAGGCCATAAGCATGCTGAAGAAGGGGAACCATCATAATGTATCATAGATAGAGAAGAGGATGAAGAGAGACTACCTGGAAGTATCACAAATTGTATGTAAAGTGTTATGAAACCTCCTCACTAAAAGATAGAAAAGATAGATCAACGCCTTAGAAATAAGCCTCTTCGAGGGGGCAACCTCCTTTACATTACACAAATGAACAATTCTTGGATGATACAAATGAAAAGACCTCCTTTCTATATATAGGAGTCTAAGGGGTCATAATATAATCCAATCCGACATAACAATAATAATGTAAGGGCACAATAATAACAATAGTGGGCTTTTATGGGGCACAATAATAACAATATGGGGACAAAATGGGCACAACATTATAATACGGGGGTTGTACTAATAACAATAAGGGGTAACAATAGTAATATAGGAACGTAACATGCCCCTCTCCTTAAAAAAGTGTTGTCCTTAACGCTTGAGTAGTTCTTGATGCTTCTGTATAAAATCCTTGTCCTTGCATGTGAAGTCTTCAATGGGTAAGTTCTTCCACTTGATGAGATACTCTGAAATTGATCGATTTTGTAGTTGTCGGGTTCTTGTTTCTCTGACTTCTCCAGGTTCCAATATGACTTTTCCTTCCTCGTCAAGTTTTGGCAATATTGTTTGAACTGGGATCTTCTACAACTTTTGAATGAGTGGCCACACTTCTTCGTCCTTCTTCCATTCATCCCTTGCTTCATTTATCCAATCTAGTTGGATAATAGAAATAGCACAAAACAATTCTTCCACATCCTCATCCTTTCTTGACAGTGCATCTACAACAACATTTTTCTTCCCTTTTTTGTAGATGATTTCAAAGTCATAACCCAACATCTTTGTGACCCATTTTTGTTGCTCTTCAGAGGATAATCTTTGTTCTAAAAAGTATTTAAGACTATCATGATCCGTTTTTTCCTTGAAGTGTCTTCCCATTAGGTAGGGTTGCCATTTCTTAAGTGCATGTAATATTTCCAACATTTCCTTCTCATAAATAGCTTTGTGTAAATACTTTCCTTTGACTGGACGACTTTCGAGAGCAATGGGTCTTTCATCTTGCATTAAAACAACACCAATTCAATTTCCTGAAGCATCACATTCCCCAATAAAAACTTTTGTGATGTCCAGCGTAGCTAAGACTAGTTCTTGGCACATTGCCTCTTTAAGATGTTCGAAGGCCTTTGTTGCTTTTGGAGTCCATGAAAATGCATCTTTCTTCAATAATGTTGTTAGAGGTGCTACGATTCTCCCATAATTCTTAACAAATTTGCGATAATACCCTGTCAACTAGGGAAATCCTCGCAGATGCTTTATGGATGTGGGGATTTTCCATTCCTTAATGGCTTTAATTTTGCTAGGGTCTACCTTAACACCTTCATGCAATACAATATGACCTGGATATTCCACCTTTTATACTCCAAAGAAACATTTGGAGATTTTTGCATATAATTGTTTCTCCTCCAATAGTTTGAGCACCCTGTCAACATGTTGAACATGATCCTTCCAAGACTTGATGTAGTTTAGTGTATCATTAAAAAATACTAACACAAATTTTCTAAGGAAGCGTTTGAAAATGGAATTCATCAAACCTTGAAATGTAGAAGGTGCATTGGTAATGCCAAAAGGCATGACCAAAAGTTCATAATGACCCTCACGAGTTCTAAATGTTGTTTTCAGAATGTCTTCAGTCTTCATTTTGATTTGATGATATCATGAACAAAGATGCAACTTGGTGAAGTAAGTTGATCCATGCAATTCATCCAATAATTCATTAATGACAGTAATGGGAAATTTATCTTTAATAGTGAGCTTGTTGAGCTCCCTATAATCCAAACACCTGCGCCATGATCCATCCTTCTTGTGAACCAACACTACTAGAACAGAGAAAGAACTTTGACTAGGTTGAACTATACCAGCCTCTAGCATTTCTACAACCATACGTTCAATTTCACTCTTTTGGGCATAGGGATATATGTACGGCCTGATGTTTGGAGAAACACTTCCTGCAATCAAATGAATAACATGATCATGATCACGAATAGGTTGGAGGCCTTTGGGAGTCTTAAATACCTTGGAATGATTGTCCAAGACTTTTTGAATGAGTGGCCACACTTCTTCATCCTTCTTCCATTCATCCCTGGCTTCATTTATCCAATCTGGTTGGATAATAGAAATACCACAAAACAATGTTTCCACATCCTCATCCTTTCTTGACAGTGCATCTGCCATAACATTTTGTTTCCCTTTTTTGTAGATGATTTCAAAGTCATAACCCAACATCTTTGTGACCCATTTTTGTTGCTCTTCAGAGGATAATCTTTGTTCTAAAAAGTATTTAATAGATCCATTTTTACCTTGAAGTGTCTAACCATTAGGTAGGGTTGCCATTTCTTAAGTGCATGTAGTATTGCCAACATTTCCTTCCCATAAATAGCTTTGTGTAAATACTTTCCTTTGATTGGACAACTTTCAAAAGCAATGGGTCTTTCATCTTGCATTAAAACAACACCAATTCAATTTCCTGAAGCATCACATTCCACAATAAAGATTTTTGTGAAGTCCAACGTAGCTAAGACCGATGATTGGCACATTGCCTCTTTAAAATGTTCGAAGGCCTTTGTTGCTTCTAGAGTCCATGAAAATGCATCTTTCTCAATAATGTTGTTAGAGGTGTTGTTATTCTCCCATAATTCTTAACACTTGTGATAATACCCTGTCAACCAGAGAAATCCTCGCCAATGATTTATGGATGTGGGGATTTTCCATTCCTTAATGGCTTTAATTTTGCTAGGGTCTACCTTAACACCTTCATGAGATACAATATGACCTAGATATTCCACCTCTTGTACTCCAAAGAAAAATTTGGAGGTTTTTGCATATAATTGCTTCTCCTCCAATAGTTTGAGCACCCTGTTAACATGTTGAACATGATCCTTCCAAGACTTGATGTAGATTACTATATCATCAAAAAATACTAACACAAATCTTCTAAGGAAGGGTTTGAAAATGGAATTCATCAAACCTTGAAATGTAGAAGGTGCATTGGTAAGGCAAAAAACCATGACCAAAAATTCATAATGACCCTCATGAGTTCTAAATGTTGTTTTCAAAATGTCTTCAGTTTTCATTCTAATTTTATGATATCCTAAACAAAGATCCAACTTGGTGAAGTAAATTGATCCATGCAATTCATCCAATAATTCATCAATGAGAGGAATGGGAAATTTATCTTTAATAGTGAGCTTGTTGATCTCCCTATAATCCGGACACCTATGCCATGATCCATCCTTCTTGTGCACCAATACTAATAGAGCAGAGAAATAACTTTGACTAGGTTGAACTATACCAGCCTCTAGCATTTCTACAAGCATATGTTCAATTTCACTCTTTTGGGCATAGGGATATCTATACGACTTGATGTTTGGAGGAACACTTCATGGAATCAAATTAATAGCATGATCATGATCATAGATAGATGGGAGGCCTTTGAGAGTCTTAAATATCTTGAAATGATTGTCCAAGACTTTTTGTAGATTTGGAGAAATAGAAGATTTCAATGTGGGAACCTCTACTGGACATAATTGTGCAATTACGCCTCGTTGTTCCTTCCTTATAGTCTTTTTCATACCATTAGAGCTGATTATCTCTCCTGGTTTCCCTACAATACCCCTTAATTCAACTTCCTTTCCTTCTGCACAAAATTTCATGAAAAGTTCTTGAAAATTAAAAGCTATTGTACCCAAGGATTGTAGCCATTGGGTTCCTAGTACAACATCAGCACCACCAATTGGAATGGAAAGCATTAGGCTATTCAATACATATTCTCCCATGGATAGCTTGATATTATAGCACTTTCCAGAGCAATTTATGGTTCCTCCACTTGCAACCATCACTTGACACTCTGGTGCTAGATATAGGAAGCAATTCAATTCCTTGGCTATCTTACAATGAATAAAATTATGGTTACTTCCCAAATCAATCAACACTATTACCTTTTTCTTCTTGATATGTCTTTCTATCTTGATAGTTTGAGGAGTGGTAATTCTAGCTAATGCATTACAAGATATGGTCGGATTAATTTCTTCTTTATCTAGGGTTTTTTCCTGGATTATATCCTTTTCTTTTGACATTTCTTGTTCCTTTTCTTCCTCCTCTTCACAATCTATGTAGAATAATTTCTTCTCAACACACTTATGACCTTTAGTGTATTTACTATCACAACTGTAACAAAGCCCTTTTGCTCTTTTTTCTTCCAATTGTTGCGGTGTCAACCTTGTAGGTTGTGGAAGGCTAGGGGAAACAACACTTTCATATTTATTGTTGTGAGTGGTGGGCTTCCTGGTTTCCATAATTTTGCTTTCCATTTTTCTTGCTAACCTGAACGCCTTCTCTAATGAATCAGGTTCCTAAAGGAAAACCGCATGTTGGATATTATCCTTTAAAGTCCTTATGAACACATAAATCCTATGCTCCTTTGGAATATATTTTACCCTTATGTTCAATTTTTGGAAGTCCTCAATGTGCTCCATCATTGAACCATTTTGTTTGAGATTTATCAATTGGCTAAAAAAGGTGTTACTTTTTGTATCCTCATAATGTTCTATCATTTCTTCTGTAAAAATTTCCCGAGTAACAATTTGTTTACGAGAGCAAAGTCATCGATACCATACAAACTAATTTGGTTCCAAATGTAAAGTTTCAATGCGTACCTTTTGTGTGTTTTTCACATTATGGAGATCGAAAAATTGCTCCATCTATAGTATCCATGTTCCGGGATCGTTGCCATCAAACATCCTCATATCAATTTTTGGAACATGGTGGGTCTTCAATCCAACATTAGAGTCTATGAAATCATGATTAACATTTCTTTTGTTCTCATCATGATTTTCCTTTACTATTCTTTCACCATTAGTAACCATTTCTTGTAGCAACTTATCCAAATTTATCTTCAATTCTTCCATCTTACCGTCCATGCAATTCATCTTAGCATCCATGCCATTCATCTTAGCTTCCATGCCATCCATATTAGCCTCCACGCCATCCATCTTAACTTGCATGCCATTCATATTAGCTTCCACGCCATTTATCTTGGCTTCAATTACCTTTTGTGAGAGTGAAATTTGTTGTGCTTGGTCTTGTAATTTTGATATATCATGTTGCATTTCTTCCTCTTCTTCACGAGTCATGCTAGAGATTGCAGGTTTTGTACTAGATGTTTCATTTTCTTTCTTTGGGGCATCAATTAATGCTAATAGTTCTTCACTATTCCATTTGAATTCCTTCAAACTAATTTTTCAAACCAATCTTATGCAAAATTTAAAAAAAACTACACACCTTTTTCTTCACTTTGTAAGAGCTTGGTATTGAATCTATTTTATCTTTGTAAAGACAGATCTTGAATATTTGAAATCATGTCCTCTCATAGCCCTTTGAGTCCTCTTTCAAACCCCACAAGTCTGATTAAGATTGGATTCTCCAAGGAAGAGTTATGCCAAATCTCCCACAATGACTTGATTATATAATAGTTGAGTAGAGTGAATTTGTACGAAGTTCCACGTGTCATTGTTTCAACCTTAGTACCTAAAAATGATATATAAAAAACTACAAGCTGTCATCTTTCTAAAACTTCTTGCGAAATTTCAATCGGATCCTTAGAACAAAAGTTATGACGATTTTACCCAGGTCACCTATTTGGAATGTAATTCGGGAGTATGCAAAAACTCTAACTTCCTCAAATCATATCTCTGAAATTATAGTGACACAAGCTCTAAGATTCACACCCGAAGTTCAGAACGATTTCAGATCAAACGGGTTTTGTTTTTAGCTTCTGAAACATCGCAAATTTTTTTTTATAGCAAAAAGTCCACGATGACCTATTTGGAGCAGCAAAACCCTAGAATCCAAAGCTCTGATACCAAATGTTATGAAACTAGCTCACAGAAAGATAGAAAAGATAGATCAACGTCTTAGAAATAAGCCTCTTTGAGGGGGAAACATCCTTTACATTACACAAATGAACAATTCTTGGATGATACAAATGACAAGACCTCCTTTCTATATATAGGATTCTAAGGGTTATAATATAATCCGAGCCGACATAACAATAATAATGTAAGGGCAGAATAATAACAATAGTGGGCTTCTATGTGGCACAATAATAACAATATGGGGACTACATGGGCACAAAAATACAATAAGGGGGTTGTACTAATAACAATAAGGAGTAACACTAGTAGTATAGGGACCTAACATAAAGTCTAGAACAAAAGAATGAATTAAAATTTGATGATAGAAATCAACAAACAAATATGGAAGGGGAATTGATTACCAAAGCACCAGGTGAAGCTACAAGGCCTTTTAGTTTTAATATTGGTGAATTCTATGTGAGTTCAAGTATTCCAGAGGCAGGGAATTGACAACTAGTCCAAAATAAGAATGAGAGTATTAAATTTCTCCCTGAAGGAAAACAAGGAGGAATGACCTGCATGAAATTTCCAAGAATAAGCATGGTACTTAGCACCCATGAGAAAAAAGAAGGAGATAATCGATGTTCTATTAGAATGAAAGAGAATATGGAGGCATATGCACCAAGGGAAGGATTTTTGACAACAAAAGAGGCAGGGAAGTCTCATGCTTACAATTTATGTATAAATTTTATAGGTGAAGGACATCGACGAGAGGTTCAAATGAATGAATGTGCATAGATGGTGAAAGGTGTTATGAGGTTGGTTTATAGCCACACAAATGATGAAGAATGATATTGAAAGGATGAAGTGTTGGGATGTGAAGACACCGACAAGGAAGATGGAAAATTATTTACAACTACTACGCTTCCATTCTATGAACAAGAGTTGAAGTCTCTAGAGAATTACCTGAAATATACCAAAATTGGAGAAGGATAACTAGAGTGTGTAGCCAAAGAATTGGGGGAAGTTGAAATGGTTAGGGCATTAGATTTCTATGTCGATGATTAGAAGACTGTTGAAGGCATAGCTATAGGAGCAGAAGGAGAACAAAAAATGTTATCGAGAGAAGAATGAGAGTAAGAGAATGATGAGAATAGTGTGTCTCAAGAAAATTTGTTTCATTTGCAACTAAGGAATATAGAGAAGCAAAATCAAATAGGAAGTTGCCAGGATTTGAGATTTTATATCTTATTTATGACTATTGAGGATACAAGATGGAAGCCATATGATGAGATGAAGATTGAAACCATACAGACACTAATGGGATTGAATGGTGTAAACAACATGTACCAACAAGAGTGTGGACTAGACAAGTACGTTAATGATATCATGATGTTGATGGAAGAGGTACCTACAAAATGGTTCAATGATGAGGAAATGATAATTAGATTAAACACTTGGCAGACTAGAAAGGACTCAAGCAACATGGAAAGGTTAGAGAACTGCAAAAAAAAAAATTGGATCATGGAAGGAAAGGGGTAGCCAATATCCAACTAACTAGGAATTTTTTCCTCAACAAGGCAAGTGAATCACAACAAAATGGAACTTGGGATCCTAGCAAACTAAAGACAGGACAAGAGAAACAACAAGGAAAGTTAAGTGGGCAACAAAAATACTTTGTTTGGGACTCGGGATGGTTTGCGTGCTAAAGAAATTTGACCAAGAAGTCAAAATTTTCCATCTGGTTAGTTTGATGCAAGAGCATCAACCCCACATATTTCCAGACTAAGTAGGGTCACACAAGTTTCCTCATAAATAAATTGTACATTCTATAGGCTGTGAATTTTAAGTTTGTTCTAGTCACTAGCCAATTGGGCCTTTATTAACATAACAAGGCTTAGAGTAGTTATCTAGTAGTTATATGTTTTGGACATATGTCCCAATTCTAATGTTCCTATTGGGATATTTTTCTAGCTAGTTTTTTTGTATATGAAAATATGTGTGTGATAGGGTAGGCAGAGAAATCTTACAAATTTTGGGCTTAATAAATTTTGGGAGAAAGAAGCTCCCCAATGCATCTCAAGAGATAATATCGAAGGATTTCTATAAGTCCTTATGCATATACTTTTAAGTTAAGGAATGAATATGGTGTTTTAAATCTCTCTGTATATCAATGTGAATATCTCTGTGTAGGGTCTCTATAGGGAACAATTTATTTATTTGTTTCATTAATAATTAGAAATGAAACCCTAGGATGGTCTCACTAATTTCATATGATATGCAACCAAAAATTGATGAGGGAATGTGTATATATATCGTTCAGTCTTCTCTTTTGATTTCTATCTTAAAAGGAAGTGATTGGTCATATGTATTGTGCATATTGTCTCATCCAAACAAATATGTGATTTCATTCATGGAGTGATGATAAATCCATAAAGGAATAATGCCAAAGTTATTGGAATGGTACGATGTTGTGTGTGTATCGTTTTTTAAAACTTGAAGCATAATGTGAGTATGTAATTACCAAAAGGGACTACTATGATCAACAAGGAATAAATTAAGAAGGGGCGGACCAAAAGAGTATTGTGAGATATTTTCCCATTGATAAATGTGTAGCAAAGTGTGTTTGGAGTTGTCATCAATTTAGCAAGGTAAAAGGGTACCAAGGATCGAATTATGATAGAACCTACAGTGAAGGTAAGTGATTCAATAATGGATAAAAAAAAATCATTGGGTGATACCCGATTTGTAGAGGGATTTGGTACTCCAGTTACAGTCACCATTGGAACTATACCGATAGATATTTAATGAAGTGAATGGAAAATTATCTCAAGGGAAGCACCCTTGAATTAAGCCATTACAATGCATCTTGATCGCTACGCGTTTTTCAGCTCGTTGATGAATTCTAGTTCAATGTATTGAAGCCAACCCCTGAGCTTATCTCGATTGTTGATTCCATGAATATTCGACAATCAGACGGACACTGGCTCAGTCAAATTTTTGACCGAACCAGCATCCGTCTAATTGCCGAATATTTGGGGAATCGGTAATCGAGATAAGCTCAAGGGTCGGGCTTTGATTAATGATCAACGAATTTCCAAAGAGGTCCAACCTCGGGTTTAAGTCACTCAACCTGTCACATTTAGTCAAGGTGGAGCCAGTTATAATTAGTATTGGTGGAGTCATGGATGCATCAATAACCCTTAAGGAGAATGAAGGGTTGGACATCCGACTTCATAGTTAGATCCAACCTCCATTTGGTTTCAGTAGGGATGTGCAATATTGAAACATATGAAATGCCTCCAACCAGTTCCTTTCAATTCGTTCAATTTGTAAGAAAAGAGGAGGATCATTGATAAATTGGGAATAGAGTGAACATCAAAGAGATTTCAATTTCATAAAGGAGCCCATTGATATAGTTGTGAGAAATCACACAAATATAAAGGAAGGATTTAACTAATCAATTTTCTTTAGTTCGTAAGAAGATGTTCTGATTTATGTGACTAAAAAGGAAGGTGTTCATTGTTGGGAGATAAGTGGGAATCACTCCAAAAGATGAATCATTGAGGAGGTTTATAAAAGGGACACCTGGACATGATAAGAGCCAAAAGAGGTTTTATTTTTATAGGTGAGGTCCAAAAATAATGAAGATCCTGGAATAGATTCAAGAGGCTGTCGGAGGGACCTACCATCAAAGCATATTAGGAAACCATGCATATCTATGTAAACTCTGTAAATCATGAGGATACCAAAAAAACACATAAATCCATAAGTTAAAGAATGACCATGAAGGGATCTAAAGCAAATACTTTTCCATGATGATATCGATATCTCAACAACGGTTCTCGGGTAGAGTTATTCCATACACACAACACATAAATTGAACTTTGAATAAGATAACCCACCATCATGGTTATGGTAGCGAGCTACTAAAACTTATAAATATATAAAGATAAGTAATACGTATGAGGTCACAAATTAGTCGTTAGTGATTTTATATCACCAATCACTGATATATCAAACAACTTGAAAATGATTAATAAGATTACAACCACATAACTCAATCAGCTAATAATCACCATATATATATATACAGGTTAGTTGGTCAACCATGACTAGATAGTGAATGAGGAATACTCACATAAATGACATAGGATTAATCATTAATCATAAGCACAATAAGGCATATCATAACCTATAATCCAACATGCATCACCATGAATATTTATTTGAATAGCCTGAAATGGTTGGAAAATGAAGGAGGGACTTCCAATCTCTACCCAACCATCGGTTAGCTACACTACAACCATTCTTCAAGTTAACCACCCTCGACCAATATCAATGACCTAATAAAATGATGACAAAATGAAAGAGGTCTCACGAATGGGTTGGGAACAATTTCAGGAGATGCAGTCAACTCTTCTAGTGCTTCACCAACTCAAATACTACTACATAACTGTCCATTCACTTGTCAAAGCTCACAGAAGCCACACAGGCTTAAACTAGAACTCAATATTCACCATAGATAAAAATATGAAACAAATTCTTCAAAATTTGATAACCACATAAAATTACAAACAAAGAACTCAATGGCTATATACATATCTACATGGATTATCATTAAGGTTTAGAGAGAGTACACCATTAGGTTAACTGAAAAGAATAAAACAATAGGGGAATATGAGCCAACTAAGGTTGACCACACCTAATCTCCAAGCATCATGGGCATCCTTATTCTCCTTTTCTTGTGGCTACTAAATCCTTCCTTGGCTCTCCAGCTCATTCATTTCTTTGTCTATAAGAGGGAGCCTCAAAGAATGGGAAGCACATTCCCCTTGTACCTCCTAGTCCAATTGTATCCCCTCCTTTGTCGGGAGGTCCTTTTGTCTATTATGCAATCTCCTCACTCTTTAGGTGATGGCTCCATTTCCACTTCTTCACTTTGTAATGCTCGTTAACAATATCTTCCAACTTCAAGTTAAACCCATCAAATCACATAACAGCTGTCAAAGAACTGACTCACTGAGTTTACAACCAACCTTAGTATTTATTCAGTTGGTATGGGTCATGTCTTTCCACGATTTAAAAGCAAGAAAACAAGCTTCATGCATTAACGAAACTTTATGTAATATAAGTGAGAAATAAAGTTTCCATCCGGCCAATGATCCATTAGGATGTCCAACCTTAAGTTTGTTACTTAATTAACTGGAAAACGTTTAATCAAAGTTCTAGCTAGTCATGCTACTTCCATATTCACATTACACTCACAATAATTATTACAATAATTAGGGGTAGAACGAGGGATGTTACAAACCATAACCCCATAAAGGAACACCATTCTCAGGGTTCTACAAGCAAGAGGGCGTCAACAAAAACCTAATTCTATGTCTTTCGCTCTTTATCTCAGTGACATTTCCCATGTCCTGAATTGTCATGCTTAACCATGTCATTCAGTGTGTTCAATATTTTCAAAGGAAAGAATCCATCTCATTTCTTCCACAAGTAAAAATATGTGATCCCTCTATGCTCTTCATAAATACATAGTTTTGATGGACACACAGACACATCGTGTCTAAATGTTGATTATTGAAATTGCATCTTTGAATGAATAAATGGATTTAAGGCCCTAAAAATCCCATTCGACAATTAGATAGCCTAAGATCACAATTTTACGAATGGTTGTTGGATATTAGACAAAATTTACCCAAAATAGATGGTTACCCAAAATGTAGAATAATAAGACTACCTAAAATATTTTAAGAGCAAGATTTTATTCTCAATTTCCTTAAATAAAATAGACACAATTTTGTATATATATATATATATATATATATATATATATATATATATAATTCACATCGTAATATTTTGCTTAACATCGACACTATAATATTTTATTTATCAACCACAATACGTTCATATTTTTAATTAATATATTTTTGAATACATATTAATCATTGCATATTATTTTAATTATAAACCACATTAATTTTTTTTAATGGTTTTTTAATGCCACATATTAATTTTATATTAAGAATTGAATGAACTATACATCATCCTCTTATAATAACTAAAATAAGTCATTTTTACTTTCAATTATTTTATATTTTTTATGATTGAAATATTTATTATTGTAGACACTGAAATACCCACTCTTATTTTCTTCTTTTAATTCTCTCTCTATATACATATATAATAAGTCTTAACATAGATATTTAAATAATTTATTTAAGTTATCAAAATATTTTAAAAAAATATGAAGTTGGGAAAATTTTAGGGGCCTATATAGACAAGTGGGCTAATTTTTCATGCCTTTTTTAAAGAAAAGATTCACTAATTTATAGTTTTTCTAAAATTATTAGGCTATTTTTTCACGCTTTCTTTAAAGAAATAATTTGTGAGTTAACCTTTTTTTCGAAGAATTATTACCCAATTTTTACAATGCAAACTTATTTTACCTTAAAAATCACCAAAACTTTATAGAGACTATATATAAAATCACTAGACATTTGTTTATTTTCTAAACCATATCCCTAAACATTTCATAGTTTGCATATTAAATACTAGTAACATTCACCAGATTTGAAATTTGGAAAACAAAAAATACTTATGAATGAATCACGCAACCCTCAGGTGAGACTAGATAAACCTAGAGGCTACCCAAAATAGAGTTGGCACTTCATTGCATAAACAATCAAAGGTCCATGAATTCAAATCAATGCATTCAATTAGGGAGATTAAGCAAACACCTAGAAAATAGGATCTAAGTTCTTAATACAAACACTAGCAAAATAACCTAATAGATACTTACTCCATTATTTCCATGTCTTCCCCTTAATGGAGAAAGTATTTGTTTCCACACTGAATCTCTCACTAAATAATTCAAATTTCATCTTCTCAAGAGGTTTAGTGAAAATATCAACAAAATTTTATCAGTTACTACAACATTCAAGAAAAAATTCTTTGGACTTATTGTAGCGGCTGCAACACCCTCCAAAATTTTGGCATGCATCCAATTTCGGAGCCTCCCTTGGATTTTTACTTGATGTTTGCAAGCACTTGTGCTCACCTCGTAAGCTCATGTTGAGTCTCTGCACTCTCCTTGCTTGTGCATTCAACATACAAATTTTTTCATGTTGGTCACAATGTCACGCTTACAGCCATGTTATGGTCATGCACAATGACCCACTCTATGTGTATAAGTTGTATTCGCTATGTAAACATCCGTTGCAGTCACACACGAAGTTGTATGAACTGTCGCGCAAGCATTGTTGCGGTCATTCAAGGATCCATCACAACCTTCGTGCTTGTCGCTTGCACTGTCGGTCAGTCACACTAAGTATTTGTTGTCTTCATGGTTTGAGGCATCTTGTCGTCAAGTCATGTTGAGTGTGTGTTCAAAAGATCGCGTATGCACAAGTTCACTCACTCACACACTTAGTCATTTTGTTGAATTTTTTATGACCGGATCACCCTCCAATAGCTAGACCCTTGCTGAGCTTCATTGTGCAGTGTCAGCACTCAGTGAACATGTACTGCTACCCATAATTGCACAGAGCTTGAGGCTGTCTCCTAGGCAGCCTGCACTATGCAATCCTGGAATCGGCCAAACTGACTGTCACCCAGAAGAGTGCAGAAGTTTCTTAGCAAGCCATTTCAATCTGCACTGCCCGCAAGCTAATTAGCGAACCCTCCAACTGGTCAACTGGAGAGTTTGACCAGCCAGTGACCCTGGGACTCACTTCCCTAAAAAATTGTGGAAAAGTTGCAAACCTTACCCACTCCACTTACTAAGGAAACTACATAGACAGGCTAGACATACACCTAGTGTCCGTCCTTGTCTCTCTCAGAATAATTGTGGATTTTTTCCAGCTAGCCACCTAGTCAGCCTGACAACTGCTCACTCACAAAACTGCACAGATTTCATGAGAAATCCCCTCAGCTGCCCAACAACCCGCTGAGCTCAAGAACTATGCAGAGGTGTTCAGTAGGTTAGCCTCCCAACAATTGCTCAATTTTTGTCACCAACAACCTCGTAACCCACAACCAACTCCCTGAAAAAATGTGCACCTTTCCCCAACAAGCCTCCCGCAACCCGCTGCCAGCTCACTCTAGGAACTGTGTAGTTTTTTCTATCAAGCCCCTCTGCTGCCCGCATTTCTTTCCTCCAAAAATTGTGTAGATCTTCCATCTAGCTGAGCAAGATCCCGCGGATAGTCACTGCTGATTTGGATTGTCCATCTCAGTCTCCCAGTGACTTATGCACAATTTTCAGCAACAATGCCCAGATCTCACATCCCAGCTTGAAACTTGTAGTTTCATAGCCTTTTCCTCTCTCTCCAAGTCACCTACATCCCAAAGTGAATAAGAATGCATCATGGTAGACTAGGAGGTTTATGGATTTGATTTTGTCTTGTCACGAGTGATTGCAGATATAGGTATATAGATAAGACATAACATGATGATGGATGGGATGAACAAGGATAGTACATGCAAGGAGATGTGTTCACGAAGAGAAGAATAGATAATGCATGTGAGGATAATTTTTTGCGAATAGACAGACATGCGAGAAGAAGTTTTTGCGAACGATTGAACATGTCAAGCACACCAAAGTACAAGAAAAGGAGCAACGTACACATGAAAAATCAAGTGAAAACCAAGACCATAGAAGACTCCACACACCTTTCCATGCAAAGATGAAGCTGTGATACACCAAGGGCACATCCATCACTCAACAACATTGCAGCTCGACATGGACACCACAAGCAACATGGACATACCAGCATTGTCATGTCGAGTCGTGTCATGAGTCATGTCAGCCACACCACTATTGTGGGCCATACTGTGTAAATCAATGTAATGTAAAAAGGAAATCCAAGAGACCCACATGTCATATGAAGAGGAATGTAAAGTTGAAGAGACAAATAAGTCAGTCGGTCATGAGGGAAGTTGAACAATCACAAGGGCTAGTTTTTCCCTTGGCTATAAATACCCCCTCATCAGTACATGCAAAGGACTTTTCACCTTGGCTCCTCCCACATAGCCTTGAAAGTCTGTAGTATTTTGTTTGAGGAGTAAGTAGTGGCCCCAATGCCCCACCTACGAAATTAGTGATGTATGTTGTATCAATGTGTCTTGGAAATTTAGCTTAATTCATAATCCTGATAATAGGCTAGCATGTTTTCACACGTGTTGTAACTGTTTGTAAGATTAATCTTGAACACTTGTAATACATGTTTCTTTAAACTATGTTAAACAATTGAACTCATTCAGTTTCTCTAATACATATATTTAAGAAAATGTGTTGTATAATTTGTTAATGCTGTCCTACCCATGCTGGTTACGTCTCCGGACATTAGACAGATCCTTTCACGTAAACTTGTTATAATGATAGTCGCACTCTCATGGACTATCCCACTGGTTGTTGTATGTGCTATCTTCCCTTGTGTGTTGTGACTGCCACATCTGTGTGGACTCCTCCTTTGAAAGTTGTGCAAGTCCTGTTGTGTTGTGTGCCTCTTACAGAGTTGGGACTTCTTCCCTTTCGACGGGAGACTCACTTCCACCCTCTCTCTCCATGGTGAAAGGGCCTTCACACGAGTACACTAGCACTCACCAAGCACGCGAACCTCATTGTTCAAAGACGAAGCAAACAAATCTCACGTGTTGAGAAGAAAGAGCTAAGGCATATCTTTAAGATAATAGAAACTGGGCCACCATACCGGATGGGACTCCTACAACAAACGATGTGTAGTCTAGTTGGGACTTCATACTGGGGAGATCGCCTGAATGATGGCAGGTCCAGCACCATCAACATTTTAGCACTAGAAGGAGGATCAGATGACAAGTTGAGCCCATTACATCCGGGTTGAATATCTTACCCAATGAATCATACACAATTCATGCTCCTGGGGTGTTTCTCTCATTTCTCCCTTAATCAACTATCAATCCCTGATGAGCTTCTCAATCACTTGTCCTTGTTAAAGTTTGACGGTGAGGACAAAACATCCATAACCGAGGAAATTTTTTATTTTCTTCATTTCTATGAATCTCATGAAATCGATAGTGATGAACTTGTTTGCGTACTTTTCTTCCTCACTCTTGAAGGTCATACTAATCGTTGGTGTCATACTCTACCACTTGCTTCCATCCATTCCCTTCTCACTTTCTTGAAGGAGCTCCATCAAGCGTTAGATAAGTGTGACCACTAGGATTTCTATGAAAGAATCTCTCGTTTAAGAATGAAGCCCGAAGAATAAATTAAGGAATTTTCTACCCACTTCCTTCACTTCTATTAGAAAATTCCTGAACGGTTTGTAGACCTTGACTTCATGAGCTGAGAGCTGAAACACTTGGTTCATATATCCCGAAATGGTGAACCTCCTGATTTCCCTTCTTCCTCGACTCTTGCAAATCATGAGATCCTTCGTGTCTTGAAGAATGTGCCCCCTCTCAGAGAGCACAAAGCTAAGAAATGTGCACAGCGGGTACCCCCTCACAGTGGTCACAAAGCTAGGAAATCTCAATAGCATGTTCCCAACCCTTCTTCTTAGGCATCTCCGCTCCAATGGAGGAAATTCCAGAATGGCTCAAAAAGCCTATGGAAAAAACTCATTCCTCCATTCCGCTAGAGGACATCACCTTTCGTAACCATAGTCTCGAGTCTAATCTACATCTCTTCCATTCTCCATCATTTACAAGCCATGACTCCTTGTACCATGTCTCACTTCAACCATCCGCTTCACAAGCTAGCTACACGCACCCTCTTGATTCTCAAGCTGCTAGCTGAAATTGTGGTCATGTGAAAGGCAGTCTCCTTATATAGGCAGAGGAGCAGGAAGGTGAAGACATAATCAATTCCTCTTTGATGTCTCAAAGTGGTTTACATCAAAACATTGAGCTTCCATCCTCGACCAATTCTCAATCCGCAAATCTTGGTGAAATATCATGCATAATTAATTTGTTCGATCAACCTCCAGTCTTGGGTTGTCATCCCTCCCATGCTTCTGTATGTTGTGGTGAATGCCCAAGCACATCATGTGATCTACTATGATCTCATGTACACTCTAACTCAGATATGGAATGCGCACCGGTCAAAGCAGACATCCATATCGAAGCTTCCTTTACACATCACTTGCCTATGTGTCCTACCATTCACAGCACATCAACATGCATCGGAGATACTCCTCATTCTCTGGTTTCTTCATCCGATCAGTTATCTCCACGATCGACACAAGGAAGTGGGTCTATCCATGATGAAAACAGTCTCAACACACAAGACTTCCTGCTCGTCATCATCTTGTATGTTGCATGAAGACAAGTTGTCAAGCCGACTTGTTGAAGTTGGAAAATTTGACGAAGCATGTGATCAACAACAACAACCATCCTCAAGCCATGCATGATCTAGTTCACATCTCAAAATCCAATTTTTCAATTCTAGAAAGTTCCAAGATGTGTCAGGGAGTCGAGGCACTTCAATGTCTGTTGAGGTTATGTCAGGACCTTGCGACTCTGGTAAGTGCCTTGAACCAAATTAGGTCTTGTTTCTCATGCACAATCAGTCTATCTACATGGTTGCACTCGATGTGGATCCCCATGTAAAAAATATTTACTATTCTGGATGTGATATTTCAAAATTTCAAATTTCCACTAATGACCAAGTCCACGAGTTTGTTACAGCATGTCCATCTTCATGCACCTCTCTTATATTTAATTTGGGTTGGGAGTGTCCGTCCATCATGCAATCATGGAAAAGTGAAGTTGATAATCTCAAAGACTATATTTGTTTGGAATCATACTTATCGGATGTTTTCTCTGATAACCTGCTCCTTGGTCTTCTTCCGAATTTTGCATGTCAAATCTACCCTCTCATCACACCAGCAATCTCTTGGTGTGATGGCAAGCGCACAATCTATCACGTGAATCAAGTTACTCTCATTTCACCACACCCCAATTGGCTTCACACATTCGCAGTGCTGACTTCATTTCTACATTTATGTTATGACGATGATGCCTGCGCAAGTTTTCAGCAATTGCAAGTGGGTGTTCCATCATATCTAGTGCACAACGAACTTAGTTCCCTCATTCAAACTGTTCGCAAGATTGGCCAAAATTTTTCTTTGTTTGTGTCAAACAGGTAATCTGGCATCTCAACCAACTACTCTGATTTTTCTTCTATCTTGGGTGCCTTTCATGAAATTTATCATTTTCCCAACAGTACATCTAATGACAGTCGCTTTACACACTGTGATCCTAACCGTGCAACATCTTTCTCCTCAGACTTCTGTCAAGTAGATGAGGCACTTCACCCTGTGCTGATGGCTATGGCAGGCCCTCACTGTCTTGACATGACCGATGAGAATGACCAATTCTATCTATCCGTATTAAATTCCCATCGTGGTCCCCTCTCTCAAATAAGAAATTTGTCTTCTCAAAGATCATGAGTCTTTCAAAACAACCATCACCAATTTTATGATCCAATTGTTGAATTACTGAAACAATCTTACTTGGCAAGTCGTGTTGCAGGTAACAAGCTTCAATCCTTCCTCGCACTCGCTAAGAAACTTGGTATAGAAGAACACACACTCGCAAAATACCTCTGAGGTTTGTTGAAAATCGATAGTCACCAAAGAGGTAAGCATGTTTGTTGGGTGTTTGTGACACATCTTTCCACCCACAGGCGAGATCTTCTCTCTCATGTGCAAGTTTATCAATATTTTGCATTTTCTATTGCACACTATTTTTTATCTGTTTTAATCGCTTGTATCTTTTCGATCATAGGTTGGGTACACCTATGGTGGCTTCAATGGAAATTTCATTTCACGTAACCCCGACCGTTTAGCATAGGAGTAGAAGTAGTGTTTTCTTTCTCGCTTGTGTTTGCTTTCTGGTTTGCATGTTTGTTTACTTGCTAACTTGGTTTAGTTCATTTGCTTGCTTGCTTGTTGTTTTGTTTTATTTTCTTACTATCTTTGTTTTATTTTGTTTTGTTTTCTTAGTATCATTTTATTTTTAGTTTTGTAAATAAGTGCTTCTCTTTATTGAGTTCTGGATTTTGGATGAGTATGTGGCTGAGATCCAGAGAATCTTGTGACATTGTAGAACTTGGCTAGTCTTGTGTCTGCCTTCTCTGTTCTTGGTTATAACCTTCGGCCGATGAAGTCTTGACGGAAAATATGAGCCATCTACAAGGGAATCTTGGGTCCAACCATGAACCTAGGTCCACACTAGGAAACCCAATGGTTGTACTCAACCTTCTTCTACGTGTGTTCAAGCTCATCCAACTAGTAGAAACAAAGAAGGGGAAAATCAAAACAAGAAAACCTATGTGAGAGGTATTACATGCTTCTCTGAAAGAACAACCTCTTCTACTCTCAATAAGTTAGGATCCATCTTTTGCCCCAAAAATAAATAAGTGCCTATGCACAATCCTCTGTAAAAAAAGATACAAAGGTGAAAGAAGAGAAAGGCTTCTTGCACAGAGAGGTGAAGCATGCAACTCCACCAAGGTACCGGCTAGGCTTGCTGGAATTGGAGAAATCCGTGTGTTCCTATGTGACTCCATCGTAGTACACTCTAGGTCTGCTAGAAGTGGAGCAACACCAGAGATGAAAACTTATACTCTGAAATTTTTTAACTTGTGAGCCAAACTACCCTTCCTGGTTTCAAAACACTATGATCAAGAAATTTTTTTTTGTTGTGTTTGACTGAGTTGGCGAAAGGTCAACCATGTTTGCCCATGGCGTAAATAGGGAGGCCGAAGTAACTCACACAATGATTCAATACTCCCTGAAGGACCAAGGCCTTGTGCTATAAATGGACCAAAACAGAGAATCTGTAATTCAACCAGTGTGTCACCAAGTGTTGTAGCGGTTGGAAAACACTCCAAAATTTTGTCCTGCATCAAATTTCGGAGCCTCCCTTGGATTTTTACTTGATGTTTGCAAGCACTCTAGCTCACTCTGTAAGCTTGTGTTGAGTCTTTGTACCCTCCTTGCTTGACCGTTCAACAAATAATTTTTTTCATGTTGGTCATGATGTCATGCTTGCATCCATGTTCTGGTCTTGCATAAGGCCCCACTTTGTGTGTACAAGTTGTATTATCTATGTAAACATCCGTCACACTCAGACACGAAGTTGTATGCATTGTCGTGTAAGCGTCGTAGCGGTCATTCAATGATCCATCACAAGTGTCACGCTTATCGCTCCCACTGTCAGTCAGCCACATTGAGGATGTGTTGTCTTGATGGTTTGAGGCATCTTGTCGTCAAGCCATGTTGAGTATGTGTTTGCAAGATCATGTATGCACAAGTTCACTCACTCACACACTTAGTCATTTTGCTGAAGTTTTGACGACTGGATCACCCTCCAACAGCCAGACCCTCGTTGAGCTGCGTTACGCAGTGTCAACACTCAGTGAACATGTACCACTGCCCAAAATTGCATAAATATTGAGGCTGTCTCCCAGGCAGCTTGAACTACACAATTGTGGAATTGACCGAATCGACTATCACCCAGAACAACACAGAAGTTTCTCAGCAAGCTATTTCAATCTGCGCTGCCCACAAGCTAATCAACCAACCCTCCTGCTGGTCAATCAAAGAGTTTGACTTGGAAGTGACCCCAGGACTCTCTCCCCTCAAAAATTGGGTAAAATTTGTAGACCTTCCCCATTCTGCTGACTAAGGAAACTATGCAGACAAGCCAAATAGACACCCAATGTACTTCCCTATCTCCCTCAAAAAATTGCGGAGTTTTTCCAGCCAGCCACCTAGTCAGCAGACCAGATGCTCACCTAGAAAACTGTGCAAATTTCATGAGAAAGCCCCTCAGCTACCCAAAATCCCACCTAGCTTAGAAACTATGCAGAGGTGTTCATAAGGTCAGCCACCCAGCAATTGCACAGTTTTTGTCACTAGCAACCCCGTAGCCCATAGCCAGCTCCCTGAACTAAATGACCATTTTTTTTCGGCAAGCCTCGCGCAACGCATTGCAAACTCGCTCCAGAATTGTGCAGTTTTTGCTGCTAGACCCCTCTACTTCCCACACTTCTTTCCTCCAAAAATTGTGTAGATCTATCCTCCACTTGAGCTAGATCCTGCGGACAATCACTGCTGGTCCGCATTGTCCATCTCAGTCTCCGAGTGAATTCTGCGCAATTTTCACCAATAGTGCCCGAAGCCCGCATCCCAGCTTGAAACTTGCCTTGCGTAGTTTCATAGCCTTGTCCTCTCTCTCCCAGTCACTTGCATCCGAAAGCGAATAATAATGCATCATGGTACACTAGGAGGTTTATGGTTTTGATGTCATCTCTTCATGACTGATTGCAGATATAGGTATATGGATAAGACATGATGCGACAACGGATGGGATGAACAAGGAGAGTACATGCAAGGAGATGTGTTAGCGAACGAACGAACGAACAATGCATGCGAGGATAATTTTTTTGGAATGGACAGACATGCGAGGATAATTTTTTGCGAATAGATGAACATGTGAAGCATACCAAAGTACAAACAAATGAGCAATGTGCACATGAAATATCAAGTGAACACCAAGACCATCGAAGACTCTACACACCTTACCATGCGAAGGTGAAGTTGTGATACACCAAGAGCACATCCATCACTTAGAAGCACTGTAGCTCGACATGGACACCACGAGCAGCATGGACATACCAACATTGCCATGTCAGTTCGTGTCATGAGTCATGTCAAGCACATCACTAATGTGGGCCATACTGTGTAAATCAATGTAATGTAACGTGGAATTCCAAGAGACCCACATGTTGTACAAAGAGTCATGTAAAGCTAAAGAATCAAATAAGTCAAACAGTCATGAGGGAAGTCAAATATCCATAAGGGCTAGTTTTTCCCCTGGCTATAAATACTCCCTCATTTGTACAAGAAATGGACTTTTCACCTTAGCTCCTCCCACATAGCCTTGAGAGTTTGTAGTATTTTCTTTGAGGCGCAAGCAGTGACACCAACACCCCACCTATAGGGTTAGTGATGTATGGTGTATCAATGTCTCTTGGAACATTTGCTTAATTTCGTTGCCTGATAACAGTTCAGAACGTTTTCACACATGTGTTGTAACTATTTGTAAGATTAATTTTGAACACTAGTAATACATGTTACTTTAACCTAGGTTAAATAATTGAACTCATATAGTTTCTCTAATACCTATATTTATGAAAATGTTTTGTATAAGTTGTTAATGTTGTCCTTCCCATGTTCATTACCTCCCTGGACATAAGACATAAGCTTTCACATAAATTTGTTATAACGACCGTCGTACTCAGACAAACTGTCTTGTTGGGTGTTGTACGTGCTATCTTCCCTCGTGTGTTATGACTGTCGCATCTATGTGGACTCCTCCTCTGGATGCTATGCAAGTCCTGTTGTATTGTATCTCTCTGATAGAGTTGGGACTTCTTCCTTTTCAACTAGAGACTCACTTCCACCCTCTCTCTCCACGGTGAAATGACCTTGACACAAGTATCACTAGCACTCATGAAGCACACGAACCTCATTGTTCAAAGACGAAGTAGACCACTCTCATGTGCTGAAAAGAAAAAGAGAAGGCATATATTTAAGATAATGGTAGGTGGGCCATCGTAACGGATGGGACTCCTACACCAAATGGTGTGAGGTCTAGTTGGGACTTCATACCAGGGAGATCCCCTGAATGTTGGTGGGTCCAACACCGTCAACAAGACCGTATCTTCTCTCTAAAAAAAATGAAATTGAGCATCAACATGCTTTGTATAAATTGGACTATTTTCCAACCTGATTGAGCTTTGGTTGTTGCATTTCATTATTGTAGCCTTATTTTGTTCTTCTCCAACATCTTGAAGAAATATCCTCAACCAAACAACTTCACAAGTGGTTGCACACAAAGATTTATACTCTTCCTTAGTAGATGAAAATGATATAGTATGATGCTTCTTACTACTCCATGAAATAATCTCAGATCCAATGCTAAAATCATAACCTATAGTAGATCTCCTATCATCCGGATTACCAACCCAATGTGAATCTAAGTAACATGTCATGTCAACATCAAATGAATCAGTATATTTAATACTAAAATTAATTGTTCCTTTAAGATACATGAGTACACATTTTGTTACTTTCTAATGGCTTTCTAGAGGTCTATCCATAAAATTACTTAACACACTAACAAAGCATTCTATCTCAGATCTGGTTGTAGTATGGAAATTCAAACTTCCCACCAACTATATATACATTGTACCATCTAACTCCTTTGAGCTTTCATCAATATGAAGTTTCAAATTCTGTTGCATTGGAACTGATCTAGGTGGATATTTGTGGCCACATACCTATTCCACTTGGACCCCCACCACTGTCTATTTCAGTTTTCTAGTTTCCTTAATTGTGGCACAATTTACTATTTTTGGTCATCTTTTGAGTCTTAAACTTTCGGAGCCGTTTTGAGGCTCTAAATGATGCTTTTTGGGAAAACCAGAAAAAATAACACATTGATTAATTTTTTTGTTTGAAATTTTTAGTCCTCGAATAGATATTTCTAACGAGATATTTTGCACATCAAACACAGATCGTATGCTAAAGTTACGACCCCAGGAAGTTGATGTACCAATTTACCGAAATAGGGCCCATATTTTTGGTGCTTCATCTCGTATGGTTAGGTTTTGGATGTTTATGGTTTTTCATTGTTTCTTAATAATAAATAGGCCTTCGAGCCTCATTGTAACACTGTTTAGAGGCAAGTAGCCGCCACATCTCTCCTTAGAGACAAGCTACCATCGCCTGAGCTAGTTTTATTTCCTTTATTTTTTTAAGCATATTTCAATATTTGACATTAATGAAATGAAGTGTTATTTATGGTGCATCTCTATAATTATGGTTATATCTGTAATTTGTTTCATTCTTGTTTAAGTTCAGATTAGGAACAAAAAAAAAATTACATTGGTCCTTTTTAAACTTCTTAAGAAATTCTCTAACATACTTACCCTCGGAAGCAAAAGTCTAACCAAAATCTCTCCAAACTTCAAGAACTAGACATTAATGTAATTCACCAAGATCTTTCATCTGAAATACTTGTGACATATGCACCTTAATTCCATAAATGACTTTACATGAATTTCCTATAATAATTGAATCGTGAACATACAAGTAAATCAATACAACATGCCCCTTTGCATCAAAAATTGGTATACAAATTTGGATCACTTTGGCTCCTTATAAAACCCTGTTAATGAAAGAGGAAATCTATCTTCTCATACCATGACCTAGGTTCTTCCTTCGGCCCATACAAATATTACTTTAATATGAAAACTAAATGTTCCTCCCCCTTTTTCACAACGCTTAAGGTTGTGTCAAATACAACTCCTCCTTTAAATAACCATTCAGAAAAGAGGATTTTACATCTAGTTGGTGCAAATTCCAATGGTACTTTGTAGATATTACAACTAAAAATCTAATATTATTTAGTTTATCTACATGTGCAATTTTTTTTGCATAATCAATGCCCTATTTTGTGAGTACCCTTTTCCCACCAATCTGGCCTTATATTTGTGTTGACGGTGTTGGACTTGCCAACATTCAAGGGGATCTCCCTAGTAATAAGTCCCAACTAGACCTCATACCATTTGGAGTAGGAGTCCCAGGAATGGGTGGTAATGTAGTACCTTGACCGCGATAGCGCATAGGGATAAGTATGATGACTTTGGTCAGAAGAAAGTGTGTGACCTTGCAACGAGTCAAGTGAGATGCATGGGGGTTCTAACACATGGAGGGGAAAATGAAGTGTGTCCCTTAGAAACCTGTAATACTACACATCCTAAAAGGAACACACGAGTGGAATGACATCACAAGCTGCAATGTGGAATAGTCCACAAAATAAAGTGATGGGTTAATCCAACAACATGCCTGCAACTAGATTCATACAATTGCTTACAAAATAGTTCATAATAAAATATGTAAGTTAAACAATATACATTCCTAAAGCAACCAAAATAGTCAAACTACAATAAAAACATATGCATGAAAATATGTTGGCTCAGTTATATTATTATAAGTGAAAGTTCCATCCATACATACACCATTGATAGCCTCTAGCCCCAATAGTGGAACATTATAGTCAATAACACTTGCTCCTCTAAAGAAGTATACTCATTCTACGCTGTGGAGAAGCTGAGGCTCGTCACAATACTCTCAATCCTTCTCTAATCCTAAGCCTAGCTGAAAGATTGGCTCCCAAAAGCCCATTCTATGAGTTATGAGGTCCTATTTCTAACAAAGGGTCGGGTGACCCTTGACATTCTCCTTTGACTCATTGACTACCATCATTACTCTTCAACTTATTTACAAATAAAACATTACATTACATAGTGTCTGTTCACATTCCACTAATGACATTTTGAATTTCACTTACAAAATATTTACAAATAATACATTTTCCACATGTACCCATGTGAGACAAAATAGGCTAGAGACAACCTAACAACACAAAACTCTATGACTCAAAAGTTTTTGGAAATACCAACTCAATAACAACCACTTGATGACCCTCGGTGATGTACTGATAACAAGATTAGTACTATGCTATGGTGTTCCCATACTGCTTGATAGTGTCTTTCTGATAGCGGACTCTTGCCTCCATAGCTTCTGGTATATGGTTTTGGAACCCTTGTCCAACTCATCCTGAAGCATATGCAACATGGTCTTGCCTACAACAGGACCACCAATGTAATTCTACATGTTTTCTGTGCTCATCTACAATTCATCACTGGTGGCCTCTCGCCTTAGCTGATCCATGTACCTATCGATCTCTAGCTGGACTTGGTTCTTCTCCTTAGCTATGGTGAGGGAAAAGATTGATGAGATCCTATGAATTCTCACCATGGAATCCAAACTCTTAAACAACCATGCATATGAAACCTGTATGCTACTGATGAATGGGGCGAGCTTCTCATAGTTATGGATCTACATTTGGATCTTTAATTTGTCTAGATATGTCTGCGGCATCATCATCTTGGGCAAGTAAAGCGGGAATCCTTTGTATCTCATTGTCGATTCTTTCACATGGGCGATAGGAGTGTGTATGTCTTTGAGAGTTTGGACAATCTTTCTGCTCCACCGCTGGAAACCAAAGAGATGGAAAAATACCTTATAAATGGTGAAAAATCCATCATAGAGTTTCCCCATTGTGGGCTCAAGAGTTGATACTTCAGCAAGTATCGTTTTCCTCATTTTTGCAATTGAGAACCCTACGGATTGTTTTTCTTTCTCTCCTAGCTGCTTGTAAGTTCTTTACCATCTTTTTATTCTCTACTACCAAGAACTTGACATTCGAGCTTATGGATCATGTATAAGCCATAGTGGCATCGACCATGGCAATTGGATGCTTCCTAACATTTGGAACTATCATCATTTCCTTCATAAATATAGGTGACGCACGATCATCTGGTAAATTTTTTCTCCACGTCTGTACAATATTTTTCTACAACTCATCAAATGATAGATTATACAAATCCATCACTAGGTCATCATCAAGGAGAACAACCTCTCCTTGCTCGCTCGGGACTGGTTCTAATATTTGAGGTGGTTGAGACTAAGGGGCAGCCTTAGATGCTCTCAACATGAGGTCAATATCTTGGTCCTATGCCTCTTGTCCCAAATCCATGTCTGTTGCCTCAACCATTTTCTCAATCTGATGAGAAATCTTGTCATCCTGCATCTGCTCACCCTCTTCTTCATATGTTGGTTGTTCTGACTCCTCAACCTATATGGGTGAAATTTTCTATGTCATCTTCCCTTTCCCTTCTTCCTATTCATATTTATGCTTCTCTTCTCTTTCTCTCCTTCTTAGCTCTCGTTCTTCTTTCAACTTCTTCTTTGTTTCCCCCAACTTCCTTTCTCCTTCCTCCAACCTTTTCTTTTCTCTCTTCCTTCATTCTACTCTCTTTATGTGATGTTGCCTCTTTGCCTCCACTACCAAAGTTTCTTTGTTAATGAGAGGATCTTCTTTGAGCTTGTAGCTTTTCTTAGCATTTGGGTTCTTGGAAATCTTCCTCTTACCCTTGGCTTGTGCCAGTTTGCTGCTTATTTTTCTTATTTTTGTTGCTTCCTGTGGTGTTGCTGATAGCAGAGTAGAATTCCATTCTGTGGCTATACTGACTGGTTCATTGAGCTTGGAGTGGTTGTAACAATACCTCCAGGGGTGCTCTTCTGGTCAATGACATGCCTAGTGGATCCATAGATAATACACCTTCACACAATGGTTGTTGCAAACCTCATGGGGATCACAGATTGTAATATCTGGTGCCGAACTCAAACTTCGTTATCTCCTTAGCTTAGAAATATGCATATTTTAAGATCTTAATCTTGTACAATCCAATCCTCAAAGGATGAGCATGCCGTGGTCCCTTATTCCTCCTATGAAGCTCTACTAATAACCCCATGGAGAGGTGACATTCGCCCACTTGTATGAGAAACTTGTCTGTGGCATACGTTGGTAGAACATGCAAAGGCTTCTCTCTACCAAACATCCTAATGAAGGTGCCATCAGGTGAGGCATACCAATCTATAATGTTAAGTATTTCCTCCATCATTTCTTGGGACATGCAAGGTGGATCCTACACAAAGATAAACTTGTACACTTGGGTAATGAAATGGTCAGCTAGCCTCTCCATAACTCCTCGGTAGCTACACTCGAAAAGAAACTTAGAATAAATATTGACGGCATGATCCTATGGTGTCCATATCCAACCCATTTTAGGAAGCTAATGCTAGGCATAGATTGCATCATGTAAAGATGAAAACATGTGGAATCTCACATACTCATCCTTGGGTAGATTCCGAGCGTTAGTCACATGGACTTTCTGTTGGGTGTGGAGCCTCATTATCTTCTTTATTGAGAGGTATCACTGCATTGGACCCCAGTTCTTAATGGGGTGGCAACATTGCACATTTTTTTTCTTCCAAGGGGGGACGATGATTTTTATGACCCGCCCCCCTGACGGGGGTTCGGGGGAAGCACACCTGCAGCTAAAAATAGATGTAAAATTTCCTTGTAAAATATTGTAATTTCGTAGCCTATATGAGCCATCCATTGGGAGAATGATCTAATGGCAGAAGTTATGTTTAATTTAGTGTTTTTTCCCTACAAGGCAACCCCTCTCTATATATGAGGGAATTTTATTACGGCTATGGAGATGTGTATTCTGAGTGAGAAAGATAAAGGTGATTATGTGAGAGCGAAGAGGAAATTATATCAGATTTGTCGTTGGTTGTATCTCTTAATTTTTCTGGATAGTATAAAGGAAGGAATGGTTGTTTCTCTCTGGACATAGCCCAAATTGGGTGAACCACGTATATCTGTGTCTCTCTTGTTTTATGCATTTTCTGTGCTTGTGTTTCTACAATATTTTATGTATTCCATTGCTCTGTAATATATAATATTCTAACACTTTCAACTGATGAGCCAACAAATCCAACCAGTTGAATAGTTTTCCATCATTCACCAACTGTTCCAACACAACCACCGAATTCTGCGGAAAGGTATCTGTGTTGTCTTGACTGTATAATCATCATGCAAATATGATCAAGAAGTAGCAGGAAATTTTCAGGGACTTCATCTTTTAAACATGATTGGGTGTTGATCTAAACTTTTATGGCTCTTTAACCCAATGCTTTATAATATCTTCAGTGTTTACGAAGTTGTGGGTTGTATAGAAAAGTGTATCCATGAGGTTTACCAGCCAAGGTAAGTGGTAGATATGATGATAGTTCTCTATCCTGAAGGTAGAAAGTTATATCCCACTAGCACTACTCAATGTCATAGTCTCGGCATGGAAATATTAGCATGAAACCAAAAACACTTCAAGAATAGACCAAACAAAAGACTAGGCAACTGCTTGGAAGAATTGCATAATTCTGGCTCTCAGAGGCGACTAATTGCTAGTTGGTTCTGTGCATTTCATAGTCCCATCTTCTAGTGGGAAGTTCTTGTTGGCTAGAACATTTCAATGCACAATTCAATCAGGGCTAGGCCAGTTGGGCTTTCGCATTGCGCAATTGTAGTGGCCAAGGCTTAGGACTAACTCCTCGAACTGTGCAGTGCACAGTTGGAGCCAGATCTTGGTAGCCTCTATGAAATTTTTGGATCCAGGGTAGAGCCTTGAGATCCAAAAATGTGTAGTGCACGCCCGGGAGGAGCTAGATCTGGGCTAAGGAAGCCCAAAATTGGGCGAAGGAAGATCAGATCTACCTAATTGCAACATGAAAACGAGCGGAACTAAAGGGGAAGTGAAGGTGGGTGTAGATCTGAGTGAATGATGATGCATGCAAATAAGATGAGTGTAGGAATCAATCAAATGGAAGAATAATGAAGCATGTGGAGAGAGTCATTGCAACGACGACTGTTAGTGCAAAAACTGGGTTATGCATGCAACACTTGGGAAAGGCAATGCAAAAGTTAAAACAACACTTCTACAAGCTAAAACAAATCAAAACACAAGATTTTTTTCAATAAAATGGGTAGAATAACACTCTCACAAGCCAAGAAAACAAAAGCAATAGAAAAAACAGCAAAAGACTAGAAAAGAAAGACTTACCCAAAAAAGTTGTGACGACTATGTCGAAGGTTCCTAGATATGCTTAAGAAATCCAAAGCGACAAGATTGGATGTGAAAATGAGCTATGGGGGTCTTTGTTAAATATATTTTGTCAATTTAGGGTTTATGACGCGAAGGCCAAAAATGTAGGAAAAAGTGACACTTGGCGACACTTTCCAAAAATAACTCAATTGCAACTTTGACTATTAAAAATGGATCCATATTTTTTAGGGATGCTTTTTCAATTTTTTGTTTTTTCTTTTTCAGGGAAAAATTTCAATGCATGCTCAGAGAGATTTTGTAGTTCCTAGGAGAACTAGACAACTCCCTAGAACTTGCATGGGACAACTACTAAGGGAAAACTTCTACATAATTTCTAGGATGAGTGGCCCATGCCGCGTCTCAAGCTCTATGTAGTTTATGAGATGAAGGTTGGCTGTCAACTAGCTCTGTGTAGGTTTGGAGTTAAAGGCTCACTACTGGCTTGGACTACCCAATTCCTGGACTAAAGGCTAGTTGCTTCAAGTATTGCGCAACTCACTAACGCAAGCCCGGAACTGGGCTAAAACCAAGCCAAGAGATTGATATTGGTATTCAGATATGAATCATGCAATTCACCCAATTCCACATTAATTGTCAATATGGGGCTCAAATGGTTATTTTAAGGCTATCATCCAAGGTATATGTAGGCCACAATTTCCCTATCGAGCATTGAACATTCAATCATAACATAACAATGTGTAACAATAATCAGAGTAACAGTAAGTTAAGACTCACATTAACACACTGAAATAATTACACAAGAAGGAAATAACACAACATAAATAAACCTGCGTACACAACTAATACAACAGTGCCTGGCTAGGAGAGTGGGCCCAACTCCCTGATCAAGGCCGCGACAATATCAAGAACAATAAAATGATCATAAGATCATAAATTGTATTAATCAAAATAACATTACAGAGGCATGTTGTTACAACTCAGAATTCTCATGTATCTCTTAGTGGTGGATTTCCTAGCCCCGTAACACTACTGATACATTTCATTTAACAACTGCCAATGCCTAAGATTAGGGTGGTTGTTTGCCTACAAATGCATAGCGATTCTTAATATATAACATAATATAAGGATAACACTTATGCTGCCATCTGATATCCAAAGATAAATGATATTCGAAGATAGTGCTGCCATCTTGATAGTCATCATATGTTGAATCATGGTCTTGATCATCATTCCTTCAAATCGGAAAGGAAACTTAAGTTAGCAAGTCGCTTTAGGCAATAATCCCCTACGACTACACTTCATCAATTAGCAATTCACAAAGATATAACAATAGGTATACCTTTGTTGTTTAAAATACAAATCGACCAACAAGGACATGAAATGAGTACAGGAAAGGGATAAACATATAGGTAAAAAGTGTGAAAATTTAACAACTAACATCTTCCCCCCACTAGTCTTTCTCCATGTCCTCATGCAGCTCATCCTCTGCACAGATTTGAGTTAGAGCTATTGTGGTCAGCATGGAGCTGTGCGAGGTCATATTTCGTGACCATTTCTATTCCGGGAACCTTATATCCATTTGTGTGAAGGACTTCCTTCCACCAATCCTTGTGTACCACATAAGCTCGTGTGTACTGCTCAGCTAGCGGCCAAACAATGGGAAACAGAAATCTTAGACCCATCCATTAGGTCCCACAATGTTGAATACATGAAATATATCATGGTATATATTCCAAAGCCCAAACAAAGTTAGGGGTACCAAAAGGTTTTCATATCCTTACTATTGATGATGAGAACACCCATCATTTCTGACAGTCAACCTAGGCCGCCTCATGAAAAGTAAAAATTTTCTTTGTGTACATGTCAACACACCACTTCTGTGTTGCCAGCATCTGACCCTTTCATCCTTCTATTCCCAGGAAGGTACGATGTTTGTTAAAAATATTCACAGCTTGACAATGCTCCGCACAAACTATAAGTGGCGTGTTCGCTTAGTTCTCTTCAAACATGTCGAAGGAGTTCTTCCATCTAACCTGGTTAATCATGAAGGAGATGAAGGATCTTAGTTGAATATCCCCCATATATCGCATTGGATTGAATAATTAATTGATCCCCAGAAAATAATTGTCCATGTAGAGTTCACACTTTAAGTGTTGGTTCAGGATATTGTGACCCTCAAGATATGCAGGAACTATATCGGATCTTGGATTTCATGGCCTGTCTCTTGATGGATGATCTCGAAATAGAAAAATAGGTATTTTTCATGGAGGAATAAAGCATTATTATGAGCAGGAGGTCATCACGCCATCGCTTGTTGTGCCCGAGAAAACATTTCATCTTTGTTAGCCTTCAATAGTTGCACTTTCTCTTCTAATTCCTCAATCTTTTTCTACTTCCTTTCATGTTCCTACTTTGTGTTCTCCATCTAGGTCATGTAATCAATCACCACTTTCTCAGCTTGTTCCCGAATTCCTCTCACTCCTTTGTGGTGGGCTTCCAAAGAGATCGACCCCCGTTTTAGGCGAGATGCAATAGCCTGCCATTTCTGAAGTTCTGTAGTGAACAAGAATTATGGTGACTCAAACAAATGTAAAAATGGCCCGGTTTGTGTAGCTGTTGAAGTGGTAGGCCTGTCTCCAGTCTGCACTATTGTTGAAGTGGTTTCCACTCTATGATTTATGACAGCCTGACGGACATTCCTCCTATGATTCCTCACCCTTCCCTGTAAGCATAACACTTTCTTCCTTAGCATAATAATTTCCTTTTTTAATTTCATATTATCCTTAAATTTTGACCAATGCCTTTCATGTATGGGGGCCCTTCTCTTTGCACACTATTCAATGAATTCATATTTGATAATGACCTCATCCATTGGTCTCGCATCCTCTATTGGATTTCGTGGATTGACGTCAATAAGCTCACCGACCAGCTCCTGTTTCACACTTATTTATTCTCTCTACTCCAAAACTTGGGGGATGGCCCCAACATCTTCTTACGAAGGTCTTGGAACTTTCATATCTTCCCTGAAAGACTCTAGAGCCATTGCAGGCCCTTGCAGAGTAGAATTTTCAACACCCCTTTCCTATGGCCGCTCTATTGCCTGGTCATCTTCTTCCATTTGCTCCAAAGTTGGTTCTGGCCCTTACAGGTTTGTACCAACATTTTCTTGTAGTGGGTTTGTGAAAACATCACTAGCCACAGTTTCTTCAACTTTCCCCTCTATCGACATTGGTTCTTGTGTAACAGTGTTGACCACCAATTCTTCAATTTTCCCAAATTTTCCACCAGTTGACACTAGTTCTTGTGTGACAGTGTCAATGATGGTGCTCGTAACTATCCCTACAAATCTTAGTATTGGGGAATAGATATTCTCTTTCATTGAGCATCTAAGGGAGAGAAATTTTCTTTCCCCTCTTGGCAGGGAAGTGAAAAGTAGAGAACGGAGGATATCCTCCTCGATTTCCATCCTTTCAGTGCTTGTTGTTTGAATTCTTTCTCCTTCCCCTTTTTCTAATGGATGTTTCACACTCTGCTTCACCTTTACTTCTTGTGCTACCAGTTGTTCCATTTCAGACTCTTACTTGATAATAGACATTGGTTCTTGTGTAACAACGTCGACTACGAATTTCGCTTCTTCCACCAATTCCTCCACCACTTTGGCAGACGATGTTGGTTCTTGCATATTAACGTCACCTATAGTTTCTTCCACTACTAACAATTATTCCATCAGTTTAGCAGTCGATGTTGGTTCTTGTGTAACAAGGTCGCCTGTGCTTCCTTCTACTTCCAGGTTGGCAGTCGACGCTGGTTCTTGTGTAACAACGTCACCTGCACTCCATTCTACCACCATTTCTTCTTCTTCTGGGTTAGTAATCAATGTTGGTTCTTCCGTAACAACATCATTTGCAGCCCCTTCTTCTACTGGCGATTTTTCTAGAGCCTATTCCATTGCCAATTCTTCTAATTGTTCAGCAGTCGGTGCTAGTTCTTGTATAGCAGCGCCATCTGTGACTTCTTCCTCTACTACTAATTCTTCTTGCTCTCTTACCTGCATCATGGCCACAAGTTCCTCTTCTGCTAATTCAATGAATTATGGCCAAGCCATGGAAGTCTGTGATAGGGCATGCACCAACAACAGCCTAACAAGCCTGTGGTTTGTGAGGATAGCCAACAGTTGATGTGACCGACGAGCAGACCGTGCCATTAACTGAAGGTTATTCCATATAAAATATGGCATATCCAAAGAATGCACATGACAAAATAAAAGGCATGCAAGAATTTTAAAATGGTATTTGAACAAGGTAGAGATTCGACCTTCACAAGTAATGTATCGCACAGCGAAGTATGTGACCTTGGCCTATGGATGTGGTAATGATTTTCGATCGTATCCCCTTCCTTTCTGAACCAGGATTTCTCTTACCTACAAGAATAATTTTAGAAATTCTCGTAAGGATGATTTCTGGGCAAACCATTTCTGTCCTCCTTGCGGCAACCTGCTGACAACTGAGATAATTTCTTCAGTGATAGGAGTGTCTAGCCCACAAACTCTGGAATAATTCCCATCCAAATTCAATGTAAATTCGACTATAACGACTTGATCTAATCCCTGCAATATCTCAAAATAGGTGTGTCATCGGGCATCTTGAAAAAACTACCATACATCTGGATGTCGCCAGACCTGTGTTGTGTCATTCAGTTCATGCCCAATAGCTTACCCACCCATTCTATCAATTGCTCTATAACAACACTCAGAGTAGCAACAAAACTATTGAGGAGAGTGTTAGCTGGTAAAGTTGCAATGACATGGATTCCACTAGCAAAGGATGTTGTGATAAGGAAATCCATGCAGATGTTATGGGGAAAATCCATGGTAGATCGTGGTAATAATGACAATTATTACAATGCATTGGGAACGACCGTAATTCAATGCAATTATACATAGTTCAAGTTCCAATGCATATGGATAAATGTGAAAGGTATGGTGGAGATTAGAATAATTATCGTGGAATGTACGAGTTGGCGTGAGGTTGAACAACGATAGTGACAGATCATCATTGCTATTAAATACGACACCTTTAACATTAAATAGGATACCTCCCCCCAACTAAGGGGTGACCATCCATGGTCATGTTTAGTCATGTCATAGGTGAAATATCAATCAAATCCACAAAGTCAGTCGGGGACGTACTTGGCGAATTACCTTGACAGAGTAACAACACTGGAGGAGTAACAACATCGGATGAGTACCTAGACTGAATTTCTACGAACGGAGTAACAACATGGGGGGAGTAACAACACCAGAGGAGTAACAAGAACAGTGTACTTAGACAATCGTGATGAACGAATTAATAGCACCAGAGGTGTAACGACATCAGTGAATTACTTAGATTGAATCACCACGAATTGGAGTAACAACACTTGAGGAGTAACAACACTGGAGGAGTAACAACACCAGTGAAATACTTAAACGAAATCGGCATCCACAGAGTAACAACACCAAAGGAGTAACAACGCCGAAGAAGTAAAAACACCCTGGGATTAACAAAACCAGTGGGGTAACAACTATAGTGAAGTAACAGTAACAATGAAGTACTTAGATGAAATCAACATCCATAGAGTAACAACACCCAGGGAGTAATAACACCAGTGGAGTAGCAGCACTAGTGAAGTACCTGCAAAACAAATAATGATAGAGTAGTAACAACATTTTACTATATATACTTATGTATTTTATTTTTTATTTATTTTTGAATTAAACAAGAGGTATAGAGGAAGAGTTCTCTACACTAACAATTTCAAAACCAGAATTATCAGAGAGATGTTTAATAAAGGAGTGTTTAGAAATTAGACAGTGATACAATATGAGGAAATGTCCATTTACAATTAGCGGACTATGTGCCTCATCAATTGTTATGAGTCTAACAGTCTCATTAACAAACACCGTGTCAACTTCGTACGGTCCCATCCATCTAGAGTAGAGTTTTCCTTTAAAATATTTGAATCGAGAGTCATAGACCAATGCCCAATCTCCTCTTCAAAACACCTTTTTCTTGATAAATTTATCATGCCATTTAGTTCGTTGTTTTTGAATCGTAGTAGTGTTCTAGACAGTTCTCAAACGAATTTCATCCAACTCATTTAACTATTCTAGTCAACATTTATGAGCTTATGAAAGATGCAAACCTACTTCAAGGGTTGTCCTTAGCATCTTAATTTCGAATTCCATCGAAAATAAAGGGGATTTCCCATAGAAAAGCGCATATGGTGAAAATCCTGTTGTGTTCCACCATGTTGTTCTATACAACCAAAGTGCCTCAGGAAGATTTTCGGCCCAATTTCGATGATGGTTTTCTACAGTCTTCGTAAGGATATTCTCCACCACTTTATTCGTATTCTCAACTTGACCATTCTTTTGACGATGATATGGAGATGTCACCCTGTGCTTGATTCCACACTTCTTCATAAGTCCTGCTATGAGATGAGATGTGAACTATGTCCCTCCATATGAAATGATCTCTCTAGGAGCTCCATAACAAGCAAAAATTTCTTCGAATAAGAAGTCTGAGACAACATGTTCTATTGCTTTTGCAACAACCTTGGCCTCTACCCACTTTGTCATACAATATGTGCAGACTAGAATGTTGACTTTCTGATGTGAAGGTGGATTGAACAGCCCAACGAAATTGATAGCAGATTTCTCAAAGGGCTCAACAGCTATCTAAGGCCATAATGACATCTCATCCAACCATTGTCCCATCCACTGGCAGCTATTGCACCCTTATACATATTTCCTTGCATCACAAAAATAGAGGGCCAATAGTACCCCATGTGTAACACCTTATGACTTTTCCACTTATCTACAAAATACCCTCCATAGGGGACATCGTGAGTATAGTTTAGGACATCATAGATGTCAGCTTCACCTATGTAGCACTAGATTTGTTGATCAGGTCATGTATAAAAGAGGTATCCCTCTATCCACGAATAACGATCATTATGATGGATAATATTTCACTGCACTCTGTATGGCAAGTGTTGAGGTACTTTTCATGTGGCAAGATAGTTAGCAATATTTTCATACCATGGAGTGTGAGTAGAAATTTCAAAAAGATGTACATTTGGAAAAATGTCCTCTAGAGGTGTACCTTCGTCACTATTATCCAGCCTAGACAAGAAATCTACAACTACATTATCTTTCCCTGGCTTATGTACAATGTTGATATCAAATTCTTGAATTAATAACCATCTCGTAATATAATAAGGAGTTATCGATTTATTCATCAGATACATGATATTTGTCTAATTAGTGTGCACGAAAGTGGGATACCCTGTAATTTAATGTCAAAACTTATTAATAGCATAAATAATAGGCAACAATCCTTTTTAAGTTATCCTATAGTTCAGTTCAGCAAGAGTCATATTCTTGCTAACGTAATAGATTGCGTATGATTTCTTGTCCTCCTATTGTCCCAAGACTGCCCCTACTACTATGTGAGAAGTATCTGTGGAGATACGAAATGGGAGCTTCTAGTTAGGACCATGTAATATCAGAGCTTTGCAAACTAGTTCTTTTCTTTTCACAAAGGTTGTTTCACATTCATCTGTCCACACAAACTCTGCATCCTTAGGTAACAATTGAAAAAGTGGAAATTCTATCTTACAAAAAATTTCTATAAAGGTCTATAATATCCAGCATAACCGATGAAACTACACACTTGTGTTAGTGTCTTAGGTGTAGGAAAATTTAATATTACCTCTACCTTGGCAGGATTAACCCGAATATCCACAACTGAAAGCAAGTGTCCCAACA
This sequence comes from Pinus tabuliformis, assembly GCA_031772625.1. Classification (NCBI taxonomy): domain Eukaryota; kingdom Viridiplantae; phylum Streptophyta; class Pinopsida; order Pinales; family Pinaceae; genus Pinus; species Pinus tabuliformis. Next base: position 250,391,081 of record CM062810.1, on the reverse strand, counting down.
CTATTCCTTATTTCATCATCATATGTCATTTCACTGTGCTAAGAGAAAAATGTGTTTTTTTTACATATTTTAAGTACTTTCTCTAAGTTTTCTAGACGTTCTTCAAAATAATCCCCATAGGGGGTGAAGTCATCCATGTAGATTTCAACATTATCATTGACTAGATTAGAAAAAATTCCTAATATTGCTCATTGAAAGGTAGCGGGTGCATTATAGAGACCGAATGGGAGGAATCAGTATGTAAAGGTTCCCCAAAGGCATGTGAAGGTAGTTTTATCTTGATACTCTAGAGCTATTTGGATCTGGCTGTACCCACTAAATCCATCCAGAAAGGAGAAGAACTTCTTTTCGGCTAATGTATCAAGGACCTGGTCAATAAAGGGTAAGGGAAAATGATCTTTTTGAGTTACTTTATTTAATTCCCTATAATCAACACAAATCTACCAGTTTCCATTCTTATTCGAAATAATGGCTAGTAGGGATACCCATTGATTGTCTGAGACTGAGTAAATAAATCCCACATGTAATAGTTTCTCTAATTCATCTTTGACAATTTTCTTTAATTCAGGATTCATTCTTCTCTGTGGTTGCCTAACAAGTCGACATTCTTCTTTAATGTATATGTGATGAGTACATAAGTCAACAGGGATTCCTTTCATGTCTATATATTCCCCAGTGAAGGCTTCTTTCTGTTCTCCAAAGACTTTTAGTAACCATTCAGAATGGGAAGGTGAAAGGTCAGGATTAATGCTTAGCATCTTCCTTGGTTCAATTTCTACAGAAACACTATTACGGGGTACAATTACAGGAACATTTTCAACTTCAGTCTCTGGTTCAATGGCTTCCTGAACATTGCAACTCATAATAGATTCTAATATCTGGTGGGTTGAGTCAGAAATAGAGTTGGGGCCGTTGATAAAGGTACTAATGGAATCGTCTTTTGTTTCATCCTTAAAATAGAGGGCCTCAACAATAGTAAGAATTGGTATAATTTCTTCGTTTTTAGGTTCAAGCCCTTTTGCAGATAGAGATTTTTGTATTAAGGTAAATATTGGTTTATTTGGAGAACTCGATTCTGTGGGGGGATAAACGATAAGATTCTTTGTAACTTCCCCATTAGATATTACCATATTTGTTTACCAACACCCAATATAAGCATCTATGGTTGCAAGCAATGGTCTTCCTAAAATCAAAGGATTCCCACCGGTTGGTGATTGGATACGTAATACCATAAGATCGATAGGGTACTTCCATGAGTCTTTTGAAATGGTTATATCTTCCAACTTCCCTACTGGTCTTATAGTAGACTGATCTACCAATTCTAGGATGGTAGGATTCGGTTTAAGGTTTCGCGAGCCCAAGGAATCACAGTTTCAGAAGCTATGACATTAATTATTGCCCCCAAGTCTACATTTAGGGTATCAACCCCATTAATCTATGTTATAAGAAATAAGTTCCCTGGATCCCCATACTTAACAGGTGTATGCTTCCCCCACATTATGTCTGATAATTTTCCCATAACGTGAATAGTGAGTGGATCCTTTGGTTTTCTTCCAGGTTTCTTAGAGAAATATTCTTTGATCATTTTGGCATAAATTTGTATATCCCTAATAACCTAAACTAACGGGATTTTGACAAATAAATTTTGCAATTCCCCCACAAAGTCAAATTCAGAATGAGGACTCTGTTTGCTCAAGGATAGTCTCTCAGGATAAGGTGGACCAGTTTGACACCCTCGAGTAACAATTGTTTGAGAAGGGGGTTGTTGTTCCATAGGAGTTTGCATTGAATCATCCCCAATTGTTCTAGCAGAATTCCTAGGTTCTGGTTCTGATCACTAGTATGTTCAACAATTATTGGTGAAGTTTGAGTATTTAACACCAGACCAAGCCAGAGATTTAATTCATTACATTCTGTGGTAGAAATACTATATGTAAGAAGGTTGAATTTCTCAACCTATTGAGCCCCCCTATTGTTTGGATTTGGGTTGGATTGAACGAGAAGTTGTGGACGAAGAGGTGGATTACTGGTGGCTGTATTAGAAGGCAAATGTAACTATTGTTGTGGCATAGACTAAGAGAAATATCCTGAAGGAGGAGGAGGAGGTCCATGCCAATTCTAGGACCATGAAGGAGTTGGACTATATTGAGGGAACCATGGTTTCTAGGGCATTGGATATTGACACGACTATGGCCATGAAGGTGAAAAAGGTATAGAATTAGGCCCAAAATTCAAATTATTAAAATACTAAGAGGAGTTTTGAGGTATACCCTGATTCATGTTCTGTGGTCATGGTTTCCATGGTTTCCTTAATCCCATGAAGTACAATTGATCTACCTCTTCATTTCCGCCCTGAAAAATTGATTTCAGCCTAGGAATAGATGGATAGGTGCTATTGGAATGACTCTTCTCACATATCACACAGGTCCCGATAGTATTCAGTGGACATTCCTTTAGTGGCTGCTTCTTCCTGCATTGAGGGAAGAAAATTGACATAGCCTTCTCTGCTTCCATCTTCTTCTGTTTCACCTATAAAACATCCAGCTATGAGGACAGTGTGCTTAAGATATCAGTCGTCATGTTTTCCATCAAGTTTCCAATTTCTTCTTTTGTAACTCCACTGCTGGATGTCTTGAGGGTTCAGATCCCTTGCCTATGCCTTGCAGCTGCACATGAAAACTTAATGCATAATTCAGAGATGGTATAGAATTATTCCTTTGATATATCTCCCTTTCCTACTACATTCAAAAATTCCAAAGATTCCTCCCTTAGTGCCCAGAGAAAAATTATCTTCAAGATGTCCTTATCCATATCACTATGGTGTAATCTTTACAAACTGTATTTGAAACGTTCCACAAAGTCCTCCATGTTCTCATTCTCTTTCCACATGATGTTAAAGATTTATTCCTTAACATCTCTGGATTTGCAGTGGTCTTGATATTTTTCAAGGAAAATCATCTTCATAACATCCCATGTAGTAATATATTTCCTCCCTAAAGCCATGAACCATCTCAAATATGATCCCTTCAAAGTGGTGGGGAGTATCTTCAATTTCTGGGCATCAAAAATATAGTCATACCCCTGACAGACAACGTCGAATTCAAACATGAATGTGTCTTCATATTTAAAGGAAAGACCATGAAGGTTAGGTAATGTTGTAAAAGGAATAGGCTTCATAGGTGCATCGCCCCTGATATCTCCAATTGGGAACTCGATCGAAGAAGTTGCAGGAGCCATGAATATCTTCCAATATTCACTTGGAATCTTAATAGGTTCTAGTTGTTCTATAATGCATGCTTGAGTCTATTTAATGACACTTCCTTGATCAAATGGTGCAGTGAATTCCCTCATGTCTTATTCTTCTTCTGAACTCACAATGTTTAGTTCCCGTGATCCTCTGCTTGCTACTTCTTCTTCCTTGAATTGTGCTTTTTTTATTAGGGGAGGTTATAGTTGTGAAATTGACTATCCTCTAGATTTCATTCTCACCCTAACAACAGCTTGTGACAATGCTCCTAACTCAAATTTGAAATGCTTTCTTGGATATAGGTAATTTTTCCTATATCTTTCCTTCATATTTTTGGGGGTTTTCCTCTACCCCTTTTATTTGTAGCTCTGTTCATGCCATCAAAAAATAAAAGGAAAACATTCAAGAAAATAAAAATCTCAGGACCTTAAGTAGGGTGAAAACTTCCCTCCCCGGGATGAGAAAGTGGCCCTTAAAAATAAATAAAAAGAAGGAAAACAAACCAACCACAAAATCTAAGCTCAGGACGTGAAATAGGGTGAAATAAAACTTCCCTTCCCAGGACGAAAGAACGGTTGTTATGAAAGAAATAAAACAATCTAGTACCTAAGACCTTGAGCATGGTGAGAAATGTCCCTCCCCGGGATGAGAGAGTTATCCTATAGGAAATATTGGTCGTTCTTTCACGCCTTCAATAACCTCCCCAACAAAGGTACCAAAACATTGGTGTTTTAAGATAAGAGTAATATAATTCACCCAATTCCACATTAATTTTCTGCCCGGGGATCAACTGGTTATTTCAAGGCTATCATGCAAGGTATATACATGCCACATTTTCCCTACCCAAGATTGAAGATTCAATCATAACATAATAATGTGTAACAACAAGTAATAACTATAACAACAATTATAGTAAAGGCAATTTAAGACTCACAACAACACACTGAAATCATTACACAACAAGGAAATAACACAACAGAAATTAACCTACGTACACAACTAATCCAACAATGTTTGATCAAGAGAGTGGGCCCAACTCCCTAATTAGGGTTGCAGCAAGATCAATATCTATAAAATGCTCAGAAGATAAGAAATTGTATTAATCAAAATAACATTATAAAGGTCTGTTGTTATAGCTCAAAATTCTCATGTATCTCTTAGCAGTGGCTTTCCCGTCCCCCTAACACTACTTATACATTTCATTTAACAACTGAAAATGCCTAAGATTACGATAGTTGTCTACCTACAAATGCATAGTGATTTTTAAGATATCATAGAATATAAAGATATCACTTGTGTTGGTCGATATGTTGAACCACCATTGGAGTTGATATCCAAAGATAGTGCTGCCAACTCGATAGTCGTCATATGCTGAATCATGGTCTTGATCACCATTCCTTCAAATCTGCAATGAAACTTAAGTTCTCAAGTTGTTTTAGGTAATAATCCCCTACGATTATGATTCATCGATTAACAATTCACAAAGGCATTACAATAGCTATACCTTTGTTGTTTAGAATACAAATCGCCCAATAAGGACATGAAATGGGTACAAGAAAGGGATAAAAAGGTGGGTAAAATGTGGGCAAATTTAGGAACCATCAATCAACTTGCAGGTTAGATACGAAAGAATGTTAGAAAACACAAGACGTATGTAGAAGATAAAGCTCAATCAAATCACAAGTACCTTGGTCAGCATAAGATGAGATGTTGTTATTTTAGGAGGGAGGCTCCAAAACGAAGCATAGGAAAAATATTGGAGGGTGGTTGTAGTTACTGCAATAATTTGTCTATACTACCATCTGCTTTCAATTTAGGTTCTTACAACCATTTACATCCTATGGGATCATTATCTTTAGGCCATTCAGTCAATTCCTTGGTTTCGTTTTTAATTATAGAGTCATATTCTTCCTTCACTTCTTTTATCTATTCTTCATGCTCATTAACTTCATTAAAACTCATGAGTTCTATGACATTTAAAACACCAGTGATGAGGGAATAATCCTTATACCTTTTAGGTAGGCCAATATGTCAAGTAGATCTCCTTTGAACTTCACTATCTTCATACCTATTCTTTGAAGGTCTTCTCCACCTCTAGGTGAGCTCTAACTATTGGTGGTTTCCATATATATCATGAGATTCTTCATGAATCTTATGTTACTCTCTATCTTTAGCTTCTTCTCTAGCGTCTTCAACTTCAGGAAGTATGTGCCACTTTTCATAACTATTATCCTTGTTTCCTTAATTTGCTTGCTCATGGAAAATTACATCTCTACTAGAAAATAATTTATGAGTAGAGGGATCAAACATTTTATAAGCTTTAAATTCTAAAAAATATCCTACAAAACTATATTTGATAGCTTTAGCATCAATTTTATTTTTGATTTCCTTCGGAAAATGTGCAAAGGCTTTTCACTCAAATACCCTCAAATGATGAATTGTTTGTTTAATACCATACAAGGTTTTGAATGGAGTCTTGAGACCATGATACCCTATTGGACTTATATGTCTTAAATAAATAATAGTGCTAATGGCCTCAGTTCAAAAATCATTTGATAGATTCTTACCTTTAATCATTCTTCAAGTGCACTTCACCAATGTTCTATTTTTCATTTCTGTAACACCGTTATGTTGTTGAGTGTAGGTTATTGAAAATTGTTGCACTATGCCATGGTCTTTGAAGTACTTGATGAAGTTCTCAAACTTTTACTCCCCCCCTTGATCAGAATGGAGGATATTTATGAACTTCCCTATTTGCTTCTCTACCATGTTTCACTCTTTTTCCTAAGGGAGTACGTCCAAGTGTATATTGTGCAGTCATCAATAAACATCTAGACTTCATTGGTCCACAAACATTAGTATGCACAAGTTCTAATACATCTCTTCTTCTCCTATCAATATTAGAGGGGAATTCATCTCTGTGAGTTTTTCCTAATGCACAACTTTCACAACAAGCATACTCATTCTTTAACATAAGGAGTCCTTCAACCATTCCTTGTTTTTGCAACAACAATAAATCAACATAATTGATATGACCATACCTCTAGTGCCAAAGACTTTTTGTTAACATAGTTGTAGAAATTAGTGCTTGATGACTCTTGCTAGTTACATCAAGCATGTACAACCCTCGAAGTTAAATGTTGAAGCAACAAGTTTACAATGAACCAACAAGTATTTTCCTATGCAATGTGTTTTGAATAATTCAACCTTCATATTCTGATATGTGATTGTGGACATAGAGTTCATATTTTCCTTGAAACCAAGCACATACATAACATTATGAATGTGCCTAACACCGTGATTTGGAAATGTTACAAGAATGTATCCATATCCCTTGATTTGATGTGCACGATCATCTCCAATGTAAATGTTGGCACCATTGCTTTTTTCCTTGAAGTTCTCATACCAACTCTTCTTACATGTCATATGAATTCAGAATCCATAATCCATAAACCATGCATTAAAATCATTAGTTTCAATAGAAAATGCAACATTAGATACAAATAGCTTAAGATTTTTGAAATTAGAATTCAAGGCATCTTCTGCAGAATGTCTTGAATGTATTTTGTGTTTATGTCTGACTTCATCACTTTTTTGTTTATAACAGTCTCTAGTGAGATTCCCTCTTTTACCACGATAAACTTTTTTTATTTTTAAATCATTTCTAGTAGATGATATACCTTGATTTCTCTTTGGAGATGACTTTCTTTGAAATGAAATTCCACCTTTATTTTGTTCTCCCTGTCTCCCTTTGAAGAAATTCTTTAAGTATGGATTATGATGCTTCAAATTCCTTCACATCTCTTCTTCTGACATTAGTATACCTGTCAATTCCTCAAAAATGGCAGTTTTCTCCCTTGTTGCAAGAATTGTAATAAACATCTGATAGTCCTTTGACATTCCATTTAATGTGATTGTCAAAAGATTAGTACTAGGTACTAATTCTCCTATATCTTCTACCTTATATTTGAAGTCTTTGATTCTTGAAGCAAAAGAACTAAGAAATTCATTTTCTTCCATTTTAGTATAAAGGATATTACGTTTCAAGAAGAGGACCCAATTTGTATTTTTAGTGTCATACAACTCCTTTAGTGTATTCCAGGTTTCATTAGAGGTATTGCAATCATGAATGTGGGGGATTATATTATATTTCACATACATCCCTAATAATACCTTTACTTTGTTCTCCCGCTTCTCGCAATCTTGAATCGATGCAGTTGTTGCGCCTCCAGCCACACTTGGTTTTTCTTCATATCCTTTTGTGGTTTTCCAAACACCATATCCTTCCATTAGAGTCTACATCTTAAATTTCCAATTGACATAATTTGAGCCATATAGCTTATTGACCTCATTCAAGAAGGTCTCTGCAAGTGGATTAGTCATGACAAAAAAATCCCAATCTTCAACATCACCTTACTTCTTACTCTACACTTCACAAGCACCACCAATAGATCCAAATATATATATATATATATATATATATATATATATATATATATATATATATATATATATATATATATATATATATATGCAGCGCAAATCTAGAGGGATACTCCAAGGAAGAGCACACTTCTCTCAATAGCTTCAAAAGTGGAGATCAATTGATATTATACACAAGAAAATGAAGCCTCATAAACAAATATATAGGCTTATTAGAATTAAAAAAAAAATGCCATGTGACCACCGTGAAACCCCTAACAACGTGCTCATATATGTAAAAAAAATGAATCCAAGTACACGAAAATTCACTTGGAGGGAACACAAAGTCCAATCCTGCCCCTCATAGTCTCCATAAAATTCCCGGAGGAAGAAAAAAATGTAGTTGCAAAAGCTCGATGGACTGTAATTGAGACGACATACATTAATTAAAAGAAATGGAGCTCATCGCACTTTTTGATGCATAGATCATGTGATCCATTGTGAAAAAATTGAATTTTATAAGTTTGCCATCTTCATTGCATCTTCGATTACTATTGTGTGCACTGATCCTGCAAAAAAAAACCAAAAACCAAATTTAATCACAACCTATCCTCAGCTACACTATCAAACTCATAGCGCTGTCACCTCTTCGCACTTTACCACATCCCTTATCCTTGATGGCTCACCACTGGTATGAGTGTCACTTATTCAAACTCTAGTACAACTACCTTATGGGCATGGAAAAACCTATGAAATTTGATGGTTATATTCCTCAAAAGCACGATCTTGTTTCCCAATGAAAAAATTATTAATAGAGAGGGTGATTAATACATGAGCCAAAACCAATTCTATTGTGTAATATTTTTAATGGACTACAAGGAAAATTTCATGCCTATCCCCAACGCAACTTCACACTTTTGATCACTCCGCTTGTCAGTTGTATTTAGAAACTCAACAAAAAATTCTAATCATGGTCTCCATATGAGCTGGAATTCCATCGAAAATATTACTTGACAATCATTGTTGCGTCGAGCCTGTAGATTTTCATGTAGATGCACAAGCTCATGGAATGTACTAAAGCAAGAGACAAGAATCTACTTCATACTCTTTATAGAGTAAGCACATAAATATCGAGCAAAACAATAATTGACAAGAGGAAGATAATCAAATACACATAACACAATAAATAACCAGGGAGAGCCACAGCTCAAAACCCCACTAGTTGTATTGCATATACCAGAAATCAAGATGAGATTACAATGCTTGTTCTCACAAGAACGATGCCAACACTCAGTCAAATCAATCTCCAACTCATGAGAAAACTCTTTGCCAACACTTAGCCAATTCAACAGCTCTCCAAGTCCCTACTTCCTTGCACAATTCCTATGGCTGATTAGCCCATCTTAAAGGGAAATCAGTGCATCCAAAAATAGGTAATCCCTTATAGGTTTAGTTCTTGATTACATACACCATGTCTACAACTCAGAAAATTATACAACAAATAGTACATTGTCCCTACACTCTAGTCTCAACTGGGTCTTTCTTAGAATCGACATGCATGAGTTCCTGATGAGGGAATCTTCAGTTAACTAGAGTAGAACTAGTTAATGCATTAGTGCACCAACTGACTTTTACCTCACTATTAGTTCCTCAAAAAATTCGAAACTAATTTAACTTGACTTAACTCAGTAAACTGAGTTAACTAATTACAACTCATACTTAACTCATATTGGACCCCTATAATATAGGGAGAACATATACATAACTTCATAAAGGCTTCCAATTCGAAATTGCTAAGCTAATTAATTTAATTAAACTTAATTAACTATTTACAAGTTCCTATGAGAATATAATTTGATTTTAATTCACAGTTTAATTCAAGGAAAAATTAAACTACAAATTCTTGTTGTCATTTATCAACAATCCCTCTCAACAAGAAAGGGATTATCAACTACCCCGATCCTGTCTTTGTGAATCTCAAATTTACATATTGATAATTCATTTGTCAAGATGTCAGCATCTTTCTCCTCCATGGGAATGTAATCTAAGAGCATGATCAGCCTCAATACACAATCTCTGAGATGATGATATAAGATATCAATATTCTTGGACCGATCATGAAAAACTGGATTTTCAGAGATTTTGATACAACTCTGATTATCACAATAAATCATAGTAGGATCCATCTGCTAACCAAACAAACCAACCAGGATCTTCCTCATCCAAATAGCCTCACATGTTGCTTGACTTGCAACCATGTACTCTGTCTCTGCCAAGCTAAGTTCAATCGATCTTTGTTTCCTGCTATACCAAGAAACTACCGCTGAATCAATATTGAAGATCCATCCTGATGTGCTCTTCCTATTGAATGGACTCCTTTCCCAATCTACATCGGTGAAGCCTTGAAGCTTCACTCCAACTATCCCTCTATACCATAACAAAAACTGAGTAGTGCCCTTGAGATATCTCAACACATGCTTTGCTACCTTCCAATACAACTTGCTAGGCCTAACCATCTCTTGACCAAGCTGGTTAACTGCATAGCACATTTTTGGTCGTGTGTTCACCAAGTACATGAGTGATCCCACAAGCTACTTGTAAACAATAGCTTCCACTACTTCCCTTGAAGTAGCATCCTCCTTCCTCCAATTACTATCTAGAGGTGATCTAAACTTAAACACGAACACTACAACTTATAGATATAATCTAAACACAAAGATGCAGTAGAAAAACACTTCATCTCATTAATAGAAAAATACTGAACTATCCTTACAAATATAATGGAAATAAGATAGCTCGGGCAATGATAGCTTATCTCTGAGAAGAGATGTGGTGGCTACATGCCTCTGGACTGATTTATAATGAGGCTCAAGGGCCTTTTTATTATTGAGAAATAAGAGAAAACCATAAATGACCAAAACCCTAACCCAAGGAGATGTAACACTAGGCGTTTGTGGGCCTCATTGGGGTTAGTTGGGCAATCAACTTCCTGGGGTCGTAACTTGGTCATATTATTTCCGTTTGACGCATATGATACCTTGTTGCAAAGATCTCTTTGAGAACTACATCTATTGATGTGATTGCCATAGAAATCAATGAAGGAATTTTTCCAAAAAAAACTTTGTTTAGGGCCTCAAAATGGCTCCAAAAGTTCACGACCCGAAAAACCGCCAGAAATAGTAAATTGTTCTATACTTAAGGAAACTGAAAAACTCAAAGAAACAATGGTGAGGATCCAAGAGGAATATGCGGGTGGCCACCAGTATCCACATAGATCAAGAGGAGTCTCCATGGGTTTACTACTCTCCATGAAGAATTTCCTGAGTATCTCATTGGCATACTTTCCCTAAGATACAAACAACTCCCCTTCTCCCTGTTGTTATCCCCCACAATTTCCTACGCTAAGGAGGAGATCGAAAGAGGTAACCTCGAACCACTTTTAGTTTAGTAGCTAGCCCTACTGAACCAGAGAGGGATATCTCTAAGGATTTGTCAATGAATAACTAAAAATAAATAGGTTTTAGCCTAGATACACAAGTCTTGTTTAAGTATTTGTGAATTTAGGGTTTTTGGTTTGCTGGACTACGGATTCGAGCCAGTAATTAGGTCAAGGCTTCAAGTATGCAGTGACAAGTATAAAGAGGAGCTAGATATCAGTGTGTTATGGTGAACTTAAAGTGTTGTCAATGTAATATAGGTTTGAGAGTTTAAAAGAACCTAATGAGCATGTAAAAGCATGAATTCATTAGTCTTGGAAGAGAAGAAACACAAGCATGATTTCCACATAAACAGATCTTAAATTTAAGATTTCTGTCTATATAACTGCAAGGAAATTCATAGGAAGAAGATAAATAATGTAAAGAGAGATGATTTATCCATTAGAAGCTGATAGGAAAAGAAAAAAACACTATAGACTCACTAAACAAGAATTCTTGAAATATAGCTACAACTGCTCTTGTATTAGTTGTAAGAGAACATAAGGTATCAAGCCTCTCCACAAATGTCCAAGCCCTCTCTCTGAATGAGAAATGATACATATAGACTCAATTGAACCACTTCCCCACCTTCGAGAGTCAAATTCCTAGGTGGTGCAACGGTTTCCAAGATTCTCTCAACCAACAAGTGAGAGTGAGAATGTCAAATACAAACACTTCTTTTAGACTTTGTTTTGGATTTTTCTTCCTTAATGAGGCCTAATAAAAAAACAACCTATCATGTATATTTATTTCATGATTACATCATATAACCTTAAACTACTTCAATTACATCATGACTTTTGAGTTTGACCAAGTCAAATTGAAAACTAGGAAATTACACAGTGAAATTTAAAATAAAAACTCAGAAATTTGTAGAAGCGTAGCGCCAAATTTGAGGCCATTTTTAGGTGCCTTCTTGAATCCCAAATTGAAATTTGAGAGAATTGTAAACCAGCCCTGCCTTTCTAGTTTCTATAACACCGTGAATTTTTTAAAATGATTCACGGGAAGGCCTTCAAAAATGCATTTGCACAAGGTGTCTCCACAAGCGCAACGCTTGTCAAAAAGAGTGGCAGAATGATGATTTTTTTTACCGCTTTTTCTCTTTTTTCTCAAAATTTGATTCTTCTCTGAGAAATATGATAAAATGGGTTTTCAGAGTATGTAATTAGCTTTCCAAAATGTAAGCCACTTGTCATTTGGAGCCCTTAGCGTTGCGCTTCCGCGACTAGCTTATTTTTTGAATTAGGGACCAAAAGAGTCATTAAACCAAAAATGCTCAGAAATCATTCAAAATTGGGCATGAGCTGAAAAATGATGTATTTCAAGCCCTCGTGGATGCTTCAACAAGAATATCTAGGTTATCCCTCTAATTTTTGTCCTTAGGGTTTCCTTTAGCTTGTTTTTCAACTGCTTGAGCTTGATATTACATATCATGTTTCTAGTTTGATAATGATGTGACATGTGCCTTAATAGTTGATTATCTCTGTTGGATTTTTCAAGGATATTTTCTAAATGTTCATTGACCTTATCTAGCCAATACTCTCTATCCTCATCGATCTCGAAGGCAATTCTTTCCTCCATGTCTAGGTTTTCATCTAGGAGGTTATGTTCTTTCTCTTCCTTCAATGCCCTTTTGAGTCCCTTGTTCCATTGTTTCTTCTTTCCAACTTGCGTTTGATGTTCCTCATGTTCACTAGGCTCCAAGATTTCTTACCTTTGTCTCCTTGCTATAGTACCTTGGATTTCTCTTTCTCCATAATGAGTTGTTTAGTCTTAAGCTGACTGTTCTCTTGTTCAAGGAAGGAAATGATGAAATGAGGGAGTTAGTGAAGGGAGATGATGATAGGGGAATTTTGGGAGACACATAGGTGTGGTAGAAAACTTAGGAAGTTTTAATGGAGAGAAATGAGAGAGAGATGAGTAAGAGAATTTAAAAACAGTCCTGCTAGGAAATTGTCCAAAATGATAGGTATGAGCTAGGGTTTATGTAAAGGTGAGGTAATATGAGGGTTCATAAGTTATTTAGTGAATCAAAGGGTGATTTACACATGTAAAGAGGTATGAGGTGGAAAATTTACATGTTTTCAATATCAAAACTAACCAAACCATTAGTTACACTAGTGCTTGTAGCATGAAAATTTCACCTAAAACCTAGATGAAGAAAACTTGCATTTGCATTCATCTTTCCAAGGGAAAAAGGTGAGAAAAAGGATGATACTTGTGCAGAATATTAGAATAGCAAGAAGCAGGAACGAAAGCTCAAAATCTAAATTTGGGTGAGTTTGGATGAGTTTCGGGCTACTATGGCACAAGCGCAGTGCCACCTGTAGAAGTGCAGCACAGTTCACAGAAGCGTAGTGCCATCTTCCAACCAGATTTTGGAGTCCTTAAACTGCTCCAAATGGCGATTGTGATAGTGAATTGGAATGACCTTGAAGTCTTCTACAATATGGATGCATCAAGAATGTAATTTGGACACTCCAACATGGAGAAAAAGTGAGTTTCCCAAGGTGGCTCCAAAAACCTAGGGTGTCTCTGACAAAAGCGCAACGCCAACTTGCAGAGCACTTTTGGATGCCTTCCACTAATCTAGATAGTAATAGGAAGGTACCATTGGAAATATTAGGATGTCTGCTACATAATAGAGTCCTTAAACACTGCCAATATGTACTCAAAATTCCTAAAAAACTGTCTTGACATCAAGCTATCCAAAAGTATAACAACTCTCTCGTTGCCAATGTAGTTTGGGAATTTCTCTCAAATCATAATACCTGTTCATAAATGGCAGGATTTTTTTGTTTCTTGGCCTAGTGTTGACAAAAACCTCTTTCAATTTTGTAAAATACTTTTCCATTTGGTCAGAAACATAATTTGAACAAAATTGTCCTTAGGAGAAATGATGGGGCGAGGTAGTGTACTAGAGCATTGTCTTATCTAAAATAAAACATTACCTTCAACTTTATTTTTCTTTCCCTAAGCTACTAACTCCGTTTACCCAGTGAATCACATAATGGACAATTTTTTTTTTTGACATATGGTATCACGATGACACATGGAGTGAAAATCCTAAACCATGACCTAAAATGATGAATTTAACCATTTCATGACCCAAGACATTTAAATGAAGATATGATACGTCGAAGAAGAAAATGACCACGATGAGTGATGAAGACCATGAGTAAGGGAAGGGAGAAGCAATGACCTAGACATAATAGCGAGTGACCAAATTTTTATCTGAAGACTCACTAAAATGACACCCTAACAACACCTTGTAAGAGCATATTTGATCACTGCTAATAGACAGACAAGACTGACACTAACACCTACTATACCTCCATTCCAAGAAAGTAATACATGATCCCCATGTCCTTCATCTGAAACTCTCTTTCAAGGCCCTCCTTGCAAGATTTGATCAGCTTCTCTTCACCTGTCAATATGCGATCATCAACATAAAGTACAATGATCAACAACTTACCTTCCACCACTATGTGGTACATGTTCACATCCTCTTCACTCTTTGTGAAGCGTAGCCCAGTGAAGTAGCTATTTATGTTGGTGTACCAAGCACAGGGTGCTTGCTTCATCCCATACAACACTCTCTTGAGTCAGCACAGTTGTGGCTTACGGTCAAACGTTTCAAAACCTTTGAGCTTCTCTATCTACACCTTGCCCTTAATCATTCCATTGAGCAAGGTTGTCTTCACATCCATCTGATGGATCTTCCAACCCATCTATTTTGATAGTGTGAATATAGATCTGATTGATGAGTACCTTGCAACAAGAGCAAAGGTCTCATCACAGTCAATCCCCTCTACCTGTGAAAAGCCATGGGCCACAAATCTGGCCTTATGCTTCTCCACACTACCTTATGCAACTTGATTTACCTTGTAAAGCTAATAGGAGCTCACCACTGGCTTGTCCTCCGCTCTCAGGACCACATCCCAAACACTATTTTGAACTATGGAGTCATACTCCTCCACCATCGCATCAACCCAAACCAATTGCTGCACTGCTTCCTAAAAGGAAGATGGTTCTGTCATAACACATGATTGCATAAGAACCATGTATCTAGTGTACCTATGAGGTGGCCTCCTTAGCCTACGCTGAGAAGTGGGTGCTCCCACATTCTCCCGTGCACCATCCAACAATTTGTCAGCCTCTCTAGTGCACTTTCTTCCCTCTCTGGAAGACTTTACCTGAGTGGATGTCTCCACTCCCAGAACATCTACATGTGCCTACTCCACATCAATCTGAGGCCCCTCAAACTTAGGAGCTAAAAGCTCCTCATCCGCATGTAGCTCAACCCCCCTCTCAAGGGAAACTTGCATGGCCTTCACCTCATCGAATTTGATATCCCTGCGAACCACTGTCATCGGGCTAGTTGACATGTACACCCGATAGTTGTGAGGTGCATGAGTGTACCCCAAAAATATCCTAGAATTTATTGTTGGCTCAAGATTTTGCTACGCATCTTTGATCACATGCCAATATACTGATGACTCAAAAATCCTAAAGTGACCAACATGTAATCTCTTACCGGAATAAGCCTCCTCTGGTGTCTTCATCTCAAGTATCCGATGTGGGCTACGGTTCTGAAAATAAACCACTGTGTTACATGCCTTAGCCCATAAGTGTAGTGGTAGGCCCTAATCATGCAACATTTCCCTTGCTTCCCCTACTATGCTTCTATTCTTCCTCTCAACCACCCCATTCCGTTGAGGATTATGCGGTGTCGTCAACTATCGTGTAATCCCTTTAGTTGCACAAAAGTTCTTAAACTCATTAGAGAAATACTCCCCACCATTATCACTCCGTAGAGCTTTAACCTTCTTTCCTGACTCTTTCTCCACCAAATATTTGAACTACAAAACTTTGTGAAAGTTTGATCCTTTTTCTACATGAAAAATATCCAACATTTACAAGAATATTCATCAACAAATATAACATAGTACCTGTATTTTGTCGTGGATGTTGTCGAGAATGTTCCACACACATCTGAATGGAATCTCTCTAGGGTAGACTCTGCACAACTATATCTATCTCCAAAGGAATACTTAGTGTATTTTCCCAAAGTACACCCCTTTCATGTATCAACTTGGTCAAGTGTACTTTTCATAATATTGGTTGAGATCTGCTGCAATATCATCAAAGCCCCATGATGCAAGTGGACCAATCACCTATGCCACAACTCGCCAACATCTCAGCTCTACATCTTTTCTGATTTTGAACTCAAAGAAGCACACTCATCTACCTCTAGCCTATACATATTCTTCACTCGAATCTCTATCTTCTTTACTTGACCTGTGGCTATGTTTCGAAGGAACACCTTTCATTTTGAGAAGATCACATCATAGCCTCTATCCTCAAGCATGGAAATGGATACCAAGTTCTTCTTCAACTTGTGTACATACATAACATTCTTCAAGGTGAGTGGAGCCCCATGCTCCCTCTGAAAGGAAATCATGCCCAATCCAATAACACTATACTTCCTATAGTCACCCATCTCGATATGCATATGGAGATCTTTCTCCTCCAAGTCACTGAATAACTCTTTGTCACTAGTCATGTGGAATGAAGCTCCACTGTCTAAGTACCATACACCATGCATGGAATGAGTATTATGCTCTTGACCTATGATAAGATGCCAGGATACCAAATATGTGAAGAAATACAACCTAGAACATAGAACAAAATGAGAAATAATAGCATGTATTTTATTCTTCAGAGATGAAAGCAATGTTCACTTGCCTCTTCGAGGGGGAAACCTCCAATATAGTAGTACTTGATTATGGAATAAGACACGACACTCCTCAATGGGGAGTCTCTATCCTTTATATAGGTTTCATACATGTAATACCATGGGTCAGTACCATGGTTCTATTAATACCATCTATCTAATACCATGGTCCATTTGCAACTAATTGTGGTCCCTTTCTTTAAATGCGGGTTAACCACTTAAAATTATTATTATGGGCTTTATTGGCTCTTTAACTAACTATAACTATGACTCGATCCTATTACATAAATAAATTGGTTAGGGTTGGACCCTAACATGCCCTCCCCCATAAAAAATAGCCTTGTCCTCAAGGTTGAAGCTGCGAAAACTACTGAAGAATAATGGCTGGTTCCTAGGTTGCATCTTCTAGAGAGGTGTCTTTCCACTTGACGAGGACTTCCTTGATTGTGTGGCCGCGCAGGTACCATTCTTAGATGTCAAGAACCTATTCGGGTTGGATCTATATTAAACCTTCTACATCCAATTCCAGTAGACTGGTTTGAATTCTGCAATTGTTCCCTACCACTTTCTTGAGGCATGAGACATGGAATACGAGATGGATTTTTGCAATGGGTTGAAAGGCTAGCTTGTAGGCTACTTCTCCAATGCGTTGAAGTATTTGATACGGTCTGTAGAATTTTGGAGATAATTTTTTACTTCCCTTGTCTTTGAGTGATGTTTGCTTGTATGGTTGCAGCCTTAAGAATACTTGATCCCCTTCTTGAAATGTGCACTCTGAACGATGTTGGTCTGCCTGTTGCTTCATGTGATTCTGAGCTTGATGGAGATTATCATTGAGATGGGTGAGAATGGTTACATGGTTTTGTAGGAGTTGATCCACTGCTTGTACCTTAGAGCATCCAGAGATATAAGAATTAGGTGAAGGGGGGAGTTGACCATAAACTGCTTCATATGGAGTCATCTTGGTGGCAACATGATAGTTAGTATTATACCACCATTTGGTGAGAGGAAACCACTGTACCCATAGATGTTTCTTTTCTAAAGTGAAACATCTGAGGTAGGTCTCCAGACATTTGTTGACTGCTTCAGTTTTTCCATCAGTTTGGGGATTATAGGAAGTATTGAGTTGGAGCTGGGTGCCTTGTAGCTTGAAAAGTTCTTGCCAAAAGTTACTAGTGAAGATCGGGTCACGATCAGACACAATGGAAGTGGGCATGCCATGCAATTTGAAGATCTGGTCCATGAAATATTGAGCCACCAAAGTGGGTGTAAAAGGGTGGGGTAGGGCGCAAAAATGAGCATACTTAGAAAGTCTTTCCACAACCACCATGATGACTGACTTGTTGCCTAACTTCGGAAGACTAGTAATGAAATCCATAGAAACATCTGTCCAGATTGAGGCAGGTATGGGAAATGGTTGTAAAGTGCCTGGGGACTTGACTATTTCTCCTTTGTGGCACTGACACACATCACATTCCACTACAAAAGTAAGAATGTCCTTTTTCATGCCTGTCCAAAAGAAGGAACGACGAGTGCGAGCATAAGTCTTCTGAAAGCCTGAATGGCCTATAGTGGGAGATGAGTGCAACTATGCCAAAATGTGCCTTTTGAGGGTGGATGTCGATGATATCACTACTTTGTCCTTGTAGCGAAGAATCTAATCCTTCCAAGAGTATCCCACTGTGGAATTTGGATCTTCTTGCAAGTTATGAATGAGTTGGAAGAGCAAAGGATGTGAAAGCCATTCCTTGCGAGCTTCTTTAATCCACTCTGGAATGGGAGAGAGATTGCTAGCAAGGTGTTGTCCTCGTCAAATTGGCATGATAATCCACTATGAAATTTTCACGCCCTTTCTTGTAAATTATCTCATAATCATATCCCAACACTTTGGGTAGCCATTTATTTTGCTATGGCGAGGATAGGAGTTGCTCTAAAAAATATTTAAGGCTTTGGTGGTCTGTGCGGATTTGGAACCATCGCCCCAATAAGTATGGTCACCAGGTATCCACTGCATGTAAGATGATCATCATCTCATTCTCATAGGTGGATTGTCACAGATGTTTCCCACTTAGTTTTTGGCTAGTGAAGGCCAAGGGCCAACCTTCCTGCATTAAGATATCCCCAATAGCCGTACATGAAGCATCACATTCAATCACAAAAGATTTGGTGAAGTCGGGTAGTACCAATACGGGAGTGGAACACATGGAATGTTTGAGAGCTATAAATGACTATTGTGCTTCATCATTCCAGAGGAATAAATTTTTCTTGAGAAGGTGAGTGAGGCATCTAGTAATGCGACCATAATTGTGGACAAATTTGCGATAGTAGCCTATGAGACCCAGGAATCCTCTCAAGCTTTTCAAAGTCTTTGGTTGGGGCCAATCCTGCGTTGCCTAGATCTTTTTGGGATCCACCCTGAAACCTTCACACCCCACAATGTGGCCCAAACACTCAACATCTTTCATGATTCCTAAGCAGTTGCAAGAGCAGGTATACATGCTAAAGATGTTTCTCCCAGGTGAGGCTATAGATGAGAATGTCATCAAAGAAAACAAGGACAAATTTTCTGAGATAAGGTTTCAGCAGGTGATTATTGAGTCTTTGAAAAGTGGATGGGGCATTACAGAGACCAAATGGCATGACCAGGAATTCATAATGGCCTTCATGAGTTCGGAAAGCAGTGTTCAGAATGTCTACTTCTTTCATGCGAATTTGGTGATAGCCTGAGCGAAGTTCTAGCTTAGTAAAGAATTGAGCCCCATTCAGTTCATCCAGGAAATCATCAACCGGGATGGGGAATTTGTCTTTAATTGTCAGCTTGTTCAGGGCCCTGAAGTCTAGACACATACGCCATTCACCATCTTTCTTGAGCACCATGACCACAAGCAATGAGTAAGGACTAATGCTAGGACAAATGACATCAGCTTCCATGAGTTCCTTGATGATTTTTTCAATTTCATTCTTTTGGGCGAAAGGGTATCTATATGGGCGCACATTCGATGGTTGTGCCCCTGGGACCAAAGTAATGCTATGATCATGTTCCCTTCTCGATGGTGGAAGCTCATGAGGTTTGTCAAAGACCTGCAGATGGATATTTAAGACCTGTTGCATCTCAAGATGAATATGAAGAGTATGGGGCCCAAAGGCCTGAATGGCATTAAAATGGGTGATAACTCCATGGTGGCCCTTTTTTAACAATTTTTCCATCTGATGCGAGCTGGTGATAGAAGGAGTACCTACTTGGAGTCTAGAAAGGGTATGTGTGTGGTCATTCTGTTTAAAGCTCATATATAACTCTTGGAAACCCATTGTGATTGGGCCGAGTGTGTGGAGCCATTCAGCACCCAAGAAAATGTCACACCCACCCATGTTGATGGAAAACGTGTGGGTCCTTAGGTGGTAATCTCCCATCTGAAGTTTGATATTTTCACAGCGGCCGCCACATTTCATTATCCCCCCATCAAGAATCTGTAACTGGAAAGTAGAGACTGCTTTGACAAAACAATGCACAGCTTCTGCGACTCTCTGATGGATAAAGTTATGCATGCTGTAACTATGAATCAAGACTACTATAGGGCAACGTTTAATAAAACCTCTGATTTTGAGAGTTTGGGGAGAAGAAATGCCTGCAAAAGCATGGAGCAAGATAACTGGTTCTTATGGTGTAGCAAGGAGCTCATTGTATTGCTGGTTGTCTTCATCTTCCTTCTCTGGTCCCTCAAAGGATGGGGCTTCCTTAGATGAACTATGTTCAGTAGCATCAATTTGAAAGAATTTGGGTTCGTTGCATTTATGCCCCGGGGAGTATTTGTCATCACAGTAGTAACACAATCCTAGCTTTCTTCTTTCCGCAATTTTTGATGGTGACACCTTTTAAACCTTAAGTGTTTGGGTAGTGCCCGGAGCCTGGGTGGGATGTCCCTTGGCTATGAAATTTGGATGAGGTGACTAGCCTGCTAACGCACATTCCACTTCACGAGCTCTTGTGCAAGCTTCCAGCCATGTGGGTGGGTGGTGCATCCGGATGTGAGCTTGGATGGCATCTTTGAGACCACTGATAAAACATTCCAAGTAGAATTCATCTCCCAGACCTCCTGTGCGGAAGGCTAATTTATCAAAGGCTGTAATATAGTTGTGTACTATGCCTGTCTGTTTGAGCTTAGTAAGACAACCCAAAAAATTGGATTCACGTTCAAAGTGTTCACAAAGGGATTTTGAGAACGCCTGTCAAGTAATTGGCCTTGAATAACATTTTTTATGCCATTGCCACCATTGCCATCTTTCTTGGGCCAGGTAAAGGCCTGCCACACATAGCTTAGTATTATCATTTCTGATGTGATTTAGCGTGAAATATTGGTCCATTTGTGATAGCCATATTGCTGGATTAGAGCCATCAAATTTGTACATGTCCATCTTGGGTGGTCAAGGGTGGGAATGTTGGCGGTTTCCATGGAAGTGAAGAGAATGACTAGATTCTCCTTCATTGTCTTCATTAAAAGCATATGCCTCCGATTGTGCCACCAACTTGCCCTTTGTGACTATGTCGTTCAATGTCCTGATTTGCCTCGCTAATTCCTCCAACCTCTTTTCAAGGGATTCCATCTTGTCATTGACCATAGCTTGATCTTTGGTTTCTACCATACACAGATTTGGTCGTCACTGTGAAAAAATTTGGGACCACCCAAAAATTGAAGCTAGAAAGTGAATGGTACCACCTTTCTTAGCCCGTCGTCCTGATTATTATGGGCTAAGTCTCTTATAAGTGTCCCAGGAGGGCCTCAGAATTCTTATTTTTATTTTTTTAATTTTATTTTTTTAGTCCAAAAGGAGTTTTACTGCAGTAGCCATTTCCGATAAAAGTTAATCCTACCCAATGTCCTATGAGAATCACCCCAAGGTATAGGAGCCACAGGCCTCCCCACACAAATGGTCAGATTTGTTTGTGAAACCCTCAACTACTGAGTGTGAGTAGGAATGTAACAGTGACCGAACCCCCGCTGCTAGATCTGAATGGTATTCTGGTGGATCTGATTGTTGCGACGGCGCAGAACCCAATCTGTTAGATTTGATCTGGCAAAGAAAATGATGGGCGATCTTCATAGAGACAAGGGAACTATGGTCTCAAGGAGTGTCAGGTGCTATAGATCGCAATAAGGAGTGTCAAGTGTTATAGATCGCAATATACAGAAGGGTCCAACACTAATACTCAGCCCAATCTTTGAGGGAACTAACTAAGGAAGATCAATCGTACCCTTAGCTGTACTACCTGACTACCCTATTGTATGCACGAGTAATCTCCCCGAGTGCTATTCTCGGTGTAATGTAGCAAAAAGATGACCAACAGTTTATCTACGGCGAGGTTTTAGGTGAGACTAGGGGGCTTCCGATATACCTAGAGGGTACGTGGAAGACAGTCTGTGCATGGTTTTGTCTAATGCGCTACTACTCGAAGGGGTACCCACAGGAGTTACAAGCGAGTCCAACAAGCGTGACCACCTCTTGTATTTCCTGTGTGCATGCCTCCCCAAATTTGTAGGTTTATGCGCTCAAAGACAGATCCTGTGGTTTAGAGATGCTGAAACATGTCTCTAGAAAAAAAAATTCTACTACAAATGGAGATACCACCAGCCCTGGAAAGTGCTCTAATACCACTTTTTATGCTCTTGACCTGCGAGAAGATGCTAGGATACCAAATATGTGAAGAAATACAACCCAAAACACATAACAAAATGAGAAATAACAACATGTATTTTATTATTCAGAGATGAAAGCAATGTTCACTAGCCTCTTCGAGGGGGTAACCTCCAATAGAGTAGTGCTCGATTATAGAATAAGACACGATGCTCCTCAATGGGGAGTCACTATCCTTTTTATAGGATTCATACATGCAATACCATGGGACAGTACCATGGTTTTATTAATACCATCTATCTAATACCATGGCCCATTTGAAACTAACTATGGTCCCTTTCTTTAAATGCGTGTCAACCACTTACAATTATTAATATGGGCTTTTTTGAATTTTTAACTAACTATAACTATGACTCGAACCTATTACATAAATAAGGGGGTTAGGGCTGGACCCTAACAATGATGGAAAAGTCCAATTTGAATTGAGAGACCAAAGCCTCACACGCCACTCCTCTTGAGGAATTTTGCTTGGACTTCTTGAGTGGAAAATTTGTAGCAAAATGTCCCATCTTATGACAATGAAATCATTTAACTTTCATCATTTCTTCTTACATCCATGATAAGAATCCAATTTCGAATGGGAAGCTTTCCCTTTCCCCTTCCTGACCTTAATCACTAAGACACAGTTCTCTTCATCATCAGTCTTTGATGAAGAGGCATCCCTAGTGTTCCTCCTAATCTCATCCTACATCAAATCCGACCATAGTAGTTCCCAATCTGGTAGCTTCTCCCAACCATTGACAGAGCCCTGATAACTATGCCAACTCTTTGGGAGTTAAAGAAGAGCAAGGCTCACCATATCTTCCTTAGCAACTGTGATTCCAACACTTCCAAGTTCATCACAACATTGAGTGAACTTGGTCAAGTATTTTGGAATCGTCTCGCCTTTCTCCATTTTGATTTTTTGAATTTTATCCTTTAGTGCCAACTTCCTTTGATCACTGCTATTCTAATACACGTTCGTCAATGTTTTCCACATAGCCTACAAATTTTCCTTGCCACGGAGACTTGAGACAATGTGGTCTCAAACTCCCTCGAGGATTATCCACCTTCCCTTCACCACACACTTCTTCCATTTGGCCAAGTTCTGTGCATCTGTAGCTACTGGATTAGGAATTTCTTGTTCAACAAATTCATTCAAGCCATTATCCTCCAGCAAAACATCCATCTTGTCCCTCCAGGCTAGAAAATTCAAGTTGCCTTCTAAGGCATAGTCGGGCCATAAGCCGCATAATTCCATTTGTCGATCCTGAAGTATGTATTGCAAATTGGAATTTCACTTATAATCCAAAAACTAAAAACTTCGAAATATCATCTAGTATACTATTCTCAATTTCGATACCATGTAGATTTTCCTGTAGATTCACAAGCTCATGCAATGTACTAAAGAAAGAGACAAGAATCTACGTCTACTCTTTACAGTGGAGGCATATAAAGATCGAGTAAAAGAATAATCAACAAGAGGAAGATAATAAAATATACATAACAGAATAAATATCCAGGGAAAGCCAGAACTCAAAAATCCACTTTCTATATTACATATATCAAAAAATAAATATGAGATTAGAATGCTTGTTCTCACAAGAACAATCCTAGCATTCAGTAAAATCAATATCCAACTCACAAGCAAACTCTTGGCCAACACTTAGCCAATTCAGCAGCTCTCCAATTCCATATTTCCTTGCTCAATTCCTATGGTTGATTAGCGCATCTTAGAGGGAAATCAATGCATCCAAAAATGTGCAATCCCTTCTAGGTTTAGTTCCTCATTGCATGCACCATCTGTACAACTCAAAAAATTATACAACAAATAGTACATTATCCCTAAAGTCTAGTCTCAACTGGGTCTTTCTCAGAATCGACATGCATGAGTTTCTGATGAGGGAATATTCAGTTAATTGGTGTAACAATAGTTCATGCATTAGTGCACCAACTAACTGTTAATTCATTATTAGTTACTTACAAATTGGAATTAATTTAACTAGACTTATCTTAGTAAACTGAGTTAGCTAATTACAACTCATACTTAACTCATCTTGGACCCCTATAATATAGGGAGAACATATACATGACTTGAGAAAGACTTCCAACTCCAAATTCCTAAGATAATTAAGTTAATTAAACTTAATTAACTATTTACAAGTTGTTATGAGAATACAATTCTATTTTAATTCACAGTTTAATTTAAGGACAAATTAAACTAGAATTTCTTGTTTCCATTTCTCAACAAAGCCAAGTTTCAATCCCACATGCACCATCGTCAGTCACTGAGGTATCAAGCTGAATATGTGACTATATTCATGTATTTCTTCTTTGACATGGTTGTAGCATGCAATCACCAAATCAAAAATTTACTCTGAAATCACTAAAACAACACTACAAGTGTTGAGCTTCCAGTTGGTTTCACTAGAAATATAAATTAGCAAGCTTGATCTCTTGTTGGAATGGTCAAATTCAAATTATGTCACAGTCCATGTCTATCCCTATCACAAGAAATCAAACCACACCAAATAGTAGTGATGGTAATACCAAATAGAAAGTTAAAAAAAACAAGCTCTCACGTTTGTTGCTATGATACCAATTTGAAATTTTGGAGACAAAAAAAAAATTATGAATGAATCACGCAGCTTTCATGTGAGACTAGCTACACCTGAAGGCTACCCAAAATAGTGTTGTCACTTCATTGCATAAACAATCAAAGATACATGAATTTAAATCAATAGATTCATTTAGGGCAACCAAGCAAACCCCTAGAAAATAGGATCTAAGTCCTAAATACAAACACTATCACAACAACCTAACAAATACTTACTCCATTATTTCCAAGTTCCAGAGATTCTAAAATTTCAAATAAACTCCTCCTGATATAAAAATTATAAATCTTTTTGACATTTAAAAGTTAAAATAGAAGATTTTTTTTTACTCTTAATTACTTTATCTCTCTTAGAAGCTGATATAAAATTATGTTACTTCGTATAAACAAAGAAATATTTTTGACATGGAGCAAGCATGGCTTCTCCTTTTCTTTTAAAAAACCCCTCTACAAAATACCTATAAGTGGTTTTCACCTCCCACTTCCTCGTGTGAAAAACCGCTTTTCACCTTTTCATCTTTTTCTTTATAAATCAAACAAAATTTTAATTAATTCTTGGTATACCAAATAAGGAAAAAGGTCGATGTCCAACTTGAGTTAGGCCCGACTAGAGCTACCATCCTACACCAAACTCGTAAGTTATGGATTTTATTAAGTTTAGGTATGAAACTTTTATTGTTCATTAGATATGACATCACACGTGAATATATTGGAAGAGCCCCATGCAAGCCGGGTGCCATGTGAGTCAGGGGTTGGTCTCCAAACTAGATCAAAATGCAACGATATGTGAGACTTCTATAAAATAAAAAAGGGGCTTGGAGGGCTGACCTATGAGTGTCCATCGAAGGTATGCAGCATGGGTACTCCTTCGATGATGATTTCAATTTTGCATCTAATGAGTGCTCCCCCTCAAAATTTTAGTAAAACTATAGAGAGATAAGTTGAAAATATGAGTTGAGAAAATAGTTTTCGTTTTTCTCTCTAGCATTTGATGATGTAATCTAATCTTATTTTATTATTTCCACTATTATTTTATAATATTCCTTAGGAGGCCCATTTTAGACCTCAAAATTTCTCTAATGATGTTTATTTCTAGAAGCTTTATACTAACAACCTAACTAGCTGTCTAAAGAAAGGAACACATCCACAAATAGAAAAACAAAGTATAGGTGTAGTTGCCCTTCAAGGGATACATATGCACACAAATATCAACAAAAAGAATTTTTACATGGAAAAAAAAATATTAGAAACAAAAGGAGGAGCGATGCTCCAACACCAAACTCCCTTAGAATATAAGGTTTCATGGACCCCTCTCGATGAGGTATGCAATAGTTTTTTCATGTTTTAGAATCTCTTCTTCATTCATGTAAATTGATTCTTCAACTGGAAGACCCTTCCATTTAACCAACTAGTTGTAATATTTTTTGTTCCTGGTCCTTTTAATGAGCTTTTGGTCAAGGATCATCTCCATCTGCAACCTTTTTGTTGTAGGTAGTTGATCTTCCCCATGAATCTTATCTTGCCTATCCCAGTCTTTTTCTCGAGGCTCCCTATAAGGATATAAATTTGCAACATTAAATATAGGCAAAATCCCTATATCATGGGGTGAATCAATTTAATAAGCATAGGATGAGAACTTCCTCAAGACTTTGTAGGGACCAATTTTGTTTAATTTCATCTTATTATCTTCGCACTTTAGGTACCTTTCTTTCTATAGATGTGATAAAACCAAATCCCCAACTTCAAGTTTTACTTCCCTTCTTTTGAGATGACCTCTTTGTTTCTATCTAAGACTACTTTCTTACAGTTGTCCTTTGACCTACTCATGGATCATTTGCATAGCTATAGTGAAATCTTCTATATCAATATTTCGAAATTCTTTTTTTCCCAAAATTTTGAGTCCAAAAATACCTCTAAGAAGTATACCATACATCAGCTGGAATTGACTTTTGCATGTTCTCCTATTAGTAGAACCATTATATGCAAACTCAACTTGTGAGAGTAATTGATCCCCTTATTTATTGTGCTCATGGAACAAACATATTAGCAAATTTCATAAACTTTTATTAACAACATTAGTTTTTCCATTTGTTTGGGGATGGTAAGTCAAGCCATAATCTATTTTTTTCTTTTAATTTGCTCTATAAAGTTCTTCATAAATATCCAAAAAAAATTGTGTATCGATATGAGACTATACTCCTGCCATGGGGGCTACAAGAAAAATGAGAAACACATGAAAAAACATTATTGCAATCAAATTTTCCATGTATTTCTCATTTTTCATGTAGCACGGTCCATCAAAAGTATGAAACATGGGTACCTCTTTGTTGAGGAATCAAATTTTTCATCCAACAAGTGTTACGCTCGAAATTTGAGCAAACCCATAGGGAGATAAGTTGAAAATATGAGTTGAAAAAATAGTTTTTTTTTTCCCGCTAAAATTTGATGATGTAATCTAATCTTATTTTATTATTTCCACTACTATTTTATAATTTCCTTAGAAACCCCATTTTAGACCTCAACACTCCCTAATGATACCCAACCGAAAATAAAAAGATATTAATTATGCATACATCTTGTCATGGCCAAAATGACTAGCAAGTCATCCATTGTTCTTTCATTTCAAAAATTTATCTCTCATCAACCCTCTTGGAATGCATAGCTTGCTACCATTAAATAGTAGTCCTTCCTTAATCATGTACTCAAGCCACGAACTTCTATCTCTGATTAAAATATTTTTACAAGCTTCATAAATTTATTTTAAATTTGTATCTTCTTTATATAATTCTTGGACGTTTTCATACCCCAAAAAGTTGACTTGTAGCTCTTGCAAACCCAGACATTACCTACTCAAACCATCAAAAAAATTGTTAGCATTTTCTTTAATATGTTTTGGAACAAAAGACAAATTTTTCATGTCTTCAAGCCATTTTGCACATCTTTGGTTCAAGTTGTCCTGTCTAGTTATGAACTGCAATGCATGATTATTAGTGTACAGAATGAACTCCTTGGGCATGAGATAATTCCTCCACTTCTTAAGGGATTGAATTACTAAATAAAATTCCTTATCGTAAGTGGAATACTTGTGCTTGGTTTCATTTATTTTTTCACATAAATATGCAATTGGCTTACCATCCTAGATAAGAACAACTACAATAACCATTCTACTGGAATCACACTTCATTTGAAAATGATTTTGGAAATAAGGCAGAACCAAAATTGGTTCCTCTGTTATTTTATTATTTAGTGTTTTGAATACTGCTTCTCCTGTTTTTTTTCCACTTAAAAGGTTGTTTCTCCTTAATAGTTTCCACTATTAGTGCACAAATGCGACCAAAATTCTGAATAACTTTTTGGCAAAAGATAGCAAACCTATGGAAGCTTCCTACTTCATAATTACTTGTTAGAGAAGGACAATATTCAATGGATTTAACCTTCTCAAGGTCCATTTTCAGTCCTTCAGGAGAAATTACAAATCCAAAAAAACCAATTTCGTCTTAAGGAAATAAAACTTTTTTAAATTTATTAGAAGCTTTTCCTGCTACAATTTTCTTAATACTAGTTTTAAATATATGAGGTGTTCCTTGTTAGTCCTGTTGTACACATGGATATCATACAAATAAACAATCATGAACTTACCAATGAATTCTTTGAGGACTTCATTCATGAGTCTAAAAAAGGTATTGGGTGTGTTGGTTAAGCCAAAATGCATAACTAACCATTTATATAAGCCAACATTTATTTTAAACATAGTCTTCCACTCTTGATGCGATGATACTTGCTCTTCAAATCTATCTTGGAAACATATCTAGGGCCACTATGGAAATCCATTATATCATCCATGTTGGGTAAAGGAAATCTATACCTAATGGTTATTTTGTTGATAGCTTTGGAATCAATGCACAATCGCCAACCCCCATCCTTCTTTGGTCTTAATACCACTAGCACATCATAAGGACTCAAACTTTCTCTAATTAGTCCCTTTTCTAATAGTTCCTAGATTTGTTTCCTAATTTCTTCATTCTCTTAGGGTGTCATCCGGTAAGATGCGTTATTACGTAAGTTGTCTCTTTGAATGAAATATATGATTGATGCTCCTTACAGGTGGTAAGGCATTTGGAAACTCATTGATGATAACAAGGAAAAAATCATCCAACAATGATTCGGTTTAAATAGCAAACTCATTCAAATTTGTATGTGTTAGGATAATCTTAGGCCTACAAATTAAAGCAGATTTCACCTCTTCTTCTCGCTTTTCTTATTGTAGATGCTTCATCCTAATCATCATTAATACACATGGGTTTTCTTCACCTTTGACTCCATTGTCCTCCAAGGGAAATAACACGTGGTTATAGTTGTTGTTCTCAAAAGAGTAGGTGTTCTTCCTCTAGTCATGAAGAGTTCCTTTTTCATAGGGCCATGCCTTCCTAATAAGACATGGAAAAAATCCATAGGCATGATATCAGATAACATCTTATCCTTATAGTTTTTGATCTAGAACTCTACCCTGCTATGTTTTTTTACCAGGATATGATGTCCCTTTTCCAACCTTGTCACCCAATAAGGAGTGGGTGTTTCGTCCATTGCAATCCACCATTTCCATAGAGGCCAAATTATTTTGTGCTTCCACTATCAATAATCACTTCACATCATTGTCCCTTAGATTTTTAGACTATTTTGAACAAGTTCTCTTGTTGTGCTGGATCTTGCCTCTCCTTTTCTTCTTCAATTAAAATCATTTTTAGCATTAGGGATTAAGCCAACTCAGGATTTTCCTCCATTATCACTATTTTTTCTGCCCCATCCTTGGATTTTGCAATAAGCACTCCTCTTGGTCCAACTGATTTATTTTGTAGATAGTTCCATGATATATAGTCAGTCTCTCCACATATGTACAATATAATTTCTTGTTGGGTGTGGAGCCTGATTATCTTCTTTATTCAGAGGTATCGCCGCATTGGACCCTAGTTCATAATGGGGTTGCAGCACCGCTTGTTTTTTCTCTGCTGAGGGGGGTAACGACGATTTTTATGAGCCCCCCTTGGTGGGGGTTCGGGGGCAACGCCCTTGAAGCTAAAAATAAATGTAAAATTGCCTTGTAAAATATTGTAATTTCGTAGTCAATCTGAGTCGTTCATTAGGCATATGATCTCACAGTAGAAGTTATGTTTACTTTAGGTTTTTTCCCCTAGAAGGAAACCCCTCGCTATATATGAGGGAATTGTAATTCGGCTATGTAGATGTGTATTATGAGCGAGAAAGAGAGAGGAGATTGTGTAATATCCAAGAGGAAATTACAACGAATTTCCTCTAGGTTGTATCTCTTCATTTTGTTGGACAATATAAAGGAAGGACTGGTTGTTTCTCTATGGATGTCGCCCAAATTGGGTGAACCACGTATATTTGTGTCTCTCTTATTTTATTTATTTTCTGTGTTTATATTTCTGCAATATTCTGTGTTCCATTTCTCTATAATATATAATTTTCTAAAAACTGGTATCAAAGCCAAAGGTCTATTTGGCTCATAAACTCGTAGGAGAGAAGGGTTCCTAGTTCGACTGGGAGCAATGACAGAAGACAATAGGTGTAGGGTCAAAACATTTAATGGCCAAAACTACCATTTGTGGAAGATGCATATGAAAGATTATCTATATCAAAAAGATTTTTACCTACCATTGAGCATAAAGACAAAGAAGCCAACGCATATAATATACACAAAATGGGATATGCTTAACAGAAATGCACTTGGAACAATACGGTTGTGCCTAGTAGCATATGTAGTCTTTAATATTCAAAGGAAATGACAACATATGGTTTAATGTCGGCATTGGTCAAACTATATCAAAAACCCTCAGCCTCAAATAAGGTATTTCTTATGAAGCATTTATTTAATATTAAGATGGTGGAAGGCATATCTCTTATTGATCATTTAAATGAGTTTAATACAGTTACCAGTCAACTAAGTTCTGTAGGGTTAACTTTTGATGATGAAGCTAAGGCTCTGTTATTTTCGTGCTAATTGACAAAAAGTTGGAATGGTTTAGTTATGGCCATTAGCAACTCTGTCTTTGGATCTAGTACTTTAACATTTGATAATGTTGTCGATGAAATCCTTAGTGAAGAAATGCGACAGAAAAGCTCTAGTGAGACATTAGGTAATGCTTTGACTGTAGAGAATAGGGGAAGAAAAATTGAAAGAGGAAAGAGCCCAAGATATTGCAGTAAGTCAAGGAAAGATAGATCAAAGTCTAGATCAGGGATAGTGTGATGTAACTGCGGGAAGAAAGGAAACTTGAAGAAATACTAAAAGTCTTAGAAGGGAAAAGAAGGAGACGCGCAACAAGAAAACAATCATGAAGCAAATGTGATAGGTGATGTGTTGAAAGATGCTTTGATTATTTCATTAGAAAATATTATTGATGCCTAGGTGGCCCGATTCCATGCCACATCTGATAGGAAACATTTTCATGATTATATTCAAGGAGATTTTGAACAGGTTCATTTGGATTTTGATAAACCATGTAAAATCATTGGAATGGGTAAATGTTTCATAAAATAGGAGAATGGAAACAAATGGCTATTGAAGAAGGTAAGGAATGTTCCATATCTGAAGAAAAATCTAATTTCAACAGGGAAGTCGGGAGGTGAAGGTTGTGTAACTACTTTTACAGATAAAACTTGGAAGGTCACTAAAGGAACTCTAGTAATAGAAAAAGGAGAAAGGGTTGGTACATTGTATTTATGGAATGGCATTTCTAATTTCTTTAATGCTTTAACCTCTGCAGGAGCAGATACAACATTGTGGCCTCATAGGCTGGGGAACATTAGTGGGAAGGAGATGAAGATTCTTCACTCAAGAAATTTGTTGATAAGTTTAAAGCATGTTGATTTGGAATTCTGGGAGAATTGTGTTTATGAAAAATAGAAGACATTTAGATTCCTCAGAGTTGGGAAAGAAAAGAAGAGTGAAACATTAGAGCTTGTGCATACCTCCTCAGGTATAATCTCTTGGTGTCTCTCATTATTATGTTACTTTTATTGATAATGCAACTAGAAAAACCTAGATTTATTATATTTGAAATAAATCTGATGTATTTGATACTTTCAAGAAATGGAAAGATTTGGTTGAAAATGAGATAGGAAAAAGGTTGAAGTGTCCCAAATTGGAAAATGGAGGTGAATATTGCGGCAAATAATTTGATAAGTATTATTTAGAGCATGAAATTTGGAGAGAGAAGATAGTTCCAGGAACATCATAGGAAAATTGTGTGTTAGAAAGAATGAATAGGACAATCATGGAGCTTGCACGGTGCATGAGATTGCATGTAGGATTGCCTTTACAATTTTGGGCTGATGTTGTAGATACTACTATTTATCTAACAAATAGAGGGTGTTTCAATTTTCTTGGATGGAGGTATTGTAGAGGAGGTATGGATAGGTAAAAAGGTAAACTACTCATTTTTAAAGAATTTTGGTTGTGAAGCGTTTGTCCACACTAATAAAGGAAATAGAACAAATCTTTACAAAAAATTAAAGAAATGTACCTTTATTGGATATGGTGTTAATGATTTTGGTTATCTCTTATATGACTATGAAAATCACAAAATCATTAGGAGCAGAGATGTCATATTCAATGAAAAGGTTTTATATAAGGATCAGATGCAGGAAAAGAAACATGAAAAAGAAAACAGAGAATAGACAGTGCTTGATGAGATCATAGAAAAAGTAAAGGTGCTTGAAAATCATAATGATCAACAACTAGAACAATAAGAGAAATATGCACCTCAAACACTTGAAAGTGGTGTTAGAAGATCTACTAGGATAAGTAGACCCCCTTAACGATACTCTCCTTCATTATATTATATTGTATTGTTCACTGATTCTGGTGAACCAAAATGTTATGAAGAAGTAGTGCAGGTAGAAACCTGGAAGAGTGGGAGCTAACCATGAACGAAGAGATGGACTCCTTGGTACATAACCAGACTTGGGACTTAGTCAGGTTTCTTGCAGGTAAAACAACATTGCAGAATAAATGGGTTTATAGGTTGAAAGAATAAGATGGAGGTAGAAAAAGGTATAAAGCTAGACTTGTGGTGAAGGGGTTTACATAGAAAAAAGGTATAAACTTTGATGAAATATTTTATTCTATTGTTAAAGTGGTTTCACTTAGAACTATTTTAAGTCGAGTAACAACGGAATATTTACATATTGAGCAGTTAGATGTAAATACAACCTTTATCCATGTGGATTTGAACGAAGAGGTCTATATGCAACAACGCCAAGGATATGAAGTCAAAGGGAAGGATAAACTAGTGTATAGGTTGAAGAAGAGATTGTACAACTTAAAGTAGGCTCCAAGGCAATGGTATCTAAAATTTGATAGGCTTATGTCTGAACAAGGTTATACTAGATGTCATTTTGATCATTGTGTTTATCTCAAAAGGAAAAATGATGGCAGCTATATTATATTATTATTATATGTAGATGACATGCTTGTTGAAGGGTGTAACATGAAGGAAATAAATGTGCTCAAATGATAATTGGAAAACTATTTTACAATGAAGGATTTGGGTGCTTAAAAATAAATCCTTAGTATGAGCATAAGTAGAGACAGGAAAAATTGCAAATTAACATTGTCTCAAAGTGAGTACATACAAAAGTTGTTGAAAATATTTAATGTGCAGAATGCAAAACCTGTTACTACACATTTGGCTAGCCATTTCAAACTAAGTAAGGAGATGTGTCCCAAGACTCAGGAAGAGATGGATTATATGTATAAAGTTCCATATGCATCAAAAGTTAGAAGCTTAATGTATGAAATGGTCTACAGTAGGCTTGGTATTGCACATGTAGTGGGAGTTGTAAGCATGTACATGAACAATCCAGTCAAAGAGCATTCGATGGAATTGAAGTGGATTTTCAAGTATTTAAGAGGTACCACATATCAAGCATTATGATTTGGTGGTTCAAACATTTCTCTACAAGGATATATTGATGAAAATATGGTAGGTGATATAGATAACAGAAGGAACATCACAGGATATGTGTTTACTATAGGTGGAGAAATTACTAGGTGGGTTTCAAAATTGCAAAGTGTTGTTTCACTCTCAACAATAGAAGAAGAGTATGTTGCTGCTACAGAGAGTAGTAAAGAAATGATTTGGTTATAAAGGTTTTTGGATGAATTGGGTAATAAGTAAGAGTTGGATAGGTTATACACTGACAACCAGAGTGTCCTTAATCTTGCAAAGAAATCTGCATTTCATTCCATGACTAAACATATATAGCTCAAGTACCATTTCATACGGTCAGTGTTGGAAGATGGATAGTTGAAGATGGAAAAGATACACTCTAGCCAGAATCCTACATATATGTTAACAAAACTTGTAACCAAGGAGAAATTGAGATTATGCTTGGTTTCAATTGGTCTTTAAGTATGATGATGAAGGTGAGAAACAACCAAGTCCAAAGTGAGGTCATTGTCCAGCAAATGAAGCAGCGGTGGAGTGGTTATAATCTGTCTCCAAGTGGGAGATTGTTTGGTGTGGATCCTAACTATCTTCTTTATTCAGAGATATCTCCGCATTGGACCCCAGTTCGTAATGGATCGGAAACACTGCCTATTTATTTACCTCCAGGGGGGTCAAGGGGGGTGATGGAATTTTTTATGAGCCCCCCCCGCCAGTGGGGGTTCAGGGGAAGTGATCCCAAAGCTAAAAATAGATGTAAAGTTTCCTTGTAAAATATTGTAATTTTGTAGTCAATCTGAGCCGTTCATTAGGTGGATGATCTAACGGTAGAAGTTATGTTTAGTTTATGTTTTTTTTCCTTAGAAGGCAACCCCTCACTATATATGAGGGAATTGTATTACAGCTATGGAGATGTGTATTCCGAAAGAGAAAGAGAGAGGATATTGTGTGAGAGAGGAGAGGAAATTATAGCGGATTTGTTGTAGGTTGTATCTCTTCATTTTGTTGGATAATATAAAGGAGGGAATAGATGATTCTCCATGGACGTAGCCCAAATTGGGTGAACCATGCATATTTGTGTCTCTTTTGTTTTATGCATTTTTTATTTTTATATTTATGCAATATTCTATGTGTTCCATTTATCTGTAATATATAATTTTCTAACATTTCTCTTTTTGTGCCTCTATCTCTTGGGAAAAACCCTCTTCCTCTTGAATCTCCTCCTCTTGGATATTAACTAATTGAACTTCTTCCTTCCTCTCTCAGGGTTTGATGTATTCCCCTATTGGGAGATCCTTTTCCTCTAGTTAGACATCTTCCTCTACTTCATTGTCTCTATTTCCTAGCCAACGTTTCTTCTACCCTTAGTTCTGCCTTATAGGCATCATCCATGGTATTTAAGGGAATGAGGAAAATTTTGACTTGGATTTATACCTCAGGCCATTTACGTATCTATCTACCTTCTCCAAATCTTCCTTGATGTGACCTACTCTTATATTCAACCTCTAGAGTTCCTCTATATATTCTTTCACCGTCATGGACTTCTACCTCAAATTATATAGTTTTTTGAATCAATTTAGCTCGTAATCCTTGGGAATAAAATTTCTCTTGAATATAGCCACCATTTTATCCTAGATTTTAATCTTCTCTTTCCCTTTTTTTCTCTGATTTTCTTGCAACCCATCCACCATTTTGTTGCATGTTCCCTTAACCTAGTCACAACATACTTTCCCTTCTTGTCCTCCTCAACATCCTCAATCAAAATACATATTGGCAATTCTGATCCAATCCAAAATTTCTTCCACATTCAAGTGGCCACCACATAACTACACTTCCATCGTTTTTTCTCAACTAGATCTTGGTAGCCATCTTTATTAGTTGTTCATCTAGTTTCTCTCTTCTTAGAGTCTCTCCACCTCTTCCTCAGAACTCATGTCCTCACTTTCATTGACGTTTCCCACTTTAGGTTCTTATCTCTAGGAAGTTTCCACAACATCCATTCTTTCCTAGATAAATCTCAATTTCAATCTCAAGGCCTTATCCATTCCACTTCTTTCCAACCTTCCTCTTATGGGTGGCATACCAGTAGCACAACTATTAACAATTTCTCAAATTATTTTTACTATTTTCAAAGCTCATAAGCTCTAATATGACTATGATGAAGAAAATGTGTGGCTGTGCATTTTTATTTTGAAAAACACCTCTATAAATACCTGTAAGTGGTTTTTGCCTCTCACTTCCCAGCGCTGAAAACCACTTTTCTCCTTTTCTTCTTTTTCTTCATAAGCTAAACCAAAATTTAATTAAATGTGGGACAGAGAAATAAGGGAAATGGTCGATGGCCAATTTGAGTCAAGACTTACTAGAGCTACAAGTCCCACATAAATTCAAGAATTAGGTATTTTATTTAGTCAAGGTTGAAACCTTTTGCATTTAGAAAAATGTGGTATCGCACCCGGATATACAACCACGATCCACATGAGTCGGGGGTCAGGCTCCAAACTAGGTATGAACTCTGCTATATTTAATACTTTTGTAGAAAAAAAAGGGGCTTGGAGGGAAAACATGTGACTACTAACCTGCCACTTTGAATTTCCTTGAATGCTAAAATATATGTATTTGGAAAATTTCCCATGTGACATTGATTTCCCCATTTTCAAAAGGTAGGGAACACCATTAGTTGGGGGAGGATATTCATTACCATTTTTCCATATCACATATTCCATAAGATCATACATTTTTTACCAATGTGTTTCTCTAAGCTGAATGGTGTTGTCGTTTAGTTCAAATATTGATATGTTTTGAAAATATTCAAATTATGAACAATGATCGATTGATATATATATATATATATATATATATATATATATATATATATATGAGTGGGTCTTAATTTTTAAAGCATTTTCAAGTATTCTTTGTTGTAGCAAGAAGGTGAATACAAGAAAAGTGTTGTCAAACAAGAACCAACACTTGAAATTATTATAGTTGCCACACAAGAGCCAACCAAAGGTGTTTCCACTTAGATATCTTTTAGACAAATAAGAGTCTCAAAAATAACAAGATTTTGAGAAAACAAAATAATTGGAGAATTTTCAAGTCTTGAATAGTATCTCCAACTCACAAAATGAATTAATCTTCCACTCGACAAAAGGCTACAGTCCATGACAATCAATGCAAGGTTGCAAGAGGACATGCAACATTTTAAATTGGGGGCAAATGTTGGGTCCCTAAAATTTCATCCTTTTTCATTGTCTTTTCTTTCACTTTCCTTCAATATTTACCATATTTTGTAACTCCATCACCTTATACTAAGACCACTTTTAAGATCATATATGGGTTTATCCTTATTATTTTTCAAAGCATTCATTTTATTATTTTGAGTAACTTTATGCTTAAATATTAGAAAAACACATGTATCAACATATATGTAAAAGTTGGATGAGTTTTGTGATGTTTGTAGGCATATTTCAAGATTCTCACAAAGTCATATTTGACTTCTAAGTTTGAAATTCGATTTTCATCTTCAAATATATAAAATTGGAGGAAGATTTGATATCATTGGTTAAGAAAAATTCATGGAGAAGAATCATTGAAGTTTTCATAAGTGTCTCCTATTAAATATTTTAGAGATTTGTGAGAGGATATGAAGAGATGTTACTTGTTAGATGTTAACACATGGTTGTAACCACATGAGATATTTCTGGATCTAGGAGAGATATGTATATCTAGGAGATATTTGTGGATATACATTTATTAATTAGTTATCTTAGTTTTTATATAAATAACAATGCATTCTCCTCTAAAAGGTGTGCTAAGTTTGAAATTCTTAAGATTGGTTATACTTATGCTTGACATTATCAATACTATTGAAGTTCACACATTGTTCAGTTAAAACAATCCTTTGACATTGTTATGTCTTCATGATGAGATCTGGTGTTTGATAAATAGCTTTGTGACCTTTCCACCTCTTGTGCACTTCAGGAGGGCCACCTGATGAGTACTAGTTTATTTTAACATTTCATTTCTACAACATAGACTAGTTTATTTTATTCTCATTTTCTACAAGGTTTATTTCAAGTCTTTTGGTTAGATTCTCTATTTTCTACGCATTGTCTTTATGTTCTTTTATAATTATTTCATTTATGTTATTTTTCATATCAAGTTCTTGAATTACACCTGAGATACCAAAAGTATTTAGTTATTTAGCTTCTTCTTTTCACACTCATTTCATTTTCATTCGTATGCATATCATAAATTGTTTCATTGCATAGTTTCTTGCATATGAATTCACAGACATATCATGGTTTTAATTTATGCATGAACTCTAAGCTTTCAACACGCACTGAATTTATGAATTTCTTTACAACCTTTAACACTTTCATAGTTAATTGTATCATTTGCATTGATTAAATTTACAGGTTTTCATAGTTTATATTTAGTTTCCTTCCTAGATTAAAGAATTCCACATTTTCATACACTAAATTTTATTTTTTTCATAGATTAATATTTCATGATTTGATATATTAATTTCCAATGACTTCATTAGATTATATTTACTCCTTTAATTAGCATAAGTGTCATTGTTTTCATTAGATTAAAATATCATTAGAATAGATTGTCCTTCCTTTCATTAGATTAGAACAACTATCTTTGCTTTCATTGCCTTCAAGAATAGTCATTTCATTACTTTCATCAAAGTTAAGTATGTGTGTGTGCCTTGACTATATTTCATCTGAAATATTTTCCTTACATGTGTCGTCTTTAAAAGTCAACTATTTTTAGATTAATATTTCATTTTCACTCCATTGCACTCTATTTGATCCATTGGCACAGGTTTACCATTTGATTTCTCATTATAGATAAATTATCATTTTTCTATTAGAATTATAATTGAAAATTGATGTCCTAATAAATATAGTGTAGTGTACTTCATGAGTATACAAATATGGATTGATAATTAATTATGACTAATCTAACTCATAATTTATTTACCCAAAAAGGTGATGAGCTGAAATCTTGATAGCCAGAATTATCTTTCTATCTTAACGAGTGCTAAGAAGAAAATGAACATTTCCAAGATAAGAATTGATTCCCATGAGCTTCAAAGTGAAACCACACATTGGATAATTATCAAAACACCTTGGGAGTAAAGAGTTTTCCACCTTTGTGATACTAAGAAGGTTGAATATGAAAATAAGTTTATTATGGAATGCCCTAGTCTTACTCATATCCATTCTAATTTTCAATATCTATTCCACACTACCAACCTTCTTGACTTGTTAAGTCAACCAAATTTTGGTGATCTAGGAATGCTCCTCTCCCTTCTTTTCGATCATATAAAGAAAATATTAAAGAATATCAACTAATCTCTTACTTTCTGTAGGTCTGATAGACCATATTGTTTTTTATGGACTTTAATCATCATCATCAATTATTTAAAGTTAATTGAAAGATTAATGATTTTTAATTCCATAAAAAAATATTGTAATTCTTTTCACTCATAATTTAAATTTATTTTACTTTAATTTATTATTATGAAGTAATATATTATATTTTATAAATAAATTCAATATTTTTTTGAAATAATTTTTATCTAACTTTAGTATTTTTCCTTTTATGTTATTATTATTTTTCCTGACATATATATATATATATATATATATATATATATATATCATTTGGGTTACTAATTTAGAAATATAATAATGGAAAATAAATATTTTTCAAACATAATAAAAACAATTAAAAATATAATGTTTATAATTATCTTGGATGTTATGAGCTTTAATTACGAGACTATGAGAGGTTAATGAATAATTTTAAATGCTCACGAGCCATAGAATAGACTATGATGGGTGTACTCTTAAGTCACTCTATGATGTGATGATGGGTATACTCTTAAGTCACTCTATGATGTGAAGATCACTAGTTCGAAACTCCCTTGGCAAAAAATCCGTCCATGTTAAGGTTTGGTGTGGCCTAGTTCGGGTGTGACTGTTAGGTGATTTTGACAGCTTCAATGCCCTTGGGTTATGATTTATCAATAGATAAGTCAATCCTAATATAATATCTAGAGAAATTTAACAACTTGACAAAAAATAAATATTTTAAATTTTTCAAATGGATTAATTTTTTATTATTATTATTTTTTCAAATTTTTTTTTTAAATAATTTTTATTAGTTTTTCCTTATTTTAATTCTAGTGTTTGAATTTGAACTTTTTTTAATATAGAATAAATTATTTATTAAAATATAATAATATTCCATTGTCTCATTAGGATTAATGAAGGCGAACACGGGGGCGACAGTGGGAGAAACGAAGCGGCTAGGTTTTCCATAGTGAGCAGAGTTCGATTCTAATGGAGAGTGGTAGGGGAGGGAGCTCGGCTCCCTCCTACAAAGATGTAGTGGCCAGCAGAAGTAAATCACCACCTGGAAATAGTGAAGACGGTAGGAACTACAGAAACAGGGACAATGAAAAGGAAAAAGATGGGACCAGAACAAAAGAAAATAGCAGCACAAAGGAAAAAGAGGAAGAAGACAAAAGTTTGGGTGCAAGAGACAAGAAACAAAAAGGACCTTACAAACCAACAACAGAATTCACTCCTCGAGTAATATTAAATGATCCTGCTCTGTAGGAGCACAGGGAACATATGGGAACCTACGCCATTATCTGTAAATTCATGGGACTATGGCCCACTGAAAAGGCTTTACATATGTGGATCAAGTATCATTGGAAGCCCAAAGGAAGCATTGACCTACATCTTTGGTCAAAAGGATTCTTCACAGTAGTGTTCTCTAACATTGAAGATAAAGACAGAATATTCGAAGGAGGAACCTATTTTTTTGCTGCTGCAGGTCTCTATATGAGACCTTGGAGAATGAACTTTGTCCTAAAGAGGGAGACTTTCTCTTTAGTTCCTGTGTGGGTAAGGCTCTACTCTCTACCTCTTGATTATTGGCAAATGAAATCGTTGGCTGCCATTGGCAATAAACTAGGACACTATTTCAAAGCTTCTGAAGCCACAAGAAGGGGAAAATATACCTCCTTTGCTAGGATCTGTGTGGAAATGGATCTATCAGGAGCACTTCCAGATGAAGTTATCCTGGAAGTTTTTGATGAGGAGTGGGTGCAGACAGTAGACTATGAACATATCTCCTTCAGATGCCGAAGATCCCACAAACAGGGACATCTGTTAAGAGACTTCCCTCTCAGCAAAGAAGATAACAAAGAAAAACTTAATACAAAGAAGGACACTGAAAGCTTTCAAAAAGTGGCTAGTAGAGGAAGGGGAGGAAAAAAGGGATCAAAGAAACAACATACTGAGGGGCAAAAGGGTAGTTAGAATAAGTTTCAAGTGCTAGAA
Source organism: Pinus tabuliformis (assembly GCA_031772625.1). Taxonomy (NCBI): domain Eukaryota; kingdom Viridiplantae; phylum Streptophyta; class Pinopsida; order Pinales; family Pinaceae; genus Pinus; species Pinus tabuliformis. The sequence goes on along the minus strand of CM062810.1, from coordinate 250,349,573 downwards.
GAGCCTGAAGAAATCACAAGAAAGAATCAATATCAAGAGGAAGATGCTAAAGAAAAAGGAAAAAAAGAGGACACAAATCATTCTCCGGACATTGACTCTCAAAAAGAAGCCAGGAGAAGTGAAACAGAAATGGAAATGGACCAGGAAATGACCCAAAGTGAAACATATCTAGAAGATCATGAACTACAAGAAATACTCGACAAGGAAAACTTGGATCTGGAAGGATTCCTGATGCAAGGAACCGAAGGAGGAATAGATTCTCCGCCTCAAGAAGATTGCAATAGAATACAATAGTTGTTTTTATGGAAAATACAGGAATGAGGACTGGAGAAAGGTAAAAACATCCACAAACAGGAGAATAGAGGGGTGAAAACAATGAAACTAATTCCAAGATTAGCCACCAGAAATCCAGGGAAGAAGAGAGGCAGAAAAAAGCAAAATGAGCTCCTGATGGAGTGTGGAAAGCTAATGATAGATTCGAGTAAGATGAAAGATCTAACCAGTTAGTCCTTTACAAATATTTAATTATGAAGTTCATATCATGTAATATCAGAGGTCTAGGTAGTAAAAGAAAACAAAGAATGCTAAGTAACAGAATGAAACTAGCAATGTTGGACATAATCTTCATTCAAGAAATGAAATGCTCCATTCAGAAAATAAAACAAATCCATAACAAATGGCTCAGTAAATTTGAGTTTCTAGAAGTCAAAGCTAAGAACACAGCAGGAGGCATACTCACGCTATTGAACCCCCAAAAAGTCAGTGTTGTAGATGTGAAGGCAACAAGAAATTACTTATCAGCTATCATTCAGCCAATGGGGATGTTCGAGACCTTCCTAGTTATGAATGTCTATGGTCCTCAGAGAATAGATGAGAAACTTAGATTTCTAAACTCCCTGGTAAATCTCAGAAGCAGACATAAAGAAATTCCTTGGGTCATTGGAGGAGACTTTAACATGATTAAATTTCTTTCGGAAAAAAAAGGAGGCACCAAAATCCTTAGTAGAGATTCAGTAGGATTCCATTCTTTCACAGAAGACATGAAAATGGTTGACTCTGAAACGCATTACGGTATTTTTACTTGGAACAACAAAAGAGGAGGTAATGCTCAGGTTTCCTCCAAGTTAGACAGATTTTTGATCTCCGAGAATCTGATGCTCACAAATATCAGAAATATCTGCAAGTGTTCTCCCATTTTGAGGCTCAGACCACTGGCCGATTCAATTAGAAATTAAGGGAATTGATGCTCCCAGAAATAGACCCTTCAGATTTAAGAATATCTAGCTCTCCCACCTAGATTTCATCAGCAACATTGAAAAATGGTGGTCCGAAGATCTACAGGTTCAGGGCTCCAAAATGTTCCTCCTCCATAAAAGACTAAAGCACATAAAAATCAAACTCAAAGAATGGAACAAGAAAGATTTTGGTAACATTTTTGTAAACAAAAAATCAGTAGAGATCAAAATGCAGGAACTAAATCAAGCAACGATCACAGATGGTTTTGATAAAACCAAAAGTGAACAAGCTGAAAAACACAACCTTGACTGGGAGAATTTATGCAAACAGGAGGAAATCTTTTGGAGACAAAAATCAAGAGTTCAATGGCTCAAAGAAGGTGAACGAAACACTCGTTTTTTCCACCGTTCCACCATAGCCAATAGAACGCACAATAGAATCTCCTCAATATTGAATAAAGATGGGGAGATGCAGACCTCTCATAAGAATATTAAGGCTATGATGGTTCAACATTTCAGAGGCATCACAAATGAAAATAATCTAGACAGAGACCAACACATCAAGGAAATTATAAATAATATTCCCAGGATGGTGACTAGAGAAGATAACTTTAACCTGAACAAACCAATAACCGAAGCAGAGGTCAGTACGGTGATCAAAGATATGCATAATGGCAAAGGTCTAGGTCCAGATAGTTTTAATGTGGAATTTTTCAAGGCCTGCTGGAATGTTGTCAAACATGATATTTTGGATGTGGTAGAGGACTCCAGAAGAAGCAGATCCAATCTGAAAGCCCTCAACACCTCCTTCATCTCCCTGATCCCCAAATAGGAGTTAGCCCTGACTCTTGATAAGTTCAAACCCATTTCTTTATGCAATGTTGTTTACAAAATTATTTCCAAGATCTTGGCCAACAGACTCAAACCTCTTCTTCCTTCGTTGATTTTTGGGGAACAGTCTGGTTATGTGGAAAGAAGGCAAATCCTGGATAGTATTATTCAAGCCTACGAGGTTGTTCACTCTCTCACTAGTAAAAAGCAGGCTGGTATGATCATGTAATTAGACATTGCAAAAGTGTATGACAAGGTGAATTGGATCTATATCAAAAAGGTCCTTTCCGCCTTTGGGTTTGACCATGACTGGATTAGATGGGTTATGGCTTTGGTTACTTCACCCAGATTTTCAATTCTAGTGAATGGCTCGCCCTCGAAGATCTTCACTCCTTCCAGAGGCCTCAGGCAAGGAGACACACTCTCTCCCTTTCTTTTCATCCTCATGATGGAAGGATTGGGCCGAACCATTGAAAATGCCAAAGTCTTAGGAAAGATCAAGGGCCTACAATTAACAGAGAACGAACAAGCCTTGACTCATCAACAATTTGTGGATGACACCATGCTACAGGGTATCCCCACAGTCGTGGAAGCTACAGCATACAAAAAATCTTAAATAACTCTGCCTTGGCCTCAAGTATGGAAGTCAATCTCTCCAAATATTTTTTTTTTTCTTTAACACTAACATTGCTATTCAAAGGAACATCTCCAAAATTCTGGGCCTCCAAAGGGAGGTCCTCCCTTCAAAGTATTTGGGAATCCCCCTCACAGATAAACCAATGAACAAAAGTATCTGGGAACTGGTGCTCAACAAGATGCAAGACAAGATCAAAAGATGGACTTTTAGAGCGTTGAACCTTGCTGGAAGATTGATTTTGACGAAGGCAGTTCTTCAATCTATCCCTATTTTCTTTTTATCAGCCCTGCCAGCTCCCAAAGGGGTCTTATAGCAATTCAGGAACATTCAGAGAGACTTTCTTTGGGGCAAGGAGGAAACTAGAAAGAAATGGGGCATAGTTTCTTGGGATAAAATCTGTAAACCCAAAAGTCATGGAGACCTAGGCTTAGATGATTAGGAGATTCTAAGTAATGTTTTAGGAGCCAAACTCTGGTGGAGATGGGTTAAAGAACTAGGGGTGCATTGGGCTAAAACCTGGAAAGAAAAATATGCAAGCTCCTAGCAAACGAGTGATCTTATCAGAATGTCAGGGAACTTAAAAGGCTCTCACATCTGGAATAAATCCTAGGATAATAGGAGCCTAGTACAAAACAACAGCTTTTGGGAAATCAGAGCAGGAGAACAAGCTCTATTCTGGGAAGATAAATGCCAACAAGAACCAATGTTGTTAAGGGAGGACTTTATGAGCATCAAGCAGGAAACTGATTTCCAAGGACTTATAAATGTTAGGGATTTCTGGAATCTTCCTCATGACATTGAGAAATGGAGAAGCCAGAGGAAAATAGAATGCAGAGGGGACGGCCCCATAAAAGAAGAAATAGAAGAACTCATGAAAATATTAGAACAGAGGAAGATCTTGGTTACAGATGGGCAAGATCAGTTAAGATGGGGCCAAAACAAAGAAGGTATCTTTAATATCAAAGAAGCAAAAAGAATTACACTTAACACTGATCCCTGCATTTTGGCTAAGTCTTGGAAAAAACTTTGGAGCCACCAAGGATGGATGAAGATCAGACTGTTTATGTGGTTAGTTCATCACAAGAAAATATTAACTTGGGAGAACATTCAGAAGAGGGGGGTTATGGGGCCTTTTAGATGCCAATTATGTGAGGCTCAAGAGGAGACAATGGAGCATATTCTCAACAACTACACCTATACCACCTGGTTATGGGATTCTTTCAACATCATTTTTCAACAAACAGATAGAGATAAGGGAAGCATTATTAACACCCTGAATAACTGGAGAAAAAACTTTTCAAAGTATGAGATCCTTAATTTAGCCTGGACCTTGACACCAAGCTTCATTATCTGGAATGTTTGGAGGGAAAGGAATAAGAGAATTTTCAAGGATGGGAAAACTAATCCTCTTTGCCTGATGGAATTGATCTTAAAGAAGATTAAGGAAACCGTTTCCACCACTGTGCATAGTTATCCATCGATTCCTCCCACTGCACTTGAATTGAGAAATCTCAAGCAACTGGGAATGCATGAGATCATCCTCAAGGGTCTGAACAAAAAAGAAAGAGTGTTGGAAAAGGAAAACGAGTACTGGCATCCTCCACCACAAGGTTATCTGAAATGCAACATTGATGGGGCTTCAAAAAGCAACCCTAGGACTGCAGGTTATGGAGGTGTGTTAAGAGATGAAGAAGGAAAAATAATTTTTATCTTCCACTGTCAATTAGGCAAAGCCATCAACAACATGTCCGAATTAATGGCTTTGGAACAATGTCTAGAGCTTCTTAAACTCAATCACAGCTCAAATGTTCTCATCGAAGCAGACTCTGAGATTTCTATAAATGCAGTTAAGAAAATCAGCTATGGAACAGTGCCTGAAAGGGTCTCAAAACATTGGAGACTCATACAAGTGTACCAGAGAATCCAAAAACATCTCCAGAGTCTGCGAACAGTTAGCTTCAATCATGTTCAGAGGAAGGCCAATAAACTTGCAGATCTACTGGCCAACCAAGGAGTGACTAATCCAGATTGCAGAATCGAAATGAATTGGCAGGAGATGCCTCCAAGCAGGCCAAAAGCCCTCTGCGATGCTCAAGCCACAGAGGAAAATGAAATTTTTGATTATTGGGCTCGAGGGGCAGGCTATGATTAAAGCTCTTGATGCCTGTTCTCAATCATTTCAGTGGTCGGCTCTTTGAAAAAGGGCTTTCTCTACATGGTGATAACTTCCTTTGGGGAAAGAGAGCTTATCTCCTTCATTTCTTGAATGGCGACAGAAGGTTTCATTTACAGTTACAAAATGTCTCGGCGGCGAGCTCCATTGTCAGTTTCAGCAGTTTGATAGGCTGGATCGCTCCCACAAAGGAAATTCCTTGGCACTTTTCTTTTGGTTCAGAAAACCAGGCGTTAAGCAGTTTTCTTATGATCGCAAGGCTCTCAAATGGTAAGTGGTTTTGGTTCATTAAGAGCGATTCCACTCGGCTCTCAACACATAGCAGGGGTGGGGGTTGCCTTACCACCCTTCATCGCGCCTTAAAAACCTTGCATCTCGGCTCTCCGATATCTCTTCGCGCCGTCCTTTTTGGTGGGAGAAATCAACGGTTAGATCTGTTCAGGCTAGTTTGGGGGGATGCAAGTTTGTTTAATCTTTGTAAGTTAATGATGGGAGGTATGGCGGACTTTGACCTTGGGTCAACTTGTAATCGTGGGGACAATTTGTTTGGTTAGCTTGTCCTTTAATTTGTTTAGTGGGTCACATCCTTGATAGTATGATCTCGTTGGTTTCTTAGGCCTTGAGATATTCAGGCCTTTTGTACTTATTGTAACTTTACTTTTGGGTTATGGAAATAGAAGGAAAGTCTCTTGCTTCAGAAAAAAAAAAGAATATAATAATATTCCATAAATGACATTGAAATAATTAATTAAAAATCAATTCTTAAAATTGTGAGTCAAGTTGATAGCATTTTTATTCATAACAATCAATAACACTATTCTTAACCAACATTATACATACATACATACATACATTAGATAATATGAGTTCTGAGATAAATGTCATGCTTAATCTGTGCCTTGTATAACCACTACCAATGACATTTAAGCTATCAAAATTATCTAAGTATAACATTCAGTCTAGGTCACACCATTCCTTAACATGATTATTTTTTTTCCCAGATTTTCTAACAAATGAAGTTTTCACCACATAGTGCCTTAATATAACACCCTATCATCATCTACTCTATGCCCAATAAACAATTTTAAATTAATATTTTAACTCAAAATATTATTAAAATCAATTTTAATTAACATACTGAGTAGTACTATTATGAGTTTTCCTTGAAAGGCAATGGGTGCTCTCAGTCCGTTGCGCGAGGGCTATGCGTTCTAGGGTTTTGGTGATCTCTACAATGGTAGGTCGCTACAGACAACTGAAGACCTACAAATGTTGATGGCATCACGACTTTTTCATTCATAGATAGAGCGTTCAGAACTTCATGAACCCCCCCCAGGGGGAGGGCACAGCACCTCCCCCTCTAGACGATGAAGGGCGGCAAAGGAATAAGGAAGGTGACAAGCCAACAAACCAGAGTGAGGACAGCATAGATTTGGACTCGCAACAGGCAAAACAGGATAACAAAAAGCAACCCAAGGTCAGCTCGACAACATGCAAGCCCGTAGCCTCTGAGCGTCCGAAGGTAGAACTTCCCAGCCACAGAATCAATGCTCAGATACAGTATATGAGAGACCATGCTCTGATAGGCAAGCTCATCGGACTTTGGCCGACTGAGAAGGTGCTGCGGGGTTGGATAGCAGTGAAATGGAACCCAAAGGAACATATAACCTTGCAGCTGGGGCCAAAAGGGTTCTTCACGACCATTTTTACCTGCCTGGATGATCGAAATAGGGTGCTGGATGGAGGGCCTTACTTCTTCAATGCCGCCAGCCTATATCTCAGAGGATGGGTAGAGCGCTTCAACCCTAATAAGGAGGATCTCAGTTGGACTCCAGTTTGGATTCGACTATACTCACTTCCAGTGGAGTATTGGGATGAAGCTTCCCTACAAGAGATTGGAAATGTTCTACGTGAATTTATAAAAGTTGCAGAGGAAACAAAAGTCCGCAGATACACATCCTTTGCTCGTATCTGCATCTACATGAACCTCAACCAGGCACTCCCAGATGCGGTAAGTTTATTCCATGATGATATTGAATGCGTTCAACTGATTGATTATGGACATGTGCCATTTAGATGCAGAAGATGTCATGCCCTAGGCCACCTATTTAGGGACTGTCCTTTAACTCAAAAACCTTCTCCCTCATCTGGATCTGATTCACCTGAGGCTGATGGCTTTACCAAGGTAGCCAGTTGCAGAAAAACCCACAAGAAATCAGCTTCAAATTCTAAAATGCCTCAAGCTAGTTCCTCCAAGCCTTCAACAAGCAATAGCTTCAAAGCATTAGCTTGCCAAAATGACCCAAGCTCGGAAACTCTCGCTCCCCTAGAGACAGAGATGATGAAGGACAAACAATCGAAGCAGGTAGACCCCAAAGTGCTACAAGAAGATCCTCTGCTCAAAGGTGCCTCCTCCTCAGATAAGTAAAAGGTCCCAACTTGGAATACCCAAGGAATGGAGGTGGACAACTTACAATCTAATTCCAGAATAACAGAAGAACCAAATGAGGAGTTAAATGATTCTCAGATCATGGAGGATGAAACAGAGGCTATAGATATTGGGGAACTGGACATCCCAGGCCTAAAGCAGGCATGCAATACAAACAATTTTGACAAAATTCCAGATCGACAACTTGAGAATCTAGAGGAGATCCTATCTCGGGTGCAACGGCAAAAATATTTAGGTATTCAGACTGGTAGCCCCTGGGATGGAAGATTCATTACCAGGGATATCAAAAAGCATGGAAGAAAAATAGACCTCTAGCGAACAATCAAAATAGGAGAAATGCTAGTGGAGTCAGGCAGGTACTCCAAGCTAACCAAGTATTATAACTCTGATCATAATCCTTCCCAATGAAGTTAATATCATGGAACATAAGAGGGCTTAATGGCCTAGGGAGAGGAAGAATACTTAAAAATATGATAATGTGAGAAAAACCTCAAATCCTTTTCTTGCAAGAAACCAAATGCAATTCAAGCGCTCTGGAAAGAATTGCAGCAAAAGTATGGACAGGGAGTCTCACTACTGCAGTGAATGCTAATGGGGCATCTCGAGGCCTTGCAATCTTATGGGATGCCCGAGCTATTAGACTCAACAACATCCATCCAAATAAGAACTTCCTCCAAGCAATTTTTCACATCATTGGGACAAATATACACGGGCTCTTAACCAATGTATATTTTCCCCAAGAGGCAATGCATAAAGCAGAAATCCTAAACACCCTCTCTCCAATCAACCTTGATAGACTGCACCCTTTATGGATTTCTGGAGGTCACTTCAACATGATTACTAGGCTGGAAGAAAAAAGGGGAGGCAAGAGCAGAGGGAATCAGGAAGGGAAATCCCTAAAAGGCTTCATTCAGAATAACTGGCTTATTTACCTGCCTTTCAATAATGGTCTATTTACATGGAGCAACAAGAGAGCAAGGTCGCAACAGATTGCTTCTCGTTTGGATATATTCTTACTTTCAGACAATGCTATTCATATCGGTGGAGACTTTGCAGCTTCCATCCTGCCTCTCTCGGGATCTGATCACTGGCCCATCTCCCTTCAGTGGATGCGTCTTGGCAACCTGATCAGAAGACCGTTTCATTTTGAGGCTTTCTAGATGTCTCATCTAGATTTCCACAGCTTAATCAACTCGGAACGACACAATTTTTCCCCTCCAACAGGTTCAAAGATGTTTCAATTTCAGTAGAAGCTAAAGCATCTTAAAAGCAAGATCAAACGATGGAATCATACTTCTTTTGGTAATATTTTCTAGGCTCAGAGCGCCCTTGAGCTAGATATGAAACATTTGCAGCAAAGGATTATTGTTGAAGGCCATTGAGAGGACCTGTCAGAAAAGGAAAAGTTCTTAAGGTGCAAATCTTAGAAAGGGCTAAGCAGGAAGAAACGCTATGGAGGCAAAAATAAAGAATAAGGTGGCTTAAAGATGGAGAAAAAAACACAAAATTTTTTCATAGTACCACCATCCAACGCAGAATGAGTAACAACATAGCTCACATTCAAAATGAGCAGGGAGTCAAATTGGAAACGCATGAAGAAATTGAAAGCAAACTCCTAAACTATTTCAAGCAAGTGCATCATGAGCCAAATGTAGACAGATCGCAGGCCATAGAAAAAATTACTCGAAATATTCCTAAAATTATTTTAGAGGAGCATAACCAACTTCTTCTCAAGCCTATAGACTTACAGGAGGTGGAATCGACAGTTCGTTAGTGGAAAGCAGGGAAAGCACCTGGCCCGGATGGATTCGCCTCCAACTTTTTCCACAATTTCTGGGATTTGATCAAGATGGAAGTCTGGCAGGTGGTTGAGGAATCATGAACCTTAAGATGGATGTTTCCAGGAATGAATGCCACATTCCTCACCCTGGTACCCAAGGTGGATCAACCTAGCACACCTATCAAATATAGGCCTATAGCTCTGTGCAATATAATCTACAAGATAGTCTCCAAAACCATTGCCTCCAGACTCAAATTGCTACTTCCTCTCATCATCTCGCCTGAGCAGTCTGGATATGTCGAAGGTTGGAAAATTACGGATAGTATCTTCCTAACTCATGAAATAATTCATTCCCTGAAGCACTCCAAGAAGCCAGTTATGCTCCTCAAAATAGATCTTTCAAAGGCTTTTGATAGCTTAAGCTGGATGTACATTAAAAAAGTTCTAACTGCTTTTGGCTTTGCTCCTCCTTGGGTTAGATGGGTTATAAGTCTCATTTCCTCCTCTTTCTTTTCTGTTCTGGTCAATGGCATTCCCTCCTCTCCTTTTCATCCTTCTTGGGGAATTCAGTAGGGAGACCCTCTCTCCCCATTCTTGTTTGTCATTATGGAAGAAGGATTGGGCAGAAGCATTAAAATAGCTCAGCAATCACAACGTCTCAGAGGCTTCTCCTTTCACAAATCTTCAACCTTCACTCACCAACAGTTTTTTGATGACAACATGCTTTTTGGGCATCCTTCGGTCCAGGAAGCTCATCAGCTCAAATCATTACTGACAGACTTCTCAGAGGCCTCAGGAGCCTCTATCAATAAATCCAAATCTCAGATATTCTTTTTCCACACCCCTGCTATCACTCAGGCAGCTATCACCTGCATTCTGGGATTCTCCATTGCTAACCTTCCTTCCAAATATTTAGGAGCTCCTTTGACTGGCTTGGCCTTGAAGCATTCTTCATGGAAGATCCTCTTAGAAAAACTGGAGGCACGCCTTTCCTCTTGGACTCACAGATCTCTAAATATGGTGAGTCGTCTAGTCCTCATAAAAGCAGTTCTTCATGCTATGCTGCTATACCTCTTCTCCATCCTTGTAGCTCCCAAATGGGTTCTCAAAGAAATCAAGCATCTCCAAAGATCCTTTCTTTGGGGTAGCACCGGTCACAAGCACAAATGGGCTCTTGTCAAATGGGACAGTGCATGTCTTCCAAAGAGCGGTGGCGGTATTGGATTATGGAATCCTTCTCACAGTAATGAAGTCATGGGAGCTAAAATTTGGTGGAAATGGCTGACTGTGCCTCTCACCCCCTAGGCTTCTCTTTGGACAGCTAAGTATGCAAGAAACTGCCCAATGGAGGAACTAATAAGAATGTCAGAAGTTAGCATGGGCTCCCTAATATAGAACTCGGCCAAGCAACACAAAAGTCTCATTCAGCAACACAACTTTTGGGAAGTGAAGAATGGAAACACTGCAAGGTTTGGGAAGATTCCTGGCAGCAGATGCCCAAGTTAAAGGGCCAAATTTCTCATATGAAACTTCCGGAGTAGGATATACAATCATATGAGAAGGTTAAAAACTTTTGGAAGAACTCATCGACCCAATAGTATAGGGAATGGATCAAGGCTGATTAGATCTTAAGACAAGGAATGCCACAAGTTCAACAAACTCTAGACACAGAATTAATGAAAAGGAGAATACAGATCTCTGATGAAAGGGATATCCTTAGATGGGGATATGAAGAAAGAGGCATCTTTATAAGGAGAGAAGCCTACAATCTCATTATCAAGGAACAAATGGTGAAGGATCCTCTCTGGAGCAAAGTCTGGGACCCTTCCATCTGGCTGAAAATCTCCACCTTTCTCTAGCTCCTATGTCACAACAAGATTCTCACGTGGGACAATATTAGAAAGAGGAACTTTCATGGGCCCTCAATGTGCCCTAACTACAGACAAGAGGAGGAATCCATAAAGCATCTCATGCATTCCTGTCATATTGCGCGCAATCTCTGGGAAATGGTTAGTTTCTGGTGCCAAAAGGAAGGAAGAATTCATGGAGACATCATTGCCACCATGCGCAACTGCGATCGGAATCCTTATCAAAGCAAGATTTTAAATTCCTTATGGAATATCATCTTGAGTATTCTCATGTGGGCCATATGGAAGGAAAGAAATCGTAGAATCTTCAAGGATCACTCTGCGCCGCTGGAGAATATCTGGAAAATAATTTGCCAAAATATCGAGGAAACTATTTCTCTCAAAACCTAGTATCAGGAGGACCTTCCTACTATCCCCTAAGAACAGTCCATCTGGGCTAATTCGAACCTTCAATGGAATCAAGAACATGTTTTCAAAGGAACAAGGCCTCCGATGGGTCATTCACCTAAGAAGTGGTTACCCCCCCCCCATGCATATGTACCAGCTAAACTTCGATGGGGCCTCGAAAGGTAATCCAGGTAATTCGGGCTTTGGAGGGATTTTCAGAGACTATAATGGTGCTCCTCTTTTATCCTTTTTAGGATCAAAGGGCTGGGATACCAATAATTCGGCGGAATTGGAAGGTCTCTAGTAGGGTCTTATTCTTGCACAAGGTAAAGGATTGTTTCCGCTTATAATAGAGGGTGATTCTCAGATCATCATAAATATGGTCTCAAAAATCTTGTAAGGAACTCCCTCAATCAAAGTGAGTAATAGCTGGAGAAGGGAGAAAAGGCTTGAACTTATTGAATGCTAGCTCTCCTCTCATAGGGCGGTCACTCTGAAGCACATTTGTCGGGAAGGAAACAAAGTCGCGGACTTACTTGCTAACATTGCAGTTGAATGTGGGTTGGATCTTCATGCTGGATCAATTTCTAGACTGGCCTATGAGTCCCAACTCTTGGATTACAAAAACCTTGTGAAGAACGAAATGAATCAGGAAGGAGGGGAACACCCGGATGCGGGTGAATTAAATGACAATTGATGATTTTAATGACGGGCGGAAGAGCGTGGTACTGCCAGCTACAAACCAGCATTGTTATCCATGAGCATATATGGCTCAAGAAGGTTAACCTTAAGTAAGGGAGATTTGGCCTGAATCCAGTATTAACTGCTCACTCTGTCCAAGGGGAGGCTCTTGTTGATATTACCATGGCGATCTTGGCTCTCCTTCCCACTATTTGCATTCTGCCTTCTTGTCTCAGGCCTTTTCTTGCTGAGCATCTCTATGGCAGGACTGCTTCTATTAATAGAGGTAAGCTCTCGGTTGCTCTTGTCATTAGCATTGTTCTACCCTCCTTTCACTCTTAGGCCTATTCTCTATGCTTGAAGTAGTTTCCCATTGTGCTGTATTTCTTCCATGCCATTGCTCCCGGTAATGTTGTGCTTCCCTTCCATCGCCTCATCATGGTTCGCCATCGCATGAAAAGTCACTTTGGGGGAAGCTGTGGTGGCCGTGGGCGTTCACAGTCTGTTTGTTCTTTGGATACTACCTTGCCTCTGCTACTCAACCCTCTTCTCCGGTGAATTCGCCTCCTCTCAGCCCTTCCCGTAGGGCGATTCCGCACAATGCTTTTCAAACCACTCACTTCAAGTTTCAGAGAAATCTTAATAGGCCTGTTATCTCCGCCAATATTACTATTATCTTCTTTGAAGAAGAGGTTCCGCCTCAAACTATGGTGCGCTTGATGACTAAGCCTTCTCACGGTGGTCTTAGAGAGGCGGGCAGCTAGAGCAGTGAGCAGATTTTGGCTGATGGAAGCCAGGAGAAAAGGAATGGTATGCTGCATGACAAGGGCAGTTCTCCCAACGACAATCAGCCACCAGGTAGCTGCTCTCAAGGAGCCTTTGTCTCGATGGTCAGGGAAGGAAATTCCAGTGACACACATCCCTCATCGGTTCATCCTGGTGGCAGTGATGCGAGTAACATGGTAGGAAATGATGAAATGTCGTATGGCAATGCATGCCCGGTGGTGGAGGAGCCTCTGAATGAGAACATGGCGATATGAAGCCACCTGGGACCTTCCAGACCTTCCCGGTTTTTTTCTGATGGTTCGAATGATCAAGTTCATGTGGTTTTGGATGCAGCTATGGTTCTGCCTCTATAGCCTGGCGGTTTCGTTCTTCTTCCTGGTGGGTGGTAGTATAAAGCTCTTTTGTGGTTTTGGCCAGCATATTTGTCTCTCTTTTCTGGTCTTGTCTTCTTAATAGTGGTTATACCATCTCTTCCTCATGATCTTTTTGTTAAATTTTGGTTCCTATGTCTGGTTCCTAGCTCACTGTCACTGGTTCTCCCTTACCCAAGACAGTTTTGTAGCATTGAATGCTCTCGGTTGTTCTTGCCCGAGGCCTCAACCTTTGTATCGATTGAACAGCTGCAAGCGCTAGTTTTTCAACATAAGAATATTTGCTTTCTGTATCATTTAAGTTTTTACTTAAATACTATATAGGGTGTTCAATTCCATTGACTTCTTGAACTAAAACCATTGCGATGGTTGTATCTGCTGCAGCCAGATACAAGTTAAAATCTCTTTGATAATCGGGGGCGTACATTAATGATGCTTTTATTAAGGAATCTTTTAAAGCATCAAAGGAAGCTTGCGCAACCTAATCCCAGACAAAGGGTACCTCTTTTTTCAAAAGACGTGTATAACCTTTAGCAAGTTCGGCGTAATTTGGAATGAACCTCCTCAGAAAGTTTGCTTTCCCTTGGAGTTTCTGAATCTGAAGCAAATTTGAAAGTGGACGCAAATTTATGATTGCCTGGACCTTACAAGGGTCGAGACGAATCCCATCCTTGGAGACTACAAAGCCAAGTAAACGACCAGAACCGACGCAAAATACACATTTGTGTGGATTGAGTCGTATCTTGTAGTGTCGGCAACGTAGAAATATCGCTCTTAAATGCAGAGGATGATCAGTCCGCTTTCGCGAATGAGCCGGAAGGTCGTCGAGCTATGGTTGAACAATGTTCTTGATGTCATGGAAGGCATAATTCATTGCCCTCTGAAACGTCGCCCCTGCGTTCTTTAAACCAAAGGGTAATTTTCGATATGCGAATGTGCCCCACGGACAAATGAATGCAGTCTTTGACTGGTCCTGTGGGCGGATATTTATTTGATTATACCCAGAAAATCCATCCATGAATGAAAAGATTTCACATTCGGCACATTCATCAATTATCTGGTTGATGAAGGGTGTAGGGTAGTTGTCTTTCGGACAAGCTTGATTCACATCCCTATAATCGACACACACTCTAATTGTCCCTTGTTTCTTCATAACAGGGACAATATTCGACACCCAATCGGTTAGAGGAACCGGGTAGATGAAACCAGCATGGAGAAGTTTTTCAACTTCTGCCTTAATGGCAGCGGCTTTCTTGGGGTGCACTTGCCTGAGCTGTTGTCGTACCGGTTTGACATCTGGATACATCTTAATTTCGTGTTCAATGATACTCGAGTCAATGCCTGGCATTTCGTCATATGACCAAGCAAAGACATCTATGAATTCGCGAAAAAGAGTGTTATATATTTCTAGTTCTGAAGGAGAACAACCTTTGCCGACATAAATATTCTCTACAACATCCGTTTTAGTCGAGATATTTATGGCTATAGTCTCTTCAATGTTGGATAAGTTTCGCTCGGAATCCACCGTATTTACAGTATTTGATAGGAATTCAAAAACTGAAGGATGATAAAGGTCATATTGAGTATCTTCTTCATAATCCGGAAGAAGGGAACGATGGTGGCAATCATTCCATGGTGTTCCTTCAATCAACATTGATTGTACAATTCCTTCGTCGGTTCCATGCACTCGCGACCAAGGATCTGAAGGGGTACCATATTCTCTAGACCTATCTACCTAAACGCTTGACGAGCATTGTTTCGGGTTTGCCTCCCATGCTAGAAACATTGATTGCTACAATATTTCTATTGGGCTTGGGGGCAAAACCATTGCATGATCCATGTTGATATCGTTTTCTGAGATCTTTGTGGAAGATATCATATTGCAGGTTCCTATCGACGCTACTTCCGCCAAGTTGATTGGAGGTGGAAGAGCAAAAGTTCCCATTAGTATAGGATCTTTTAGTAGGCCTACTCCGATATTCTGAAGCGAATGGGGGCTTCCATGGATCATGGGAATGCTTCCTGTAACTTGTGAACCATTGGGGAGGAAGTTTTGTTGGTCGACGATTGTAATCCCCCCCTGAAAGGGAAATGCAATCTTTCTAAAATAGGTCGACACAACAGCTGCCATGGCATATATCCACGGTCTTCCTAGTAGGATGTTGTAATCAAGATTTCCATCGATGACTTCAACATCTATTTCTACTGTTTTTCCCCCTAGTTCAACTTTCAAGTTATTTAGGATACCATATGGGGTATATGTCCTACCGTCGAATGCTTTTAATGTCGTCGAAGATCGCGACAATGTTGGAGATCCTAAAGTTTTCCAGCAACTCATGGACATAATACATGTAGATGCCCCCTCATCAATAATTGTTCGATGAACAGTTTTGTTGAGGGCTTTCACTTGAATAAGGAAAGCTAGTTGAGCTAGTAACTGAGGATCGTATCCTTTGTGGTTGAAGGATACAAGATTGGAATCCTTAGGATCAACCCCACCAATGGCTGATAACAAAGCCTACCTTTGGGATGGGCAATTTTGTAGTACTTCAAGAGTCGACATAGCGGATGGTGATTGGGCCAAATCTTCCACTATGTTATAATGCTGTGCCGCTCTAGCGCGGGGATTAAATGTCGACTTGTGTACTACTCCCTTTGGCGGTTTTATTGTTAATTCAGGAATGATGGGTGGTACAACTTCTGTCGAAGTTGTTGTCGAACTACTTGGTTGATCTTTATCCTTGTCATTCGACAGCTGCGGATTCCCGTAATCTTTGTTCCTTGTCGAAATCAAAGCATCATTTTGCTGTTTTGAAATCGACAACATTAGCACTTGAGACGGGGAAGCATTTCCACTATCAACCAGATTTGTTCCTGGATTTGGAAACGGATCAGTTAACACTGCTGAGGTTTTCGAACTTTTAAAGAATTTCTTAAGCTTAGCTCTGTATGGACAATCTGCTGTCCAATGATCCTCATCGCATATATAACATGGATTTTTTGGTTTCCTATTTCCAGGAGGGTTTGAAGAAGTTTTTTCAGGAGATGACTCATCCTGTTTCTTCTTCTTCCCTTTGCTTTGTTTCTTCTTGCTTCCTGGTTGTTTGGTTTCTTTGCCCTTATCTGCTGATATGGCATGTACTTCCGAAGCAAGAATTTTGTCTTTTGCATTTTGATCTGAAATCTTACGGGCTTTCTTGGACGTAGCCTTTGTCGATTTCGCGTTTGTCGTGCCAATCACGCCATTGCCGGCGTGAGAGTCATTGTTTGATTTAGGAGGAGGAGGAATTGAGAATTCCGGTCTAGGGGCGTTAGGTATTTTGTCGTAGAGCGTGCCAGACTGAGTATAGACCAAGTCTAGATATTGCGCACGAGCAATAACTTGCTCTTCCGTTACGACTCCCCCCTTTGCCACATCTTCTGTTATGGCAGGAAGTAACGACTTGATAAACCATTCAGCTAATAGTTGATCGGGAACGTACGTTTTTACCATCCTACGACGACGTCGCCACTCATGTATATGATCAGATATGTGAGTGGCCGTTGTCTATTTGAAGTTGGTTAGGATTTCTGTTCCCGTTTCATACCTTATCGGTAATTGAAAATGGGTTAAAAAAGTCATGGCTAAGGTACTGAAATTGTCGAACGAAGCTCTAGGCAATTCAATATACCATTTTTCCGCCGGACCCGTTAACGTCCTTTGAAAAAGGCGAAGCCTTATCGAATCATCGTTTAGG
Organism: Pinus tabuliformis; assembly: GCA_031772625.1. Taxonomy (NCBI): domain Eukaryota; kingdom Viridiplantae; phylum Streptophyta; class Pinopsida; order Pinales; family Pinaceae; genus Pinus; species Pinus tabuliformis. The sequence continues at coordinate 250,332,638 of CM062810.1, read as the reverse complement.
GTGTTTGATGAACACCATAGATGAAATGTCATCACGTGATTCGACGGGTCTTCACCTAGATTTCCATTAAATTTAGGAATATTTGATGGAAGTTTATGAGGAATTGCTGGCCACCAAGGGGCATAAGCAATTGGATCGTTTGTCAACCGGTGTAAATCAGGTAACTCTAAAGTTGCCACGAACGGTAACTGTTGATTCAGGTTAGGTGAAGCATACCCAGGATACGATGGAATTGCCTCAGCAGTTGGCCTTTGCATACCAGCATAATGTAGTTGATGCTGGTACGACTGATACAGTTGGTGGACATGACCATTGTAAAGTGGTTGATTTTGACCGTTTTGAATGTACGGCTATCCACTGTTCGCAAAGATCTGCTGCTCAGGACCTTGGTATACTTGTTGGAATTGTGGTTGTTGGTATTGCACCAGCCACGGTTGTGAAGCCATGTTCTGTTGCGCTATACTAACCGTTGGACCAAGGTGTGGGGTAATTGTACCCGTTTGGACCTGTGTCGCCCCACCAGTTGGCGATTGTGGTTGTGTCACAGGGTCAAGGGGCTGTTGCATTACAACCTGAGAAATCTGAGGTTGACATACAACAGGCAGCGTTTGAACTTGTGACACTGTCACAATAGCCGGTGTAGTAGGTATATTCGACACAGGTACACATTGTTGCATCGAATATACAACCCTTGGTTGTTGGGGTAGTATAGGTACCCAACCACTTGGTGTAACTCCAGTATAACCTGAATACTGTTGTGAACTCCCGTATGGATATCCTTCCAGAGGGGGTAATGAAAGGGCATACTGCCCCCCATACAGTGGTAATCCAGAACTCAAGGGGATTATCTGCCCTTGGGGACTGGATTGCGCAAATTGACCTCCAAATGGATCAATTTGTCCAGTTTCAACATAAGAGTTGCCGGATATTATTCCGGAGGAACAAATAGGAACGGACCATACTGTCGAAATAGCCCCTGGATGGACTCCTTCTAGCGGTTATGAGCTAGTCGGGACAGATGGTATGCCGGCAAACATTGTCGGAGTGACGGCAGGGAGTTCTGTTGTCGCTGTGTCAGTCGACACAGTCCTAGATGTTGGCGGTTGTTCAGACATTTGGAGTCTATCCAAAATATTGCCTAGCGATTCTATAGGAACTTCCGCTGGTGGTGGACCAACTTCTGATGCCGAAGGAAATAAAGTGACCCAGACTCCAAAATGTGTTGGAGTACTTGCTTGTGGATCTTCTACAATTTCTTCGATCGCAATCAAACCAGGTGGAAGGGGAAGACCGTCAGGTCCGTAAAATATTTCTGGTGCCGAAGAAGGGGTTGAATCGACAGTGACAGATGTTTGAGGAGCAAGATTCTCCGAACCGGTTGCAGATGGAACTGGTTCAGTAACACAAGTGTTTGCTCTCAGACTAGGATCAGTATCACCGTCCCTCTGTGGCTGTTGAACTTCTTCTGTAGAGGTAGGGTTTCCAGAAATGTTTGGAGTAACCAGAATCTCGGATGTTGTTGGAACACTTGTTCTAACTTTAATAGAAGATTTTGAACCAGTTAAACGAGTTCGCTTTGTCCGTACTGTTTTTTATTCCAGAGACAAAGACGGTTGACTCGTAAGCCTCCGCGAACGACGGGGTTTCAATTGACTTTCTTCCACGATTACGGATTACTCGATTAACTAAAATACAAAAAGGGGAAAGTGTGTTTCCGAATTAAATGAATTTTAGACACTTTTAGACACAACTTGTTTTTTCAATTTTAAAGAGTCGAGAAAAAAACAAAAGATGACTCTAGTCTCCTTCGATTTTTAATGAGCCTGAAGTGACAAGTGCTCAGATGGACCTTTTCCGTTAAGGAGTCTGAAAAGGAACGAAAGGGACTTCTCTGGAGTTCTAGGTAGAGGGTGTGCCAAACCAATCGCAAAACCGTAGAATACTTTTTAGGGTACGGGCGGTCAATCTTCCCGAATGCTGTGTTCAGTGCATTGCGATCAGTAGGGCGGCCGACACGGCTTCCTATGGATAAAGGTTTTATGCCTATAGGGGTCTGCCAATATATACTCGACGGTACGTGGGAGCACAATCCGCACTGCCACTTATTGTCTCTCAGGAGGAATCACCCAACCATCAGTGAGGCCAATAGTTACCAGGTTTTATGACGCCGGAACACGTCTCTAGCCTAGACCTCTATGTTGTGCGTTAAGTTACAAAGCGTTGTTAAGTTCATTCAATTTATTTTAGGTTGATCTTTCTTAGAAGTTTGCCTTTTTGGATCACCACGAGATGTAGATACAATTCCTAAATGCAGTCTAAAGATGATAAGAAAGCTTTTATCTCTTTTCAACAATGAAAATCCTAGCTACAAGGGGAAAAGAAAGACACAATATTTTCTCAAAGAGCATAGAGCACACTGTAAATGCACTTTTCCTAAATCAATCCATACAAACTGTCAAAATGCAAATGCACTTGTGCATGTATTTGTTTTCACTTTCTTAATATTGATGCCTAAAAAGAAAGCTGTTGTACAAATTTGAATTCGATTTCAAGTGAAAAACACAAACAAGCTTCTTTTTTCGAAACCAAAAAGACGATTACGACACTTTATGATTTTGAAATAAACACTTGTTTCGACACTAGAAATTCACAAATTCAAACCAAAAGACAAAAGTAAAAGCGTAATCAACTGTCAACAGCAAACAAACTTACTCCTACGATCAAAACGACACCTACGACAGGTCTAGATCTAAGGGCGACAGTGTGACTAGTTTACTTTTGTAATGGGAAACTGCAAATGATGTAACAAATATACAAAAACAAATACAGTTTCTTTTATACAACTGAGGCGGAATTAAGGCAAAGAAAAGGGGTTTTCAGATAGGTACACACACTGATAACAGGCTGCAAAAATCAGAGATAAAACTGAGCAAAATGAAGCAGAGAACCACAGCTGCACAAGGCAAAGGCTGATCAACGCACCTGTTACACAGAGAAACTGAATTGCAGCACAGGTAGCCTTCACGGGACCTGCGTTGAAATGCAGAACCTCTTCACAGAGTCTGCGCTGAAGCAGAAACGAGAATTGTCTCTGGGTTCTGGGTCACGGTTTGCAGTTTAATCTACGGTTTTTGGCCGGATAAAAGCTATCAACAAGGTACAATTAGAGGGATGATTTAAAGGAGGACTAAGAGCTATCACAAAGGGCAATTAGCACATTTGTGGATCAGCTGTTCAGATCATAAACAGGCCCAGTAAATGGACTAGAGTAGCAAATCTCTACTTTGCATTTGTAAATGGCAAATGCAGTTCGATTCTCCACTCTTGAGTTTATGAGATGAACAACAATAGAAACACAAATAAACTCACTAGATACGATCCCCAGCGGAGTCGCCAATTTGTTGTTGGGAAAAGTATCTATTCAGAACGCCCCTATCCCACTCTAAGGTGTGATAGTGCCTTAGCAACAAACAAGGAAAACTTATTTTCGTATTCTTCTTTATGAAATGTAAACGAAGAGGAAGGATGCAACTAACCTGTGTCTTTCGCTAGTTTGTTGATCCAATCGCTCTCCTCTTTGTTCGTTTCCCGCTGCCTGCTCCCTTACTGGCCCCACTTCACCAAGTTCCTGCAAGATCACAGAAGAGGAAACTACACAAAAGACATAGATTTACATTCATAAAAAGCTTAGGATCAGATTAAGCTAAACATGCAAATATAACAAAGCATCATTGATACATAGCATGTAAGAGAAACTCAAATAGTTTTATTGATATAATAAGAAAGTCCAAGAGGAGATACAACCAAGTGAGTCCCGATCCAGCATCTACCTCCCAGCAAAGGAATCCCTTCCTCTCCTCCAACAAAGCATAAATCACCCAATGCACTAATCTCAATCTCAAACCAACAACAATTCTCTGCAAAGTACAAAAATTCCAGCCTCCGAATCTCTGGGATGAGGGATCCATATATAGATGTAAGCAGAGAGGATGGGTCAGCTTATGTTTTGACTTGTGGCTTCTCTCTGTCAGTTCTTGCTTCCACTTGGAGGCTGAGAGCCTCTTACTCATCACTGGTCGAATTCATTGAGGCAAGTGTCATTGAGGAAGATTTTGGAAGCTTCCAGTGTCTGTATACCTCACGGAATGACACTGCCATTTGGCATTTCTCGCTCAGCGCACCCTGGTAGTGCATTTAGGTGCATTGCAACACACCTAGCTAGTGTACTAGGGTGCATTGTAACGCAGGTGGCTAGTAGAGCATCTGAATTGATCCTGATTTGACTAGTTCTAAGTGGTTTTTGGTGGAGAACTTCTGGGAGAAGCTGTCATTGGTTGACCTTGTTCCTTTAGGGGTAGGAACAACACTTTTAGGGACTTTGGATCCCTTGGATTATGGACATTTCATGCTCAAAGCTGTAAGGCACAAAAATGTCTATAACAAATGATCACTTTTTCGCTGCGCTGCACGGCATCCACTCGTATAGCACAGCTCCCTTCGCGCTTATTTTAATTCTGTGATACCCTTCTGTTTCGCACAGAGCCCCTGTCACGCAACTCTACAACTTCAGCAATGTAGTTTATAGTCTCTTGCCTCCTTGCAGCTGCCTGGAGTGCTAAGACTGTGCTACCATCATGTAGTCATCAGGTCAGATCCCCGATGTATGGCTTCAATCAACTGCCATTTACCTTTCTGGGAAATGGATCTCCATTCAATTTCACAATCTGAATTGCTCCACCATCGATAATATCTTTGATCACATATGGCCCCAGCCAATGCATTTGAAATTTTCCTGGAAATTTATCAAAATTGTTGTCATATAATAAAACTAAATCATTGACCTTGAAGGTGTGCAGTTTGATGTGCCAATCGTGCCATGCCTTTTCACGTTCCTTTTGTACTTGCTGATGGAATCCAACCAAAAATATATCTTCCTCGAACTCTGCTAGCTATGTGAGTCGCTCTTCTACGGCTCTATGGTCCGCCATCCCTGTGAATGCCGCTATGCGTAGACTAGGCACGATATACTCCATAGGCATCATAGATCCTATGCCATAGACGAACCTAAATGGCATTTTACCAATAAGATTTTTACAAGTAGTTCTATAGGCCCATAACACAGCTAGTACGCGCATGTCCCAATCTATCCTCTGTGCATTGCAAACCTTTGTCAGCGCGTTATCAAAGATCTTATTAAATTCTTCAACCATCCCATTGGCCCAAGGATGATATGTCGTACTCTTGTGATGATAAACTTGGAACTCCTCTATCAGCGCATTGATCGTTTCATTAAGGAAGTGTGTACCACAATCGCTCATTAAAATCTTTAGGCAACTGAACCTGTTCAACACATACTCAAACATAAATTTCACAGCCGTTGGCCATGTACAATCCATCACGGGTTGCACCTCCACCCATCTAGTCAAATACTTGGTTGCGGTGATGATGTACAACGCACCTGTCTTCTTTCCTAGAGGCTAAATTGGTCGTACAAAATCAATTGGCCATTTTGCTAATAGCTACAATGATTCCTTCAGATTCAAAGGCAACTCATCCCTTCGCGATGGCTTGCCGGTTCTCTGACATGCATCGCATGCCCTACAGTATGCTTTGGAATCCTTATGCAATGTTGGCCACCACAACCCAGTGTGCAAAATATTTTGTGCTATTGCTTTTCCTTCATAATGGCCTCCTGCATCTCTTCCATGAGCTTCAGCTAGGATACTACTACGTTCAAAATCCGGCACATAGCGTTGCAGTATCTCGTTCAATCCCATTTTATACAAGTGACCTGCAATAACAGAAAAATATGTCGCGTGCACCACCAAATCCTTCTTCTGTTGACTAGTGAATCCTTCTGGAGATGTTCCTGTAGTCAGGAAGTAGATAATGTCTGCAAACTAATTGTCTAATATGCGCACCACAAAGAGCTATGTGTCAGGCAGTCCTTCCTCCAAATTTGTAGGCTCCTCTCATGTTTCAATGCGCGACAGATGATCTGGCCCGACATTTAATAACCCTATCTTGACAATGACTTCGAAATGATACTCTTAGAACAACAACAACCATCTTCATATTCCCCTCCCCACCAACACAGGCTCGTTGACCAGGTACTTTAATGCAGAATGGTCGGTATACATCTTAAAGTGTCCACCTAAGAAGTAATGCTTGAACTTCTGGAGCGCGTACACCATAGCCAACCCTTCATGCTCCGTTGTCAAATAGTTATTTTTAGCCTTAGATAGCTTCCTGCTCGCCAATTCTATCAGGTGATCTAGTTCTCCTTCACCGTCCAGTGTCAATACTGCTCCCAGCACAATACATGATGCATCCATGTGAACATGAAATTTCTTCTTCCAATCTGGGAAGACTAGGATCGACGTGGTGACCATATTCTCGTTTAGCACATCTAGGATCCACTAACATTCTTCATTCCAATAGAATGTAGCATCCTTCTTCAATAGTTTTTCGATCGGTGCGGTAGTCTAAATAACTCTTGATGAACTTTCGATAGTATCCAATGACCCAATGTTGCGGACAACTATTTAACACTCCTTGGTGCCTCCAAATTAATTATGATAGCGATCTTAGCAGGGTCCACCATTAATCCTTGTCTGCACACTACATGACCCAACAAGATTCTGAAAGGGACACAAAATAAACACTTCTTCAAATTTACCGCTATCTGATACCTCTGGAACATATCCACCATCAAGCGCAAACTAGCTACATGCTACTTTACCAGCCCAAACATTGTCCAATCATCAAAGTATACCTCCAAAAACTTGTGAATGAACTTTTTGAACACCGCAATGACTACGCGTGAAAATATTTTCAGTTCATTCTTATGTCCAAAAGGCATTACCATATACTGAAAGCATCCTCACTCGGTCGTGAAGGGAGTCTTACTCCTATCTTCCAGTGTGATCTTTATCTGATGGTATACAGAGAACTCATCAATGAATGATTAGGTCTCCTGCCCGCCAACGTTATCTAGCACTTCATCTGTGAACGGAGTTGGGAAAAGATCATGAACGCAAGCATCATTCAACTTCCGAAGATCTACTCAAGTCCTTATCTCATCCTTTTTCTTCTTTTCTTGAACTACCATAGGACTTACCTAATCAAACTCCTCCATTGGTTCAATAATACCCACTACCAACATCTAATCCAACTCCAAGCAATCCTTTTCCTTGTACTTAGGATTAAGGCGATATGGCCTCTGCTTCACAGGTTTCGCATCTGGTTTCAATGTTATTTTCATGACTCCCAAATCACTTATCATCCCATTCAAGTCTGAAAACTTTGTAGGGAACAAATCCTAGTACTCGTGGAGCAACTCAACGACCTCATGTATCATAGCATCATCCCAGTATTCCCTTATCTTCACAAACTTCGGCTACGCCTCTATTCCAGTGTTCACTTGTCTAGCTTTCAGTGGTGCGGTGATATCTGGATTCTCTATCTGCGGCCCTTCCACTTCGTGGTGACCTTCTGCGTCTAGGATATTAATGTTCCTTGGATCCTCCTCTTCTTCTTCAGCAATCACATTGTAGCACTCTAACACATGGTGTAGCTGGGTGGTCCAATATGGTTGAATCAAATCCAAGGGATCCTCTGGTATTTAGAAGATCGTTGCCTTGACCTCTTGCAACGCTTCATCGATGCACTTGAATCCATCCTCAAAGCTGAATGTCATTAGGAATCCCTATCTCAAAATATCCCATTCGTCTGTACTGTGGCAAAGCTCTATTTCCAAGTACCAATTCATTGGCATTACATCTAAAGTATGACAGAACAAATGCAACCACTCCAATTGTGGCTCTGCTTCATAAGCATTAGTCCATTTTCCTAAGTGATCGTGCAGGTCAATCCTCCCATAATATTTCTCTATCAATCGCACGTTTGGGTGACCAAACCATACCCTCATCATCCTTTTGTATTCACGCCATCCATCAACATTGTCGTTATGCATACCCCACCATCTTGCGGGCATAGCGCGCAACACCAAATCTAGTGCTTGGAAGCGATGCTTCTCAGGAACTTCCATTTGAAATGCATCCAAAAATTTATCTACATTAGTTAGACCATCATAATAAGGCAAACTCCTTACCTCCGATGATACACAACATAGCAATTTAGTCATCATGTTATAACGCAATGTAGATACTTCATGAATCCTATTCTGCTAGTGTTCCAAATCTTCACCCGAATCCGATGTGCAGGAACTTTTGCAGTCCCATGTAATGCATCCATCTGCTATTGGATTCACCCAATGTTGGTTTGGCACTGTTATTTTGTAGTTTTGGTCAAAATCATCTTCACTTTCATAATTGCAGACCGGTTCAGTATATCGCATCCTTCTGTAGGGTCCAGAGGTACTACTACATAGAGCGATTTCCTCTGAAATCAAATTGTCTGCTTCTTCAAATTAATCACCCCATTCATGTCAATAGCCTAGTCGATCCTAAGGAGCACGAGGTAGGGATTGCTATCATCGATGATCTCTATCACACCAAAATCAACCAATGCGCTCATGCCTTCAATATCTACTGCCACTCCTTGCAATCTTCTCATGGGGATAATCTTTTGCTAATTCGCCATCCTCAATTGAATTGGAGACACTACAATGCACGTCTCCCCATTCTATCCCATGTTTGTTTAGGAAAAAAATTTGCATATGACCCCAACCCCAAATCCATAATAGCTTGATCCATCTCATACACCCCTATTTGCCCGGTGAGCCTCATCTCACGTCCTGTTCTTGCCTTATGCTTACCAATTTCCTGACCACATGCAGCCCCTCGGGAACATTTTATTTACTAGCACATTTATTGATCAACTCCTGAAATCCTTTCACAGCCTTGCTATCGCGTAGTAGCTTCGTACAGGTCTCCAAATAGGTAGTAAGCATGGATGGGTCCATTTCTTCAGACTGCTTATCCTAACTTCCTGTGGTAAAAGCCTCAGCAAAGATTTTCTTCGCTTCCATGAAGGTTTCTTTTGCGCGCTCTAATCAAATCCAACCTCCTTCTCTAGACATTTTTGGACCCATTCACTTTCTTCAGACTGCTTTCCCTTATTGTCACCAGTCGTCATTCCACTTCGCAACACTATATTCACATTAGGATCTTCTTCGTGGGGTTCATTAGTCAACATCTGCAGGTTCTGGGTAGGTTGTTGAGGCTGCGTCCCCTTTTCCCACATATTAGCTATCAATATAGGGCATTCTTCTGTCACATGGTCAAACATAGTATAGTATTGGTACGACAGACGCATTGAGTAATTACATTCTCATGCGTAGTGTCTTAGCCCTCCATAATTGTAGAAAATAACTTGTCGTTGACCTCTCGCAGGTCCTCCTCCAACTCGGCCTCATCTGCGCCCTTGATATCCTCCTCATGCTCCCCTAGTGCCTTGATCTAGAGGCCCAATTTCTTTCTGCATCCGACACGCAACCATTCTCTCCATCATTAACTCATAACTACGGCAATTGTGGTCATCGTGACCTACTAGTTTGCAGAATTTGTAGAAGAGCTGTTGCGGTGTCTATACAAATTTTTGTAACAAGTGATAATTATATATCACATGTTTTCCAGCTACTTGGCATATAACACACCACAGCGCGGGCCCCGTACTTGGCCCCACTTGAGCTTCCAGACTCAGAGTATTAACCCTCATCCTACAACGTAATTCATGAAGACAAGGTAGTGATTTTTATCATGCCCTTGGATCTTACATTTTAGACACCAAACTTCTTCACACACCTCTAGCCACGCTGCTCTATCCTTCTTTAGAGTTTGGAATTCTAGGCAAAGATTTTTCAACTCTGTGTGAATCTACTGAACTACCAAAACAATGTCTTGAATCAGTGTCTCATGCAGTCTCATCGCAATCTCAACGGCTTCCACTCGGGTCACAATCTTTTGCTGTAATAAAGCAACCCTTAAATGAGGCAAGAGAAAAGCCACAAAGCATTCATGGTGCTGTCCATCCGTAAGGTTCATTTTAACTTTGTGGATAATGCTTTTCAGTCTCTGATCCAGCTCCCAGGGTGTCTTGCCCAGCTTCATCATTATTTCCTTGAATCCAATGATTGATTGTGCTTTAGACATGGGTCTACTAAATTCCTTATTCAACGCATTTTGAATGTCTGCCAACGCAACTGTCGGGTTATCAATGTAGTACTTAATGTACCACATTAGTGCGCGATCCTGTAAATCAGTAACTAATGTTGCTTTCTTCATCTGATCATCTATAATATTCTGGGCTCTCCACATAACCTTCGCAACAAACCAAAACTGGTCAAGGTCCTCCTTTCCAAAGCCCTTGAAATGGGAAACTTCACTACATTCGCCATATTGAATGGTTGTATCGGTGTGGGCGAAGGTTTATGTTGTGGAGGTGAAGATGGAGGTGGTGTGGGTAGATGGGGTATTCGCGACAACCCTTGCCTTATTAACTGGACAATGCTTTGCAGTGAAGCCTGTGTTTATCCTTCATCGTCACTTAGAGGAGGCTCAATCAGTGGGCTATATTAAGGACATTTTCTCCTTCTATCCCTGAATAAATTTCCACTTCGCGTAGCTCCAAACATCAATGTAATTGCATAACCCTCTTTTCACACAAGAGAATTTTAATCCAAGTATTGAAAGATCTCAAAGACTTACCTTGCGATCCCTTGAAGAAGCATCACTTTTCTTTGTTGTAGCTAACCAAGATATCGACCACGAACACTATCACAAACCCTCCGATGACACGATCAAGCCAGTGATCGACAGCATGTGTGATCTTATCTTCAGAGGCTTCCAATCTCTGCACTAACTTCAAGGTCCACACTATTAGACAATCAAGCCTCCACCTTCCCTGACTGTTTGCCAATTTAGCGATCCACTTGTATAGCTCGATAGAGAAGGAACATAAGAAAATTTTGTGTATTTCTGTGTACAAATACCTGTCCAACCACTATTCTTTCGTCAGTCGTAGAATTCTGTTTTCTTGCACCGTGAATTCATGGATCTTTCTATCCAACCACTGCTTAATTTCTTTCTTTGTTGGATTCTATTGATGCGACATCACACATCTCTTTATGGAGATCCCAGTCTTGGAAATGGAACCATTTGTTGGCTGAGTGGGTTCTGGCCCAGGTTTAGAGTTAAGTTTGCCAAACAAATCCTTACACCACAGGTCCTTTCAGCATAAACTCGTGGGGTGTGAGCTGAAGTCTCACCTGAAGCAGTATGGGGGGATGCTGGAACTAAGTTTTTGCACCTATAGATGAGCGTGATGTCTTTTTATACCCTAAACCCGCCTTTGCGCAGATTGATAAGCCTCGAGGGCTTATCGATGTAACTTCTCTTAATCAGATTCTATACCTCCGTGAAGATCTACGCTTGTCTTTCGCAAACCCTAAACAAGTGAATCAACCCTTTACACACCTCTGTAAATATCCTTAATCCTCGTATTTGCTCATATCAGCTTAATTGTCTGATAATATTAACATGTAATAAGATATTCTTCGCGTAAACATTTATTATTACTTGCCTTCATATGACAATGTAAACCATGTAAAATCGCGTAACAATACAATGTTAAATCATAAAACCATCATTCATCATAGAATAAAAGTGCATTCATTCATAGCAAAAATAGATAGAAGGAATCACAAATATTTATAGAATAATCTCTCTATTAATGCTTATGTTCTCCTTATGGACTCAAGGCTTCCCTGCGCACTTAGCTGCAGGGGTCCGTGCACTTAGCTACAGACTCTATTCTAAGCCTCTGCGCACACAACTGCAGAGCCTCTCTTCTACTCTAAGACCTCTTCGATATTACTACTAATGACCCATTATATCTTCATTCTTCATTACTATCTATATGCCTTAGACTCTCTAAAACTCTTCCTTTTTATACAATCCCATGGTCCGCGAACCATGGATAGGTCTATACAAACCGACAAAACTTAAATAATAGAACTGTAAAACCTTTTATGACACTTTACCATCTACGCACTTCGTGACCACATTTTGCAGAGACATTACATTCTTTACAACAAAACTTGGGATTTTTCCCCAAAATTGACCCTAGGGGACCTTGTCCCAACGACCTTGGAAAATATTTTTTTGAAAAAATTCATCTTAAATCCTTGTAGATCTAAATAGCCCTAAGAATTTTCTAATTCTAGATATAGCACTTAAGCACTATTCTATTCAATTGGATGGATGTCTTACTCTTGAAAATTTCACATTGTATCTATTAGAAAATGACATTGGTAGCATGATCAAAGGTATATCTATTTGTATTAGCAAGTTATCAATATATTTAAATTATCTTTCGGCATTGACAACATAATCAAAAGTATATCCATTCCCATTAGCAAGTTATCAATATGTTTAAATTCTCTTTTTGATTTGTTTAGATGGATATCCCTTTTAAAATTGCTCAAAGTGTCCATTTCCATTAGTAAGCCATCAATATATTTCAATTCTCTTTCTGATTCTATTAGAAAATTGCATTGACATCATCCTCAAAGGTATATCCATTTCTATTAGCAAGCTATCAATATATTTCAATTCAAATTTTTTATTTGTTGAGATAGATAGCCCTTTTAAAATTTCTCAAAGTATTTATTTCTATTAGCCAATTACCAATGTATTTAAATTCTCTTTTTGATTTGATTTGGTGAGATAGACAACCCTTTTAAAATTACTCAAAATATTTAGATCTATATGGAATAGGAATTCCAGGTTGAATTTAAACCTTTGATTTTGATATTATGAGAGAAAATATAGAGAGAGATATAGACATTTCCTCCTTGAAGAAGGCCTTGTTAGGTGCGGAGTTCATAGTTGTATACACTTATTTGTATGAGAATCTAGAATGTGCATGTAGTCACCTTTTTTTCTTCAAGAAAGTAAATGTTAGATCAATGATGGTTGTAGATTCATCAAGTTATTTGGGATAAATATTACTTCATTGTCACAATAATATCTAATTTTCCGACTTTCACATCTGCTATCCATATTTAATTTCACTAAGGTGTGAGGATTATAATGGATTTAAGGAATTTATGTATTCCTTTTTGTACTTAAAGTGAATTTGGTTACTGTGGTCCATTAGCATAAGGTGAATTGGTACATAGATTTATAGATGCATATCACATGAACATTTTAAACAAATCACTTTTCAACTCTACAATCTAATAGAGAACATTTTATTTTTAAATATTCTTCAATATCCAATTGAAATTCAATAAACTCTACAATAGACATTGTTTACATATATAATAAAAAATCATTAGATGTCAAATTCAATGGTGCATTTACCTTTTTCCTAAAATATTTAATCAAATAAAAAATAATAGATAATTATCTAAAAGATGTTGAAATGTTGGATAACTAGGAAAGTATTTCTGAAAGAAAGAAACCCATCAAAAGTAATTGGTTGGGCAATTTACACAATATTGAAGTTTTAGACCCAAAGCAATCGGTTTAGAACTTAATTAGTTAATTTATTTATTTGAATGGTTAAATATGGATTTGTGGATGGACAAGGATAACACAAAGTCATTGAAACAAAAGTATGAAGAAAGAACATAAAGAGACACCCGTTATACACATGTGTAAAGGATTTCATGTGTGGAGTGAAAAAATTGTCTAGAGAAGTCACAAATATTAGGAAGAGGCGTCGCACCAAGGAAGGATGAAGAATTATGGTTTAGGAAGGAAGTCAATTAGGTGGAGTTCTGTCTGTCCTAAAAGGGGAGGGTTCTTCAATAGTTCTTCTGTGGTTTTTGGTCTGTATATCTATGTGCTCAAGAAGGCCACATAATCATAATCATGTAGATATTAATGTAGTCAGTTACAGCAATTAAGTTGTGATATTAATGTAGTCTATTACAATGATTATGATATTAACAATCTATTGTTTTATTAATAAATAAGTAATATGATTTTAGAGTAATTTTAAATATGGAAAAAATTAATATATAGGAATGTGTTGTTTTAGAAATTTAATAATATCATTTTAATTTGATATTTTTTGATTCATTATATGATTGAGTCAACAAAAACTTATCAAATTCCAAAACATCTAGGTTTTAGACAACCCATTCAAAAATATTTATAAATATATAAAATAAAAATAATAATTCAGTTTTAAGATTAAGATCAACCTATATATCATTATTTTTTTAAAACAGTGAAGACATATAGACTTAACTGTTTTAGAAACACATTTTCTTAATGGTTAAGAACATTTTAATTATAACTTTTATGATTACCAGATGATTAAAAATTACATTATTAAATAAGAAAGACTATTGTAATAAATATTAAGGAATTCAAATAATTAAACAAAATTATAAATATATAAAATTATGTTGAAAAATCTCACAAACTTAAAACCGACTACATTTTTTATTATTTAAATTTGGTAATATTTATTAATTTAACCTCCATATACCACATAATAATAATAATTGTGTAGATATTAATGTAGTCCATTACAATGATTAAGTTGTGATATTAATGCAATCAATTACAAGGATTATCTTATGATATTAGCAATCTATAGTTTTATTAATAAATAAGTAAAATGATTTTAGAGTAATTTTGAATATGAAAAAAATTATTATATGGAAATGCGTTGTTTTAGAAATTTAATAATATCATTTTAATTTGATATTTCTGGATTCATTATGTTAAAAAATTTAGTTTAGTTTTAGAACCAACCATTTTGACTTATTATTATAATATTGATATTAAATATCATTAAGTTTCGAAACATAAATAAATAAAAATATGAATGTGATTGTTTATTATTTAAATTTCCTAATATATATTAATTTAACCTCCATATACCACATAATCATAATCATGTAGATATTAATGTAGTCCATTACAATGATTAAGTTGTGATATTAATGCAGTCCATTACAAGGATTATCTTATGATATTAACAATCTATTGTTTTATTAATAAATCAGTAAAATGATTTTAGAGTACTTTCAAAAAATTAATATATATCAATGTATTGTTTTAGAAATTTATTAATATCATTTTAATTTGATATTTCTCAATACATTATAATAAAAATTTTAGTTTAGGTTTAGAGCCATCAATTGTGACTTATTATTATAATATTGATATTAAATATCATTAAGTTTTGAAAGATAAATAATTAAAAATATGAATGTGATTGTTTATTATTTAAATTTCCTAATATTTATTAATTTAACCTAGATATACCACATAATCATAATCATGTAGATATTAATGTAGTCCATTACAATGATTAAGTTGTGATATTAATGCAGTCCATTACAAGGATTATCTTATGATATTAACAATCTATTGTTTTATTAATAAATAAGTAAAATGATTTTAGAGTAATTTTAAATATGAAAAAAATTAATATATATGAATGTGTTGTTTTAGACATTTAATAATAGCATTTTAATTTGATATGTCTTGATTCACTATATTAAAAAATTTAGTTTAGGTTTAGAGCCAACAATTGTGACTTATTATTATAATATTGATATTAAATATCATTAAGTTTTGAAAGATAAATAATTAAAAATATGAATATGATTGTTTATTATTTAAATTTCGTAATATTTATTAATTTAACCTCCATATACCATATAATCATAAACATGTAGATATTAATGTAGTCCATTACAATGATTAAGTTGTGATATTAAGGCAGTCCATTACAAGGATTATCTTATGATATTAACAATCTATTGTTTTATTAATAAATAAGTAAAATGATTTTAGAGTAATTTTAAATATGAAAAAAAATAATATAAATGATTGTGTTGTTTTAGAAATTTAATAATATCATTTTAATTCGATATTTCTGGATACATTATATTAAAAATTTTAGTTTAGGTTTAACATTTTTTATCCTTAACACAATGGAAAATTGTGGAGTCCAACAAAAAGATAAAATTGTATTTTCTAGGCAATTTTTTGTTGGCATTGTGAATTATGTGTTGTCCTTGATGGAAACCTACCTAATGAGTTGTTCTTATTTGATATTATAAATATATTTGTAGAAACATTATAGCATCAATATTAAACATAGACCTTAATATAAACATAATTATAGGTTTACTAACATTAATAATCTTGGATTATGGAGATTAGCTTTAAAAAATTGTGGAATTGTGTTCGATGTTGTAATAATGTTATTATTTCTCATTTGATTTTATACAATGTGTATATGTGAAACTTTTATGCATGTGTAAATGGTAAATTATGTATGTATGTTGCCTTTAGTTTTATTCAACATTAAATTGTTTTGCTGATATAAAATGTGTTTTTTTTTCTATTAGGTGATTTCATTGTTTGATCATGGATCCATCTATTTCGAGTTGTCTTCCATTCGAAATTCTTGAACTTGTCTTCCTCTGGCTACCTTTATCGGTTGTGATAAAGTTTAGCACTATTTGTAAGAAATGGAAGAATGTTTTGCAGAACCCTTCTTTCTTGTTACGTTCCAAGCATGTCTCTATGAATGAATTTGGATTTATGGTTCCTTTCCTCAATAGTGAAGACAATTATTTTGCTCCTGAATACCTTAATCAGAATGGGCACATATCTCAATTTCATTTGCAATTCATAGATTCAAGATACAGAGCAGAGTCTACTATTGGAACAATGGTGGTTTTATCCTTACCAACAAAATTCTCCCATACACTCAACTATTTCATAACGAATCCATTTAAAAAGGTCTTTAAACACATAGGGCCAATATGAATTGGAGAGTGGGGATTCTTTTCATTATTGGAAAATGTAAGCAGTAGAAAATATGACTAAGTTTTTCTAAAACATATGTATGATAGAATGCAGTCTAAATTTTATGTTTGCAGTAGTCTTGATAGGGTATGGAAAAGGGATGTTGTTCCGTTTGGTGGCACTTCACCCCCTAAGAATGGTGTTTTTTATAAAAGTAAATTGTGTTGGCTATATCTGGACAAGGAGTATGAAGATTATCCTCGGTATGGGTATAAAATCTACTAGTTTGATGTAATAAAAATGAATAGGGTTTTTCATTTGTTCCAATCACTGACATACGGTGTATGTCGTCAACAATATACATGCATCAATGATATGCCTTGTCAATGATGGCTCCACTTCTGTATGGTCAATTGAAGAATTAGATCATTTTCAATTTGGTCATCCGTGCGTTGAATGGAGAATTAACTACATTGAAGATGATTGGGGTTTCAGATGGAAGTTGTTGGAAGAAATTTCTGCAGATATAAATAGCAAATGTCCTAGCTATATTCCATTTCGAACAATCCATGGTCTGGTTCTTATGTGCAACTGTAATGAAGTTCCTTTCCTATTCTATGACATGATGAATTTCATCTGTTTTCCAACATATATTGATAATTAAACTAATGAATAGATGTCTGGGTTTTGGTACCCAATCTTGGAGGATTGAAATGATTTGATTGAGTATGGAAATGTTTTTGCAATTTCTCCCCGTATGGATTCTGTTGATGAGATTCCACCATTCGATATGGATATGGATTCTTAGGATATTAGTATTATTAGGAGTTCCTATAAATATTTCCATTTTATATACTCTCTATGGTTGTGGAAAATATTTCCATTTTTGTCTCCATACATACTATGGGTATTTATGGTAATACTTTAAAATTATGCTTGTGTCAATCTTTATGATGTAAAAATTTCATATTGTTTCCCCTAAAGTTTTCTTAATTACATGTAAATGTGTCTCGATGTTATGAATTTTTCTTTCTTTGTACAATTATAATTGCTATGAGTTACATTATACATGTTATTTGTATTGGGTTTTGTCATTGATTCTCAAACAATGTTATATGATGCAGGAGCATGAGGCTTGGAGGGAAAAGGCTTCAAACTTATTCCAAAAATATAAAAAAAAAATTACAAGCAAAGGAGTGGGATCCTTTAGCCATCAATTAGCTTTCTAGATAGGATTTTGAGCTAGAATTTAGGATTGAATGATTCTGTAATTAATTAGAGTAGTTTTGATTTAGTTGAGAGCCTTGAGGAGAATATTGCTGAGATTTGATTTTTGTTTAAAATAGGCAGATTTGATCCATTATTTGAGGATCTGATAGTTAGAGTGGAGTTGGATTAATGCAAGTTTCAAATGATGTAAAGTGGATTTTGACTGATTGGAATTGATTTGGCTTGTCTGGCCTTACAGGAATAAAATTTCTGAAACTTAAGCGCTATGTATTTCCATTATAAATTGGTCGATCCCGGAGGTGTGTATTCCTCTGTAATCCTCTGTTTATCATCAATTCTTGGTTCGACTGAATTTATAAAGGTAATTTGAATTTATGTTTGGTTGATAGAATTAGTCTTAGTGTGACTGTTTTAAGATCCTTTATCGTTATAATTACAACCACGGAGGGTTGGAAGAGTTAGTTCTTAAAGCAATAGCGACCTACCATAGTCATCCTACACCATTGATTTCATTGATTAACCTGCACACCAGTGTAATCCTGCAAGCTGTAGAACACTCGGGCCTCATCATCCGATGGATTTTGGGTTGAAAAAGTGAACGGGTGTTAAGCGAGAGGCTGGACCCGAAAATTTTTACATTGGCGATTTATAATTTACATTGGGTCCGAAAATTGATTAAGGTTTGTGCAGTTTGTGCGCCTGAAATCACTATCAGTTGTTGGATCAACTGGAGGTTTGATCTATGATGGAGGGATGTCGAGCAACTTTATTGATCGGGTAAGGATCTGACCGTCAGATAAGGGACTTAATCGAACGGTAGAGGTTGCGTCACGTCGTTTAAAGGTTTGATATTCACCGATGGTTGCGATATGAAATGATATAGTGTATATTGAAATACGCTTTGGTTGGGGGCGGTATTTGGCGACCCTACTCAATCAACAGAATAGTCAGTCTTTATAATAGATGACTGATACTCTGCCTGAGATTGAAAAAGGGATTTCGCCTGAATTAGAGGAGATAGTAATCGGTTTTGAGTGGTTATCAATCACACCTATACCCAGGCCACCATTTTCGGTATCAGAGCAGATTATTGACATTGAGCAACATATCAAGGAGCAAAAGAAGAAATCCAACATGGCTTTTAGAGTTGGTGGAAGAGGTGGTGGTCGAAGAAGAGGACGAACAGTTGCAAATGTTGAAGTGTTAGAAGATGTGCAACAGATGCAAGCCAGATTGGATGTTGTGGAGATGGGAAGAGATGCATATGTTGGATATGTCAGTGAACTTGAAGTTAGAGCTGCAGAAGATGAAAAACCTACAGAGGTAACTCCTAAAATGAGATTTTTTAAGTTTGTATTGAGATCAACATCCAAGCCTAGATTATAAGTCTCGATCTACATAGGAAGCTTTAGCCCTGAGGAATTGATTGATTAGATAAATGATATGGAGAAATTCTTTGATTATGAAGAAACAAATGAAGGGAAAAAGGTAAAGTTTGTTGTCATGAAACTGAAAGGGCATGCAGCACTTTGGTGGGATGGAGTATAAGCAGAAAGGAGAAGACTTGGCAAATAACCAATTAAGAATTGGAATAGGATGGTGGCAAAACTGAGAGGTAAGTTTCTACTAAGTGACTATCAGCAAACATTATTTAGACAGATGTAGAATCTTAGACAGAGGTCTATGACAATAAAAGAATACATAGAGGAATTCTATAAAGTAAGTGTAAGAGCAGGACAAATTCAAGATACAGATGAGAAGGTTTCCAGATATGTGAATGGTCTTAGAATGGACATTCAAGATGAGATAAGTGTATTGTCTCCTAAAATAGTAGAAAACGCTTATCAAATGGTACTGAAGGCTGAAGAAAAACTCTTGAGGAAGCAGTCTGCTAGAAACAGAGGTACTTTCTGAGGAAGGCAAAGACAAGGTGGTAGAGGAAGATCTACAGCACCTGGAGATGGAGCTAGTAACATCTCAAGTCAGCATGCATCCACAGGAGGTGATGCAAGTGGCAGAGGGAGTTTTTATAGAGGAAGAGGAGGCAGAGGCAGAGGAAGAGAAGTAAGACGTTACAGATGTAACAAACTAGGACACAGAACCTATGAGTGCCCAGAAAATGTGGGAACGAATCAGAGGAATGCAATTGTTGCAAAAAATGAAGAGCAAGCAACTGTTGGAAATAATACTGAGAGGGGTGGTGAATCAGTATTATTAAGTCGAATATTCCCTTTTTCAAATCCAAATAATATACGCTACTTTACTTAATTAAACCCGCGTATATACGCAACTATGTAGAAGGAAACCTGCGTATACAATGCAAACTTATAATTTACTTTATCTTTCAAATGTTGATTGTTAATCTGTGTATCAGAATTAAATAACCAGTAACCAGAAACAGTAAAACAGAGCAGAAGACAATCACACACAAGAACACAAGATATAAGGTGGAAACCCAATGTGGGTGAAAACCACCTGCTACAATTCGTCTCTATCTTCTTTTAATTAGAAACTTCTTTTTACAATGTACTGGTGCAGTCCTTTACCAGTATGCAGGCTGCAACTTGCAGAGAGCTACAACCCTCTCTCGTTCTCCAGCTTCTCCTGTAAGGGAGCTACAACCCCCTTAGCTCTTGCACTAGCCAAGATACTAGTACGCAGGTGCTGGCCTACAGAAGGCTACAACCTTTTCTTTCTTCCAGGGACCATGTTTCATAAATTTTTAGACTGGATCCATGAACATCAATTAAGAATTTCTGCTTCAACCAATCACCTTTTCACCAATCAAAACTGAATAAAAAATAAACACTTCTCTGACAGTTGTACCCAAAACACAGTAACTGTAACCACACACCAATTCTGAACCCAGAACACTGCAGCACTAAACAGAAGCAACTAGAACATAAATCAAGAGATGTACGCTACTTCACTGTTCAGAAACCTGCGTGTATATGCTTCTGTGTCAAAGCCAACCTGTGTATATGCCTGTTTCCCTTACCAAAATAGCATGTATACGCGCCTTCGCTTCACTGAACCTGCGTATAGATCTATAAAGGATAATTCACTCTTTCAAAAATTTAGACACTGATTAGCCCAGAGTATCAGATTTATAGATCAAGCATGCGCCACATATAACAGATCAAAATCATACAAATATACTATCATTCAAGCCTTAAGATTATGACCCATCAATAGAACTTATCTTTCTCTTTGCGCTAAGGTTCCTCCTTCATTCAGATCCAGATCTGCACCATAACCCCAATCACCAATATTTCAGATCTAGCACTTATTAGATATTCAATTAATTCAGATGATCCTTTGCCAAATGATCTCCTTCCTCGTTTATAGTCTTAGGCCTTACACAATACCACGGTCCAAAACCATAATAACACAATACTATGGACCCAATACTTGGGATCACCACTTCTGATGAGATACCATGGTCCAAAACCATAGGTTCAAATACCAAGGACTAACTACCACGGACCAAACGTAAGTTCTCCAACATATACGTGCTTTTCCTTGTGTGAAAGTGCGTGTATATGCATACGTGCCTTTGTAACATCTAACCCATGTGTATACGCGCCTTAGTCTAGGTGAGCCTGCGTATATGTCTTTTCTTTCATTCTGAAAGCCTGAACTGAGATCTGTCACCAGAGAGAGTTGCCATCAAGGACAACACCTATGCCATAGCTCCAAACCTGTGCCATAATGCCAACAATCTCCCCCTTTGGACTTGATGGCAACCCCAAGATCCTCAAAGTCATTCTCTCCCTTTGTCATCAAGGGCAAAGGGTTGTGCTCCCCCTGAGTACATGCTGAAATCTCTGCCCTGCTGTGCTGACCATGCTCCCCCTGACTGTAGGCAAGGCCTCCAAAAAGATGTTCTTCAAGAAGAACCATGACTTATACATCATAAAAGACCTTCCTATCACCAAAAGACTCAATACATACATCCATCACCCAACCAAGTGGGGATCATCCACCCAACCAAGTGGGGATACATTAGAAAATTACATATGACAACCAAGTACATTACATCTTCATCCCAGGCATAGTGGGGAAACCAAAATATGTCGTTACATGACCTTTGACACCAGAAAAGAGATACATGACATAGAGACGAAATATCTAGAGCAAAACTTATGAAAGTCACCAATAACTGATAGCAGCAACATCTGTCAATCACCATTCAGATCAGCAACCAAGATTTCTTTCTGTTCTCCCTCTGCCTTTGTTCCACCTGAAACCAACAACAGTTGTGTACTAGAACCAAAAGCTTATAAGATAATGCCAACAATGCATCATAGAAGTTTATCTGCTCCCCCTGAACCTCTGCTGGATGGTCTCTGTCAAACCCATATCAGAATATCTTCAACCAGTGCCCGTCCCTACTGATATCCATCAAGCCTCAATATACGCGACTGTCTCTGCCCAAACCGGCGTATGTACGCAGATCCTCCTTAGGCAACTCGCGTACACCAATTTTTCTCTGAAACAGACAAGTTTTAATAGCAAGATGATGCATCAACTACTCCCAGCTTCTGTCTGAGGTATTCAAAAGTTTCCCTGGGTAGTGGTTTGGTGAGAATATCAGCAACTTGTTCCTTAGAAGGAACATACTCCAATTTGACCTTTTGTTCCAACACTTGTTCCCGGAGAAAGTGGTACTTGATCGGTATGTGCTTGGTCTTTGAATGCATGACTGGGTTCTTTGAAATGCTGATTGCACTTGTATTATCACATAAGATGGAGATAGGTGGTGTACAAGTGATTTGAAAATCCTGCAAGGTCTGCATCATCCAAAGGAGTTGAGTGCAGCAAGATGCAACAGCCACATATTCCACTTCAGTTGTAGATAAAGCTATCGAACTCTGTTTCTTGCTGAACCAAGATACTAATCTGGAACCCATAAAGAATGCACCACCACTTGTGCTCTTCTTGTCATCCACGCTTCTGGCCCAATCTGCATCTGTATAAGCATGAAGTGTGAGATCTGTATCTCTAGGATACCATAAGCCATAGTTTTGAGTTCCTTGAAGATTATCTTGACTGCCTGAAGATGAGTTTCCTTAGGATTTGCTTGAAATCTTCCAACTATTCCTACTGCATGCATGATGTCTGGTCAGGTACCTGTCAAATAAAGTAGACTTCCAAACATGGATCTATAGGTTGGTTGATGCACTGCTGCTGATTCATTATTTGCACTGAGGCTGCATCCTGTAACCATAGGATTACATACTAGTTTTGAATCTTCCATGCCATACTTCTTCAAAATCTGCTTGAGGTACTTGGTTTGAGACAAAAGGATACCGCCTTCATTTTGTTGGATTTGCAATCCAAGAAAATATGTCAGTTCTCCAAGCAAAGACATTTCGAATTCTTTCTTCATCACCAAGGCAAAGCTTTGACTCATAGCTTCTTCATTGCTGCCAAAGATAATATCATCTACATACACAACAAGTATTAGCAATTTGTCATCTTCAATTTTTATATAAAGATCGCTATCTGCTGATCCTTTTGAAAAACCTTGTTGATGAAGATATTTGTCCAAACGGTAGTACCAAGCCCTTGGAGCCTGTTTAAGACCATAGAGAGCCTTTTTTAGTCTACATACAAGATTTGGATCATTCCCAAAAATGAAACCATCTGGTTGCTCAATGTACACTTCTTCTTCTAAGTCTCCATTCAGAAAGGCTGATTTCACGTCCATTTGAAATACTTTGAACTTCTGAAATCTAGAGAGAGCAAGGAACATTATGATGGCCTCAAGTCTAGCAATGGGAGCAAAAGTTTCTTCAAATTCTATTCCTTCTTGTTGAGCATACCCTTTACAGATAAGTTTGGCCTTGTTTCTAATCACTTCCCGATTTTCATTCAACTTATTTCTGAAGATCCATTTTGTCCCTATGACATTCTTATCTTTTGGTCTACGGACCAACTCCCAAGTGTTATTCTTTTCTATCTGCTCAAGTTCTTCATCCATTGCCTTGACCCAACATTCATCCTTGCATGCTTCTTTTACATTTTGTGGTTCAGTGGAGGAGAGCAAGGCCAAATAGCTTGAGGCTTCTGCAATTGTTCTTCTTGTTTGTATACCTGCCTCTTTCTGCCCCAAAATTTGAGATTCTGGATGATTCTTCTGAACGTACCTGGATGGAGTCTTCTCTTCTATTCTTATCTATTCTTCTGGTGCCTCTTGAGGTTCTTCTTCATCATCAGCTTGATTTGAAGGATGATCTTCATCCTCTTTGATATTTTCATAATTTACTTGCCTAGGAATGTTTCCTTCTTCATTAACCACTACATCAATGCTGTCAACTATTCTTCCAAGTCTTTTGTTGTAACACTTATATGCTTTGCTGTGAGGAGAATAACCAAGGAGAATGCCTTCATCTACTTTAGGTTCAAACTTGCCAAGATGTTCATCATTATTCTTAATATAGCATTTGCTTCCAAAGATTTTGAAATGTTTTACCGAAGGAGTCTCACCATACCAGAGCTCATGAGGAGTTTGAGTGTTGTTCACCTAGACATTTGTTTTGTTGAGAATAACAACCGTAGAAAATGTAGCTTCACCCCAGAAGGTTGTGGGAGTTCCAAACTCATCAAGCATAGCACGAGCCATTTGTTGAACCGTTCTATTCATCCTTTCCACTACTCCATTTTGCTGAGGAGTCCTAGCTGTAGAGAATTCCCTTCTTATTCCATGTTCACAAAAATCAAAAAATTCATTTGAGGTAAACTCCCCACCTCTATCAGACCTGAGGCACTTAATTTTGTGATCTGATTCGTATTCAACCAAGGCTTTGAAAGATTTGAGTTTTTCAAAAGCTTCGTATTTTTGCTTCATAAGTCCTATCCAAACCATCCTGGAGAAGTCGTCAATGAATAATATAAAGTATTCTTCTCCCCGAGGTGACCTTTTCCTAGATGGACCACATACATCTGTATGGACTAGTTCAGGAGGCCTGCTAGTTGATCCTTCCTTCTCAAGGAAGTTAGTTCTAGTTTGCTTACCAAACTGACATGATTTGCATATTGTATTGTCTAGAATTCTAATGTCTGGAATACCACGAACTGCCTGGTATTTGCATGCTTTCCTTATCTATGAAAAGCTTAGATACCCAAACCTCCGGTGCCATAACCAGTGTTCATCATTCTTGCTCAAATAGCATTGTTGTTGTCCTTCTTCAAATATGTATAAATTATTTGGAGTTCTTATGCCTTTGATCATTGTTTTTCCTGTATCAAGATCACGAACACTACATCCATTTGATCGAAATATTACCTCAGTTCCTTGATCGCACATCTGATTGACACTCAGTAGATTATGCTTCAAACCATCAACATACAAAACATTTCCAGCCTTGACTTTTCCTTTGAGCTGAACAGTGCCTTTTCCTTTTATGACTGTAGGGGTATCATTTCCAAAAGAAACTTTCTTTCCTTTTTCTAAAGCACTATATGATTGAATTTTTTCTTTATCACCTGTCATATGCTTCCAACATCCACTGTCGATGTACCATTGATTTTCCTGTCCTTCTACATATAAAGCTATCCCACATCTTTTTGGTTGTGGTTCCTTCATTCTCCATGTTCTGGCATTTGAGGTTTGTTCCTTCTGAGTTGTCTTTCGAAACTTGCTCCTGCATTCAGAATCTTCATGACCGAAGTTATTACAAATAGAACATTCAATTTCACTTTCAAGGGCGGAAAAGTTGTTATAGGTCCTTTTCGTGATTCCAGTCATACTTCTTTGTTTTTGAGCTTCTCTAGTCATGATTGTCTTATAGGCAACACATTGAGCTACTTTGTGACCAAAGTTATGGCAAGAGAAACATTGGCCATTGAAGAAACTCCTGCGATTATCAAATCTGTCAACCAACCGATTGTAGTTTCTACTGACACCAATTCTTGAGGCAAATTGGGAATATTTTACCTGTGGCTGGTTGTGGCTTCTGTTTGTCCTTAAGGTAGATTTCCCCCAATTTTCTTGATAGTCTTTGTTCATTCTTGAGGTAAACTGTCCCTGATTTACCTGATGATTTCTATTAGGCCTTTGCTCGCTCCTCTTTGCTACATCAAGATAACTTTTGGAGGTGGATGCTTGAGATGCTTCTCCATTATATCCCAGACCTGTCTTGATTAGTGGAGAACGCTGCACATTGATAATCTCATCCAGAGTTTTAGATCCTTTAACAAATTTAAGATTAAGAGCTTTTGTTTTCTCAATCTCTTTTCTAAGACCAACAATTTCACATTCGAATTTTTCATGATGTTTTTCCCTTTCAGCCAGTTGACATGGCAGAGAATCAATAATCACATTTTTCTCTTCTAAACAAATTTTGAGTTTAGAAATCTCTTCATAAAGACCTTCTTCATCTATAGCATCCATGTAATGATCATCTTCAAAAGCCATTAAAAGTTTATAATTATTACCTCATTCATCTTCCTCACTATTTGAAAGTCCATCACTATCTTCATGAGTGTAATAGCTTTTCCTATTTGCATTCTGTTTCTTGTTCCATCTAACAGGTTCCTTCCCCTTGTCAATCTTATCCTTATGAGGACATTTGGCAGCATAGTGACCGACTCTTCCACAAGTAAAGCATTTGAAAGGTAACTTACCTCGGAATCGTCCAGCACCCCATTGAAGGTTTTTGACAAAATTTGATTCTTCTTCTTCTTCTGACATGTGTCCTGACTCATAGTAATCTCCTTTGCCTGAAGCCTTGAAGGCAGCTTCTCTCATGTCTGATGGTCCTCCTTTCCTCATTCCATAAGCAGTCAGAATTCCGTGTAGCTGTGACATGGTAAGGTTTCATAGATTCTCTTTTTCTTCTATTGCAGAAACTTTAGATTCAAACCTAGGGGACAAAGATCTTAGAACCTTTTCAACCACAATAGCCTCTTTTATTTCTTCACCCAAATTTTTCATACAATTAATAATCTAATCTACACGAAGGAAATAGTTAGCCACACTTTCATCATTGTGCATTCTGAGATTTTCATACTGAATTCTGAGGGTTTGAAGTTTTGCTCGTTTTACCTATTCATCTCCTTCATAGCTCAGAACAATCTTGTCCCATATTTCTTTTGCGGATTTATACTGCATAACCTTCATGAATTCTGATTGAGATAGACATCCTAATAGAGTATTGACAGCCTTTGCATTTGTTTCATGTTTCTTCTTCTCAGCTGGATCTGTAGGATTTGCTGATGGAAAAGTGTACCCTGTATCTATGATATCCCAGACTTCTGTACCAAGAGATTGAAGATAGGCAGTAACTCTTACCTTCCAATATACGAAGTTTGTCCCGTCAAAAATTGGTGGCCTGATAGATGCTTCTCTCTCGTAGTTGCTCATGATGATTGATCTTCCTTCAAGTGATCAAGCTTCTTCAGAAGGACCTGCTCTGATACCAATTGTTGGAAATAATACTGAGAGGGGGGGTGAATCAGTATTATCAACTAAAATATTCCCTTTTTCAAATCCAGATAATATACGTTACTTTATTTAATTAAACCCGCGTATACAATGCAAACTTATAATTTACTTTATCTTTCAGATGTTGATTGTTAATCTGTGTATCAGAATTAACTAACCAGTAACCAGAAACAGTAAAATAGAGTAGAAGACAATCACACACAAGAACACAAGATATAAGGTGGAAACCCAATGTGGGTGAAAACCACCTGCTGCAATTCGTCTCTATCTTATTTTAATTAGAAACTTCTTTTTACAATGTACTAGTGCAATCCTTTACCAGTACGCAGGCTGTAACTTGTAGAGAGCTACAACCCTCTCTTGTTCTCCAGCTTCTCTTGGAAGGGAGCTACAACCCCCTTAGCTCTTGCACTAGCCAAGATACTAGTACGTAGGTGCTGGCCTACAGAAGGCTACAACCTTCTCTTTCTTCTAGGGACCACGTTTCATAAATTTTCAGACTGGATCCATGAACATCAATTAAGAATTTCTGCTTCAACCAATCACCTTTTCACCAATCAAAACTGAATCAAAAATAAAAACTTCTCTAACAGTTGTACCCAGAACACAGTAACTGTAACCACACACCAATTCTAAACCCAGAACACTGCAGCACTAAACAGAAGCAACTAGAACATAAATCAAGAGATGTACGCTACTTCACTGTTCAGAAACCTACGTGTATATGCTTCTGTGTCAAAGCCAACCTACGTATACACCTGTTTCCATTACCAAAACAGCGTGTATATGCGCCTTCGCTTCACTAAACCTGCGTATAGATCTATAAAGAATAATTCACTCTTTCAAAAATTCAGACACTGATTAGCCCAGAGTATCAGATTTATAGATCAAGCATGTGCCACATATAACAGATCAAAATCATACAAAGATACTATCATTCAAGCCTTAAGATTATGACCCATCAATAGAACTTATCTTTCTCTTTGAGCTAAGGTTCCTCCTTCATTCAGATCCAGATCTGCACCATAACCCCAATCACCAATATTTCAGATCTAGCACTTAATAGATATTCAATTAATTCAGATGATCCTTTTCCAAATGATCTCCTTCCTCTTTTATAGTCTTAGGCCTTTCACAATACCACAGTCCAAAACCATAATAACACAATACTATGGACCCAATACTTGGGATCACCACTTCTGACGAGATACCATGGTCCAAAACCATAGGTTCAAATACCAAGGACTAACTACCACGACCAAAGGTAAGTTCTCCAACATATACACGCTTTTCTTTGCGTGAAAGTGCGTGTATACGCATACGCACCTTTGTAACGTCTAACCCACGTGTATAAGCGCCTTAGTCTAGGTGAACTTGCGTATATGTCTTTTCCTTCATTCTAAAAGCCTGAACTGAGATCTGTCACCAGAGAGAGTTTCCATCAAGGAAAACACCTATGCCATAGCTCCAAACCTGTGCCATAATGCCAACAGCAACAAGGTAATTGATGAAGAGAATGTACCAGAGAAAGGGGAATCTTTGGTAGTCAACAAAGTTTTGTTGAAACTAGCTAAGGAAATTGTTGAACCAGCACAAAGGAAAACCTTGTTCAGGACTGTGTGCAAAGTTCAAGGGAAGTGTTGTCAGATGATAATAGATGGTGGTAGTATATACAACTTGGTCTCCACAGAAGTGGTGGAGAAGTTGAAGTTGAAAACAAAGAAACATCCAACACCTTATAAGGTGTCATGGCTTCAAAAGGGATATCAGTTGATAGTAAATGAATAGTGTGAAGTGGAGTTGTAGTTGGGAAAATACAGAGACAAAATCTTGTGCAATGTGATGCCTATGGATGTGTGTCATATACTGTTGGGTAGAGCATGGCAGTATGATAGGGTGGCTATGCACGATGGAAAGAAGAATACATACAAATTTAGCAAAGATGGTGTCAATCATACATTGCTGCCACTAGAAGAAGAGGATACATCAAAGAAACCTGATTCAAAAACCATTTTTCTGAGTGGAAAGGAGTACTTACAGCAGATGAAGGAAGATGAGGTATGTTATGTGTTGGTTTGCAAACCCAAGGTAATATTTATTTCCACAAAAGTTTCTGTTTTACGAATTGAAATTCAAGAGATGTTGGATAAATACTGTGATATCATCATAGATGATTTGCCTGATGAGTTACCACCCATTAGAAAAATCAGTCATCACATAGATTTGATTCCAGGAGTAAACCTACCTAATAAAGCAACTTACAGGATGACTCCCACAGAGAGTGAAGAGATCAGGAAACAAGTTCAGGAATTGCTAGACAAGGAACTGGTTAGAGAGAGCTTGAGTCCTTGCACAGTGCCAATAGTGTTGAGCCCAATGAAATATGGAGGCTAGAGAATGTGCACTGATTCGAGAGAAATCAATAAGATAACAATCAGGTACATATTTCCTTTACCTAGAATTGATGTTTTGATGGATTGTTTGAGTGGATCTAGATGTTTTACAAAGTTAGATTTAAAAAGTGGTTATCATCAAATCATAATTAGAGAGGGAGATGAGTGGAAAACTGCTTTCAAAACCAATGAAGGATTATTTGAGTGGATGGTAATGCCTTTTGGATTGTCAAATGCACCTAATACATTTATGACACTTATGAATGCAGTTTTAAATGAATTTATTGGTAAGTTTGTAATAGCATATATGGACGATATATTAGTATACAGTAGATCCAGGGAGGAGCATGTGAGACATCTGCATTATGTCTTACAAAGGCTACAACAAGAGAAATTACTGTTAAATTTAAAGAAATGTTCATTCATGAAGGAGGAGTTAGTGTATTTGGGTTTTGTTGTTTCTGTTGAAGGATTAAAAATGGATCCAGAAAATATCAAGGCTATCATGGAGTGGCCTTTGCAAAAGAGTGTCTTTGAGGCAAGAAGCTTTCATGGACTTGGTAGTTTTTACAGGAAATTTATAAGAAATTTTAGTAAGATCAATGCTCCAAGTGTTGACACAATAAAGAAAGATAGACAACCATTTAGATGGACTACTGAAGCAGAAAAGAACTTCCAGCTATTGAAAAGAAAGATTACTAAGAAACCTATTTTAATTTTGCCTAATTTTAATAAACCTTTTCAAGTGAAGTGTGATGCCAGTGGAGAAGCCATTGGAGCTGTTTTGAGTCAAGAGGACAAGCCTGTAGCTTATTTTAGCGAAAAGCTAAATGAGACAAAGAAGAAATATTCTTCTTATGACAAAGAGTTTTATGCAGTAGTACAGTCTTTGAAGAAGTGGAGACATTACTTGATGTCCAAAGATTTCATACTGTATTCGGATAACCATGCATTACGGTACATTATGCAGCAGCCAAAGCTTAAACAAAAGCATTCAATGTGGGTAGAATACCTGCAAAGTTTTAATTTTGTATTAAAACATATAATTGGTCAGTCAAACAAAGTAGCAGATGCCTTAAGTAGAAAAAGCTTTTTAACTCAAGAAAGTCAATTTCAAGTGTTGCATTTTGATTTTATTAAAGAGTTATATGAGAAAGATCTAGATTTTAAAGAGGCATTTGAAGCTTGTAAGAATCTTGTTTTGTTAGACAGAAGCAAGTCATTGGATTATTTCCTGCAAGAGGGACTGTTGTTTAAAAGGAATCAACTGTGCATACCAACTTGTTCCATGAGGGAGAATTTGATCAAGGAGAAACATAGTGGAGGACTTGGAGGGCATTTTGGTGCAGACAAGACTTATGAACAGTTGAGCATGTTTTATTTTTGGCCAAGGATGAGGGCTGAAGTGGAAAAGTATGTCAAAATTTGCAAAGTCTGTCAATATGCAAAAGGAAGGAGCTAGAACACAGGTTTGTATGTTCCATTACCTATTCCAGATAGGCCTTGGGACATGGTAAGTATGGACTTTGTTTTGGGTTTACCAAAAGCTCAAAGAGGAAATGATTCAATTTACGTAGTAGTTGACAGATTTTCAAAAATGGTACATTTTATTCCATGTTATAAAACCAGTGATGCTACTCATATTGCTAATCTATTTTTTAAGGAGATTGTAAGATTACATGAGTTACCTAAGAGCATTGTTTCATATAGAGACACTAGATTTGTTGGACATTTCTGGAGGAAACTATGGAAGAAGCTTGGAACTAAATTGAGTTTCAGTTTTGCTTATCATCCTTAGACAGATGGATAGACTGAAGTTGTAAATAGAAGCTTAGGTAATCTTTTGAGAAGTCTTGTAGGTGAACATCTAAAGCAGTGGGATCAAATATTGGCACGGGCAGAATATGCATATAATGATTCTCCTACCAGGAGTACAGGGTAGAGTCCATTCCATATAAATTATGGAATGCACCCAAGAGGAGCGACTAAATTGAGAAATTTGGGACAAGCTGAGAGGAGAAGTGCCAAAGGAGAAGATTTTGCTTCAAAAATTCAAACAATACATGAACAGGTAAAGCAACAACTACGTGGAAACAACATCAAATACAAGGGCAGAGCAGATTTGAAGAGAAGAGAAATTAATTTTGAAGTTGGGGATTTGGCTTTAGCACACCAGAGGAAGGAAAGATTTCCAAAAAGTGAGTACAATAAACTAAAGTTTAAGAAAATTGGGCCATGTAAAGTCTTGAGAAAATTTTCTGCAAATGCATATGAAATTGAATTACCCCCTGATATTGGACTATCTCCAATATTTAATGTTGCTGACTTATACAGGTATGAAAAGGAACAGGCAGAAGACACAGCAGAGGATCAAGAGGTGTTACACAGTAATTTGTCACCATTTGTCACTGTCCCTGTTACCCCTTTCCCGCACTTTGGAGGACTCATTCCAGGACCTGTGAGAAGTGACATAACTTGAAAACACTTTCACTATGTTCCCCTAAGTA
Organism: Pinus tabuliformis; assembly: GCA_031772625.1. Classification (NCBI taxonomy): domain Eukaryota; kingdom Viridiplantae; phylum Streptophyta; class Pinopsida; order Pinales; family Pinaceae; genus Pinus; species Pinus tabuliformis. The sequence goes on along the minus strand of CM062810.1, from coordinate 250,300,309 downwards.
TGGACTTCATATGCCCTGAAGACATCTCTTGCAGAATATCCTTAAAAAGTCCCCTTTTTCCATTAGCGCGGATCCACAGTGTATTACCCGTGCCAATGGGGAAATCCTCCAAAGAGGGCACGCCAGTTCGCGCTCTGTCTCAAAACTATACCCATGCCAACCGAGTTTAGAAAAGCTTTTTAACAAACGCACGCGTGAAGGTTTTTTCCTTTCGACTCATGAAGCTTTTTAAGGATAATGCCAATCCCATGGATGTCCTGATTCATTGTATCTCCCTTTCCTCTATCCATAATAGCTTTTTGAGGATAAACCCAATCCCATAGATGGTGTGATTGATCTTATCTCCTTCTCCTCCATCTATAAAAGCTTGTTCCATTGCCTTTGACAAGCTAGTTCGAGTATAGGGAGAATTATACTTTCAAAAGTCTGAGAGATTGCTGTAAGAGTCTTCTTTGCATTCATAATCAAAGAGAGAGAGGCTTGTTCCCAATCCCAACAAGCTTTGCAAGGCATATGTAGCTGATCACCCAGCCAAAGGAGGATTCAACGTCAGAACTATGGTTGTATTCTTCTTTGTTGTTTATCAATAATAAATGACTATCATTATGGTTCCACTCTTGTTGTTCATTGTAATGATGTTTGAGTTATATCTTTTCTGACCGATATATAATTGCATCTATTGGATTTTATGCTTGTATTTTTGTCGTTCTTTGCATGTGCAGGTGTCCATTCACGAAGATCATGAGGATCGTGACCGGCCGGAGCAAAGGAATGGGAGTGTCGACTCTTCTACAACACTAGCGTTGGAATCCAAGTAGGCTCTCATCATTTACCTTTAATTTGTAATTAGGAACCTGCGTGTTAGCATTGTTTGATTGTTGCTAGACCCATTCTGGGCTAGTGGGGATCGCCTCTGTCCGTAGAGGGGATTTGCCTCGCCAAAAATTTGGCGACTCCGCTGGGGATTGAACCCAGAATCTCTGGTTTCGTAGACCATTTCTGGTTTCGTAAAATTTGGCGACTCCGCTGGGGATCGAACGCAGAATCTCTGGTTTCGTGAGGATCGTGACCGGCTAGAGCAAAGGAACGGGAGTGTCGACTCTTCTACAACACTAGCGTTGGAATCCAAGTAGGCTCTCATCATTTACCTTTAATTTGTAATTAGGAACCTGCGTGTTAGCATTGTCTGATTGTTGCTAGACCCATTCTGGGCTAGTGGGGATCACCTCTGTCCGTAGAGGGGATTTACCTCACCAACAATTTGGTGACTCCACTGGGGAGTTAGCTTGTTGTTTGATTTTTAAACTTTAGACAAAGCCTGAAGTACGGCGAGATATCCTTCGAAACGCTATTGCTTTGCATTAGTGAAGTTGATCAACACCACTTCAGTCAATCTCCGGTTTGGTTTACGAACTAAACAGCTTGGAGTTTGTCTTGCCTCTTTGGTTTTTCTTGTTTTGCTTGCTTGGTCAGCTTTCTGGGTTGATTCTTTGGTTGTCTCTTACTTCTTGGTCTGTCTGGGTACTGCTAGCCTAGTCTTGGATTGCTTGTTTTTTATTTTAGCATAGCAAACTCAATTGGCGCTCTTTTTTGCATGACAGTCACGCCATTGGCGCAACTTGTCAATGTACAACCCACGCCAATCCTCAATTGGCGCTACTTTTAGCCTGAAAGTCGCACCAACCCAGGGAACCTTTTAGAGTTTGCTTGTTTTGAGCCTTCCAAGCTAGGTTTTTGTGTCTGGATACTATTTTTCAATCACTTGAATGTGTTAGAGTCTTGTTTGATTGGTTTTTGGCCTTTACCCTTTGGATGTTTGCTTTTTTCCACCGATTTCACATTTTCAGCCCTAGGGCATCTAGTGGCTTTTTGCATTGAGCCTTCCCTAGGAGTTTTGGCTTTCTATTGGTCCAATCGACTTTTTGGTTACTCTCTTGCACTTGTTCTGTGATTGTTAAAGATTTTTATTGTGTTATTCGAGCGATTTACCTCTTTTTCGCTTGGATTTCGCTTGGCTTCGTTGTGGCTTAGATCACATAGCTCATTGAGGTTTTTTTGATTTTTCTTGGTTTGAAAGATTGCCTTGGTGTTTCAGGGACTTGATTGTGTTTTCATTGAGTGAAAGTTGTCTCTTTTACTCTTTGTTATTATCTCTCAAAATTTGTTTAGTGCACTTTGCCATTGAAAAGAAAACGAACAATCTCTTTTGCTTTGAATCAGTTAATGGAAATTCGAGCTTTTCGTTGTTGTTAGTGATTAGTGACTTTAAAGAAAAGTTTCGTTTATTGCCATTAGCTGCATTAGAGTTATTGTTGATTGCTTTATGATCATTTTGTTTGATTGAAAGATCTCAACTCTCTCGTAGCTAGTGTTCATCGAATGAAATGATATATTTTGGCATATAGCTTGCATTTAGGAAATTGTGAGAGATTACATACGGTAAGACCTAGAAATTGAAACCTAATCAAAGATCAACCGTAAAATGAACTGAATAAACTTAACAACGCATTGGAACTTAACGCATACATCTAGAGGTCTAGGCTAGAGACGTGTTCCGGCGTCGTTAAACCTAGTCACTATTGTTTCACATTAAGGTTGGGTGATTCCTCCTTTTGTGACTCAATAGTGTTCTAGCACGGATTTGTGCTCCCACGTACCGTCGAGTATATGGGGAGACCCCACTAGGTTATCATTCTTTATCCACAGGAAGACGTGTCTGCCGCCTTACAAGCCGTAACACACTGAACACAGCATTCAGGAAGATTGACTGCCGTACGGAAAGTCTTTGGTTTTCATATGATTGCCAAGGTGTATATGCAGTTTTACGGATTTGTTTGGTAAACCCTTTGCCTAGTTCTCTAGAGTAGTCACTTTTGATCCTTTACGGACTCCCTAAAAGAAAAGGCTCATCTGAGCATTTTGTCACTTCGGGCTCATTAAAAATTCGAAGGAGACTAGAGTCATCTTTTTGTCCTTTTCTCGACTCTTAAAAAGTGAAAAGGTCAATTTCAGTTCCTTTGTCTTAAAATTTATTCGGCCGCGATTCACATTTACCCGGTTAGATCTTGTTTGTGTTAGCTTGAGTAGGCTTCTTTTTCGATGGCAACCTTTTCGAGGTTCACCTACCCAGGGATCCCCTCTGACAGAAACCTTGGTCATTTCGCTCCTTTTGGGAATGTTGGTGCTCCTTACATGGCAACGTTGTCCCTCCCAGGGATAACTATTGGGTTGCCTGTTTGGTTGTTCCCAACCTCTTTGGTCCCTGCCGTCTCAACTTCTGGTCAATCAGTCCCTCCACCTGAACAACATCATGTTGATTCTAAGGTGGACCTCTCCCCTTCTTCGTCTGTTTCTACGTCCTCATCTTCTACTTCGCCTGGGGAAAGTCTAGATTCGAGTAACCAGGTGACTAAGAAGAAGAAGAAGAAGACGAAGAAGAAGAAGTCTCCTAAGGGAGAGGCTAAAACTGCAGCTAGTCCCTCAAGTACACCTCCCATCTGGCCACCTTCTGCTCCTCCGTGGAAAGTCAAATTTCCTTGTAGATTATGCAAGGATGACCATCTTTTGTGCGATTGTCCTGGCATTCCCAGGGTCTTAGAAGTATGTTCTCACGATCCGGCCCGCCCCTCATCGTCCTCTGAAGCTCACGGCGATGCTACCCTATCAGCTGGAAATGGTAAGGGAAAAGTGAAGATTCGAATCCCTTGTAGACTTTGTGAAGGCAATCATCCCCTTCACCTTTGTCCGCTCATGGATAAAGCCTCTATTGTCTTGGAAAGTCTTACAGCTCCCTCACCCCAACTTCCCGTTGGTTATCAACGTCTCTCTGCGGCTGCGGATCGCCCCCCTGCTGACAAAGAGATCGACCAAGATCCCTCTCTTGTCCAGCCTCCTCTTCCTAAACCTGGCTCTGCCAAGCCTGTTCCAGACCAACCATTGGTCGGAAAGAGTGTCGACTCGAGTTCACCACCCGATCACTCTGTTTCGGAAGAGCATCACGCTCATGTTCTTCTCGTCTCCTCAGATTCTCCTGAGTCTGGAAATGACTCTCCTATCCCAGCTGCTCCCGAGAGTCCTGCTTCGGTCCCTTTAGAGTAAGTGGGCAATCATATGATTCCCCCACCAAGTAGTTAAGTCATTTCCTTCGACTGGAGTCGTTTGACCACCTCCCTCCTTCCATCCCATGTGCCTTTCTGGGTTACGGTACACGCCTATAATAAGGCGATACCTGGCACTGTTTTGGATGAGGGTGCATCTGTCAGTCTTATGCCTGCCACTACTTGGCAAGCTTTGGGTTCCCCACAGCTTGTGCCAGTTGCACTGAATCTGACGGCTTTTGATGAAGGAACTAGTCAACCATTAGGGATCCTTCCAAAGTTCCCTATTACTTTGGGAGGCAAAACCGTCTATATAGACGTATCAGTTACCCAAGGTGCTTTAGGTTTCAGTCTTCTCCTTGGCCGTGACTATGTATATGCCATGGGGGCCCTGGTCTCTTCACTTTTCCGTGTGGTTTGCTTTCCACACGATGGAAGAATGATGACTATAGATCAATTATCGTTCGTTCATCCCCGGGTCCCTCCTGCGCAGTTGACATCCCCTCCTGGTTTTCATCCACCAGTTGCATCTACCCCAGCACAAATCAACTACGTGACCACCTATCCCGTGCCTGTATCCAGTGATGCCGCCATTGTGCATAGTGTCCTGGGGGCATTGGGTCCTGACTTCCAAGATGTTGCCCTTCCACCAGGAGTGGCACTCTTGGAAGCCCCGACTTCTTGTTCATTATGATGAAGTTTGGGCGGAGCATAGTTCATTTTCCTGTGTCAAGCTCCTTAAAAAATGAAATTAGGTGGCGGAGCATAGTTCATTTTCCTGTGTCAAGCTCCTTAAAAAATGAAATTAGGTGGCCGAGCATAGTTCATTTTCCTGTGTCAAGCTCCTTAAAAAATGAAATTAGGTGGCGGAGCATAGTTCATTTTCCTATGTCAAGCTCCTTAAAAAATGAAACTAGGTCTGGCAGAGCATAGTTCGTTTTCCTATGTCAAGCTCCTTAAAAAATGAAACTAGGTCGGGCCGAGCATAGTTCCTGATCTTGTGTCAAGCTCATTAAAAAATGAAATATGGGTTATGAGGATAGTTCTTTTCCTAGGTCAACCTCATTAAAAAATGAAACATCTCCTCCTTTCCAAATCGAGTCTTTGATTAAGATCTCGTAAAATACAAGTCGAGTCTTTCATAGATCTCGAGAGTGAACCTTCATTCCATCCACTTTGTTGAATGCAATGAAGCTTGGGGGGCATGTACCTCATTTTGCGTCATTATGCTGGGGGCATGCGAACTCATAACAAGCATAGTTTTTCGTATCAAGCTTGTGTAAACATGAAACCAAATCCAAGCAGAGTTCTCCATGGTTCAAGCTTGTGTAAAAATGAACCCATACCTAATTTATATCTTGTGATTGCCGCCTATCCGCTACATTTTGCTAGATGAACCTTGGTTGTTTCATTCCATCGACACCATCTCTTTAGCTGATCATATGCTTTCACTTGGTTGTTTATCCTTTCCTGAGGAACTGCAGCGATGAGTGGTTTTATTAGCCAGCCTCTTGACCATTATATGTTTTGAGCAGTTCCACCATTACCGGAACTAGTTGCTACCCTTTATACCACTCGTTCCTCCAGGACGAGTCTCCTTTTAAGCTCTTTTCTGACTCGTAAAAGATGAAAAGATAGCCGAGTATTTTTCCTTTTTTGACTCGTTAAAGAGAATAAAAATGGAGGTCTACTTTCAGCTCTTTTCCAACCGATTAAAGATGAAAAGATTGCCGAGTTTTTCCCTCTTGATGCGTTAAACGTAAATAAGAGGCGGACGTCTTTAAACTCTTTTCCGACCGTGTAAAAACGAAAAGATCGTCGGACCCTTGTCGTTTCATGTTCGTTAACGGTTACGAAGCGACGTGGCTTCGATCTCTTTTTTACTTTTTCAGGTCGAAATCCCTACTCATGAAAAGTACTCCTCGATCGTAATGGTTAGGCGGTTCTTTCGAGCATTGTTTTATACTTTTTCGGGCTTGAGAAACACAACTTTACGAAAAAGGACACCCTTGGAGTTTTCTTTTTTGCTATCTTTTCAAACTCTCTAAACATGAAAAGATGCCGAGTTCTTCCTCTGTCAGACTCGTTAAAACTTGATGACATTGGAGTCTGTCGAGATGACGCCTCACAAGCATATGCTATCCCCGTCAAGCTTGTTAATAAAAATAGCTGGGGTACTCGCCAGAAATGGTGGGGGAAAATGGAACCATAATTATTGTCATGTCGGCAGTATGTCGCTCTTGAACATGGAACTTTATTTGCATTCGTGTCTAGGTGGGGACATCTCATCTCGTTTTTCACTTGCCTCCGTCGGTTTGGCTGATCCTGTTTGACCTCTCATTTGCTCATTGCCTCGTCACCATGACCTTTGATCCATTGATGTCAAATACTGCCAAGTCCACTGTCGTGCCGCCAATATGTTCAAGAGAAGTTGACCTCTGCAGAATGACAACCTCCCTCTGATAGTTCGCATAATTCTGATTCACCACAACATTCTTCCTCTATCTCATGTCGATGATGTGGGAAACACTATGGCCCACCTTCGATCAAGGTCACTTCCTGTCGACTTCAGCTCATTATCCAGGAAGCTGATCTAGAGACTCCCTTCCGGTGCCTTGGAGCCTGCATGCCTTAATGGTAGGTTCTTCGTGTTCGACGTGAGGTTTTCATCACTGGCCTCCGATCGAATGATTCTACGGGTGTTCGACGCCAACTCACTGATTCACACGCCGTAGATTGTACCTATAGTACCTTGAGGGCCATTGTCATTATTGGTGGTACCTCTCGCGTCTGTTAACAGTTTTCATTATTGACTGGTAATCAGACGATGTTCATGCATGTTCGACTTCAACTCATGTATTCGCATGCTTGAACTTGTACTTTTGTTCGGGTCGAGATGGAGCGCAAGACCCTGGATTTTGTCTGTTGGAATCTAGGCTGCGATTTTGTGGATTATTGTGATTATTACATGACTCATTCACTGGATGGCTGCAACCATGCCTAAGTCTATTCATCGATCCTCACCAGATGGCTGTGCCCATACCTTGGATCTAGATTATTATGTACTCTATTATGGATGGCTGCGCCCATACCACATATATCATGTACTTGAGATATCAGTTGTACCTCTCTATCAAATTCTCCAGCGGCAGCATTTTCAGTTGCATGTGTTCTTGTAAAGCATTTCACCCCTCTCTCTCTCGGACCTCATGCTTTAGGGGGCATCTGTTACACAGTAATTTGTCACCATTTTTCACCGTCCCTATTACCCCTTTCCCACACTTTGGAGGACTCATTCTGGGACTTGTGAGAAGAAACATAACTTGAAAACACTTGCATTATGTTCCCCTAAGTATGGACTTCATATGCCCTGAAGACATCTCTTGCAGAATATCCTTAAAAAGTCCCCTTTTTCCATTAGCGCGGATCCACAGTGTATTACCCGTGACAATGGGGGAAATCCTCCAAAGAGGGCGCGCCAGTTGGCGCTCTGTCTCAGAACTATACCCACGCCAACCGAGTTTGGAAAAGCTTCTTAACAAATGCACGTGCGAAGGTTTTTTCCTTTCGACTCATGAAGCTTTTTAAGGATAATGCCAATCCCATGGATGTCCTGATTCATCGTATCTCCCTTTCCTCTATCCATAATAGATTTTTGAGGATAAACCCAATCCCATAGATGGTGTGATTGATCTTATCTCCTTCTCCTCCATCTATAAAAGCTTGTTCCATTGCCTTTGACAAGCTAGTTCGAGTATAGGGAGAATTATACTTTCAGAAGTCTGAGAGATTGCTGTAAGAGTCTTCTTTGCATTCATAATCAAAGAGAGAGAGGCTTGTTCCCAATCCCAACAAGCTTTGCAAGGCATATGTAGCTGATCACCCAGCCAAAGGAGGATTCGACGTCAGAACTATGGTTGTATTCTTCTTTGTTGTTTATCAATAATAAATGATTATCATTATGGTTCCACTCTTGTTGTTCATTGTAATGATGTTTGATTTATATCTTTTCTGACCGATATATAATTGCATCTATTGGATTTTATGCTTGTATTTTTGTCGTTCTTTGCATGTGCAGGTGTCCATTCACGAAGATCGTGAGGATCGTGACCGGTTGGAGCAAAGGAATGGGAGTGTCGACTCTTCTACAACACCAGCGTTGGAATCCAAGTAGGCTCTCATCATTTACCTTTAATTTGTAATTAGGAACTTGCGTGTTAGCATTGTTTGACTGTTGCTAGACCCATTCTGGGCTAGTGGGGATCGCCTCTGTCTGCAGAGGGGATTTACCTCGCCAACAAGAGGAATAAGAGGTTGATTAGGTAAAACACTCACATATAGCAAAGAAATTCGAACCAGAGAGGACATTGGACAAGAAATTGTTGAAGAGGACCAAAGGACAGGAGTACTTTCAGTATTTGGTCAAATGGAAGCAACAATGAATTACTGAAGCTACTTGGATGATAGATGCCATGCTACAAAAGTTGGGCAGTTCTGTAGAAGAGCTCACAGACAGGAGCCCATGAAGAATTTTGTCCTTAGGAGTCTGATGCAGGAGCATGAGGCTTGGAGGGAAAAGGCTTCAAACTTATTCCAAAAATACAAAAAAAATTACAAGCAAAGGAGTGGGATCCTTTAGGCATCAATTTACAAGCTTTCTAGATAGGATTTTGAGCTAGAATTTAGGATTGAATGATTATGTAATTAATTAGAGTAGTTTTGATTTAGTTGAAAGCCTTGAGGAGAATATTGCTCAGATTTGATTTTTGTTTAAAATAGGCAAATTTGATCCATTATTTGAGGATCTGATAGTTAGAGTGGAGTTGTATTAATGCAAGTTTCGAATGATGTAAAGTGGATTCTGACTGATTGGAATTGATTTGGCTTGTCTGGCCTTACATTAATAAAATTGTTGAAACTTAAGCTCTGTGTAGTTCCACTGTAAATTGGTCAATCCCGAAGGTGTGTATTCCTCCGTAATCCTCTTTTTATCATCAATTCTTGGTTCGGATGAATTTATAAAGGTAATTTGAATTTATGTTTGGTTGATAGAATTAGTCTCAATGTGATTGTTTTAATACCCTTTATCATTATATTTACAACCACAGAGGGTTTGAAGAGTTAGTTCTTAAAGCAATAGAAACCTACCATAGTCTTCCTACACCATTGATTTCGTTGATTAACTTGCACGCCAGTGTAATCCCGCAAGCCGTAGAACACTCGGGCCTCATCATCCGATGAATTTCGGGTCGAAAAAGTGAAAGGGTGTTAAGCGAGAGGCCGGACCTGAACTTTTTTACATTGGTGATTTATAATTTCCATCGGGTCAAAAAATTGATTAAGGGTCATGCAGTTTGTGCGCCTAAAATCGCTATAGGTCGTCGGATCAAATGGAGGTTTGATCTATGATGGAGGGATGCTGAGAAACTTTATTGATCGGGTGAGGATCTAACCATCAGATAAGGGACTTAATCGGACGATGGAGGTTGCATCATGTCGTTTGAAGGTCTGATATTCACCGGTGGTTGCAATATAAAATGATATAGTGTATAGTGGAATCCGCTATGGTTGGGGGTGGTATTTGGTGTGCCTGCTAAATCAATAGAACATCCAGTCTTTATAATAGATGACTGATACTCCGCCTGAGATTGAAAAATGGATTTTTCCTGAATTAGAGGAGATAGTAACAAGTTTTGAGTGGTTATCAATCACGCCTACACCTAGGCCACCATTATATCTTTATGTACATTTTAATATTTTCATTTATATTTTGATAGTATATAGTTCCAAATTTTTAGATATACTTCCAAGTCATATCATTCTTAGAGTATTGTGTCCCAATAGTATGGGTTTTGTTTTGATTCTAATATGATACATGGAAATTTAGACTTTTTTGTTTAAGCCATTTGGAAGAATTCATTTATGTTTTTAGCCATTTTGAAAAGTTCATTTTTGTTTTTAGCCATTTGGAAAAATGTTTGTACTTTTTGATAATTTTATATGGTTGGAAAAAATAACATATACACTTTTTATGTTTTCTTACGACTTCCAAAAAAAAAACTTGTGCCTTTTCATTCTTTTGTGTTTGTTTATATTAGATATTTTCTATGTTCCATGTTTATGATTCCATAATGAATATTTTATTATTTATTGTAGACATGTCATCTGAAGGCACAAACAAGCGTACAAGAAAATGAAATTTGTCACCAGAATCACTTGAGAGGTCTAACGAAAGTTGTCGTTTACGGTATCAACAAAACAAGGATGCAATAAATGAGCATAGGAGAGCTACATATCATAAAAGAGCGAGTGAAGCCACTCTTGAAAATTATTTTATAATTCCTTGTAAGTATCGTACTATGGATGATATAATGGAAATGACATTTCCTATTGATAGTTCATTATCAAAATATTCTCCTCGTTAGCATAATCTTGTTGTTAGATACTCTCCTGAAAATGTTCATAACATTGGGGAAACATATTGCAATCAGGAAAAACATCATATCAATAACGTGGATGAAAATGTCCACCCTAACCCTTCCATGTGTCCAATGGCATGTTTTGATGGCCAAAGGTTGAAAAACTAATGCCGGGCTAAGTCGACAATACCCACATTATGCAAATAAAATTGCATGTCACTGGTCCCAGGCCTTAATCACCTGATCGATGGTGGAAACCTTCTTAAACCAACGTTTAATGTTCTTAATTAAGTTCTATGTGGAAACATTATATTTGACTATTCAATAGTCTGCAACCTTTCCAATGGAACTTATACACCCTCATAAAATTTAGTTAATATTTATGCCCCACACATATTAACCAAAACCCACTCTTAACTTTGGTTATATGCGAACTTAAACCATAAAACATTTATCCTCTTTATTTCTATTATAATTCTTATATAATAGAAATACACATAAAACACGCGTAAGCCTTACCTTTCCACCAATCCACGGCCTTGGTACATTTTCCGACACTCACCTTATCGGTTCAATCCTCCACCGTTGATTTCACTCCATCAGATCAACAGTCGTCGCGTCGTATCACAACTTAAACCCATTCACCCACCGAAAATCAAATTACTTAACTCGCATTGATAAACTTCTCGGGTCAACTTTTCCCAAGCCATATTGACTTTGATCTCCATCATTGATCTTACCATTCAATCTTTTGGTTGTCGATCCACCTGATCAACAAAACTAATCAGCGATCCTTCACCGTTAATCAAAACCCATTTGATCCAACGGTTAACAATGATATCGAGTGAGCCACTTGTACGAGGATTACCCACCCGATAAAGCAGTTTCCTCTCTCCTCCAACGTGCTACGTGTCAACTGCTAAATGGAATCGGGTGACCACCCCAAATTACCACTTACCACTTTTTCTCCACCAGATAAACCATTTCCGCCTACAAAACTACTTTACTCGCACATTAACGCTCACGCATTTTTCCCATGCGATAACCGTTGATCTAATGGATCTATTGATCTAACGATCCAAATCAAATTTCGTGATTCACCTTCTGCAAGCACTTGGGTTTAATCTCCTCCATTCATTTCTATTACTTTATGTTGCACAACATAATCTTGGCCACTCATCCCCTTCAGCCTCGTTCGTTGATCTTATAGATCCAATGACTCCTGTGCATCATCACCTCATTTCTTTGTCCTTATAATTACTTCGTTTTTATGCCATTTCTTAGTGATTTTTGTGGTTTCGGGTTTACTTAAGGTTTTTAATGTTTAGTTGTCCTGCATCACAACTTCATCCTGAGCTTAACTCCGCTCGCGCCTTTATGCCTCATTCACCTTCACTGTAACATTAAAGGCTTCCTCCTATACTGTCAGTGTGTGTAAAGCCATAACACCTCTCTGTTACTCTTCTCTGTATTTCGCCTCTAATTCTACACCTACAACCTACGTTATGTAGAATAACTCAAGATCATACACAATCTATATCTCAATTACACAATATACACACATGAACTCAAAATCGAGTTGTTTATATTAATAAACAGATATTTACATAGGAACTCTCTCCTTGGCTTGATCTTCTATATCAGTGGCCTCTGTTTTCCTACCTACCCGTAGGCTTACAATCAAACCTCTAACTACTAACTTGATTAACTATATAACTTGACTATGCCTTTTAGGCTTACATTTATAAAAATGGATTCTACAACCAATTCTTGGTTTAGATCCATAACCTTCTCAACAAAATCCTAAAATCTCTTCCTCATCTCTAAGGATCCTCTCTAATCCACAAAATCATGAACTAAATCGTAATCTAAGTTTTACAATTAATTCTCAAATCTTTCACTATCCTAAATTTCTCATGTTCTCCAACATTCGAGAACATTTACAAATATGCCTCACAATACTTAATTAATTCCTATTCTCATTAAAATCACTCAAAAGCCTAATAATTACATTAATTCAACACTTAGGAAACGAACTTCCTTAAAACAGAAGACCCCCCTATGTCTACTAAAATACAATTATTCTTCTCAGATGAATGCTCCTGCATCAGACTCCTAAAGTAGAAAACATTCATGATCTCTTCATCATGTGTCTTCATATGTTGATAGAAAACCACCAGGGTCCCAAACTTTAGTTTGTAGTTGCCTGAATGCTCTGCACCTTTGTTGTTGCTATATGTCTGTTGTCTTTTGTTTCATCTTCCTCTCCTTGTCAATCAGGTTCAAGTTCTGATTGATCATCCTTCCTGCTATCATTTCCCTCATCTTGGACTGCTTCATCATGAACTACCATAATTCTTCAATCTCAATCTCCAGCACATCCTTGGGCTATTCCATACTCTGCCACTTACTGTTACCTCTTTCTCTTTGTTTCAGGTTGTTGCTATTGTTAACTAACTCTTTAAACTGTTGTTCTTCTCTTTGAAGTTGTCGAATTCTTACTCTTACTCTTACTTTTTCTCCTACGCTTACTTTTTCTGCCTCCCTTTCATCCTTACCCTCTTTCACGATTATCTCTTTCTGCATTGAATCCTGACTTTCCAGCATTCTCACGAGCAATTGAACATCTCTGTTCCATGGATTAAATTCTTCCACAGAATCCTCTTTTACAGTCTTTACTTGGCTGCTCATTTGTGCCAAATTTCCTTCAGCATATGCAACTAAACTAGCACTCACAAAACAATTATTAAAATAAAAAACATAAGGCCTCAGTGCCTCTTGTCCCTTTGGCAACACTTCAGTATGCTGCTCTTATTTCTCCTTTTCTATCAGCACATTAGTATGCTGATTCAACCTCTTTAAAGAATTCTCTAAAGGATTCTCTAATGTACTCTCAAGACTATCAGTTAGTCTCCCCTCCACATCATCTGCTCTAATGATGTCTTTCTGCTCTTGTCCACTGTAGTGAAGTCCTTCCTCTACAATCACACTGTCATACTATGAATTTCCTAGCAAATACTCCAGCAACTCAATTTCTCTATGACACTTCATAAGTACTTCATCATTACTTATGATTCTTGCATTTATCACAAATTATCAGTTTCAAAATTACAAGGTTCAGCAGTCTCAATTGTTGCTTCACGTATCAGTTCTTCAGACTGAATCTCATCTCCTTTCACAAGAAATTTCTCTTGTGTTGTCACAAATTCAAACATCAATGTATTACTAAATTCTTTTTGCTGCAATAATTCACTGGTTTTCTCATTCAAGAGACATTGTCCATCATTCTTTACCTCAGATTTTTCATCTTCTGAAAGATACTCTTCCATACCTTTGACAACTTGAAAAGATTGCTCATATTCTGCAAAACTTATAATCACATAAAAATTATTAGATACAACAATATAAGGTTTTACATTCTCCTTTTGCTCTGCATTTGTCCAACAATTCAGAAAATCATCAATAATTCCTTCTTCTTCACCTAGAACTTCACCCTGCCCTGGTTCATAAATAGAAACTTCCATTTCCAACTTAGCTTCTCTGAGTTTTTCCATCAACCACTTTACTTGCTTTTGTTGTAGCCTTCTCTATAACTTAGACCACTTCATTGGCTTTTTCTTCAATACCCAACCTAGTCTTTGGTTTTCCTCAAGTATCATCCTTAATACATTGAGTTGTTCTTCCATCTCAGTAATCTCTTTGTCAATTTCCTCTTGACTCATTCTCTTGCCATTTTCCTTGGCATCCTCCTTCTTCACTTTTCTTTTGCTGTGGTTTTCCTCAGAACCTCTATTATGACTATCAGTAGTCATCTTCTTCTCCATCTCTATGAGTTCTTCACTCACTCACTATGAGCTGCATTAAAGCCTCTATGATAGCAAGTCCTCCCTACTACCACTTACCTCACCAAGCTTTCCTTTGTACTTGGTATTTTGGCAAGCCCTTGGTTCTCTATATCTGGAACCTCTTTTGAGCACTTCTCTCTGCTCCTTCTAGGCTTCAAATCATCTGCATCTTCTAAGAATGCCACTATCTTCTTATATTTCAATCACTAATGAAATACTAGGTTTTGACCACCTCTTCTTTCACTTAGAAGCTCTTACCAGCTTCCTTCATCCCTTAGCAACTCTACCCACATCCTCTATGGAATTTCCTTTGTGAGCTGCAACAAAACCCCTACAGTAACAAGTCTCCTTCTTGCTACAGATGCATCACTAAGCTTCTCTCCTCTAAGCTCAGTTTGTTGACATCTCTCTGTTGACATCTTCTCACCTTCTTATGATGCCACCTATGCATCGATATAAAGAACACAAACTCTTCAATCTTCAAATCAAATTAAAACAAAACATATCATCTCACCTTCAAGATCTTTGCATGATCTTGTTCTACCATTCTCCTGCACTTTGAATGGATTGTCCTTTGTTTCTTTGCATCTGCAAGTTTTGATGCACTTTATCTCTGTGCGCCTACTGTTTGTCAGATTAGAATCTGGTCTCCCCTTGCCTGGATACACACCTTAAAACATAACTCTATTCTAAATTTTCTCAAAGAAATTTTCACACAGAATTTCTTTGTGTTGTTCTGATACCAGATGTTTCAAGAACAATTCTGCTCTGATACCAAAATGATGTTGGGCTAAGCCGACAATACCCACATTATGAAAATAAAATTTCATGTCATTGGTCTCAGGACTTAATCACCTTATCCATGGTGAAAACCTTCTTAAACCAAGGTTTAATGTTGTTAATTAGGTTTTATGCGAAAACGTTATATTTGACTATTCAATAATCTGACCCCTCATTAACCTTTCCAGCGGAACTTATACACCCTCATAAACTTTAGTTAATCATTATGCCCCGTGCATATTAACCAAACACCACTCTTAACTTTGATTATATGCAAACTTAACCCATAAAACCTTTGTCTGCTTTATTTCTATTATAATTCTTATGTAATAGAAATACACATAAAATACAAATAAGCCTTACCTTTCTGCCGATCCACAGCCTTGACACCTTTTCTAACGCTCACCTTATCAGTTCAATCCTCCACCATTGATTTCTCTCCATCATATCAACAATTGTCACGTCGTATCACAACTTAAACCCATTCACCCACCGGAACTCAAATTAATTAACTCGCATTGATAAACTTCTCAGGTCTGCTTTTCCCAAGCCTTATCATCTTCGATCTCTGCCATTGATCTTACCATTCAATCCAATGGTTGTCGATCCACCTGATCAACAAAAATAATCGGTGATCCTCCACCGTTGATCAAAACCCATTTGATCCAACGGTTAACAACAATATCAGGTGATCCACTTGCATGAGGATTACCCACCCGATAAAGTGGTTTCCTCTCTTGTCCAAAGTGCTACGTGTTGACTGCTAAATGAAATCGGGTGACCACCCCAAACTACCAATTACCACTTTTTCTCCACCGGATAAACCATTTCCGCCTACGAAACTACTTTTCTCACGTATTAACACTCACGCATTTCGCCCATGCGATAACCATTGATTTAACGGATCTGTTTATCTGACGATCTAGATCAACTTCCACGATTCACCTTCTACAAGCACTTGGGTTTAATCTCCTCTGTTCATTTCTGTTACTTTATGTTACGCGACTTAAGCTTGGTCGCTCATCGCCTTCAGCCTCATTCGTTGATATTATAGATCCAACGACTCCTGTGCGTCGTCACCTGATTTCTTCATCCTTCTATTTACTTCATTTTTATGCCATTTCTCAGTGATTTTTTTGGTTTCGGGTTTACTTCAAGGTTTCAATGTTTAGTTGTCATTCATAACAAATTACTCCTGACCTTAACTCTGCTCGCGCCTTTATGCCTCCTTCACCTTCACTGTAACATTAAAGGCTTCCTCTTGTACTATCGGTGTGTGTAAAGCCATAACACCTCTCTGTTACTCTTCTCTATATTTTGCCTCTGATTCTGCACTTGCAACCTATGTTACGCAAAATAACTCAAGATCATACACAATCTATATCTCAATTACTCAATACACACACATGAACTCAAAATCAAATTGTTTGTATTAATAAACAGATATTTACATAGGAACAGTTCTCTCCTTGGCTTAATCTTCTGTATCAGTGGCCTCTGTTTTCCTACCTATCCATAGGCTTACAATCAAACCTCTAACTCAAACCTCTAACTACTAACTTGACTATGCCTTTTAGGCTTACATTTATACAAAAGGATTGTACAACCAATTCCTATTTTAGATCCATAACCTTCTCAAAAAAATACTAAAATCTCTTCCTTATATCTAAGGATCCTCTCTAATCCACCAAATCATGAACTAACTCCTAATCTAAGTTTTACAATTAATTCTCAAATATTTCACTATCCTAAATCTCTCATGTTCTCCAACATTCGAGAACATTTACAAATATGCCTCACAATACTTAATTAATTCCTATTCTCATTAAAATCACTCAAAAGTCTAATAATTACATTAATTCAACACTTAGGAAACCAACTTCCTTAAAACAAAAGACCCCCCTATGTCTACTAAAATACAATTTTTCTTCTGAGCTAAATGCTCCTACATCAAAAACATCCATGGTGGAGGTAATGATGACATTGTGTGTGAAGATTTGGATAATAGTTTAATTGGCCATTTGTTTGATAATTTGGAGCCAATTTCTAGAAACATCAGATCTTCCAATCTCGCTTCTCAATGTAATGTGGTCCCACCAAGAGAATCAATCATCCCTGATAGCATTTCGCGTGGAATAATGCAGGTAACACAATGATATTTTTATTTTTTTAGCAATAGTGGTTGTTTTAGTACATTCCTCTATTTACAAAGTTTGGTTTACTAAACTTATAAGTTATTTTATTCTCTTGGAATATCATAAAACTCATCTTGATAGAGGTCTAGAAATTAATTCCCAAAATGTTCCATATACTAATCTGAGAAGTGAAGATGAAGCATGTCATAACCTTCCTGTGCATTCTCCTCAGCGATCAAATTTCTAGACTAATGTAAATTTTCAATGTTTTTGATTTGCTTTTCATTTTTTAAATTTATAGTTGGTTGCACATTGGATTTTATGGCATATTTTATTTTCTTCCAACAAGACACAACTCATTTCAATAGAGGCATACAAATCAACTTCGGAGATGTTCCATCTACTGATGTTAGAAGTGGAGAGGAACCATCTCATTTCGTTCATCCACATCGCCAAACAAATGTAAATGTTGAGTGCATTTGATATTTTTCTCATTTTTTCATTTACAGTTGGTTGGACATTGTATTTTGTAACCTTTTATGGAGAAACCATGATTTCATCTCATTAGGTTGGAGAATTGGAATCTAAAACATTAAATTGTAAAACTAATGTAGATGTTCAATCTATTTGATTTTTTTTCCATTTTTGACTCTTTCTTTGTTGGACATTTTGTTCTATAACGTATTTTATTTTTTTGAAACATGAAACAACTCATTTGAATAGAGGCATAAGAACTACATCCCAAAATGTTCCATCCACTGATGTTAGAAGCCAAGAGAAACCATCTCATAACCCTCATCCACATCAAGACACAAATGTAAATTTTGAATGCATTTGATTCTTTTTCATTTTTTTCATTTATAATTAGTTGGAAATTAAATTTTAAAATATTTTATGAAAAAGAGACCTTACATCCTGTCAAGTTCGCAAAATGCAGGTTCGCAAAACGCAGACCATAAATTTGGAAAAACCTTGTCATACATCCATTCCACATGCTTCAAATTTGCGAAAGGAATCTCATGTTACTGAAGATGAAGTACATGTTAGAAGAAATTTTACTCTTCCAGATGGCTTTCAGCATGGTTCGGCCAATAGATATCATATTCATTTTGATGAAAACATGATTGCAGTCCATAAAAGATTTCGAGAAAAGATAGATAGCTTGTCAGTTGTCCAAATGTGCCACATTTACCAAGAATCATATCCTGGAATCCATGTTTTGAGACATTCTGAAGGAACTGTTTACAGACGATGTAAGGGTGAAAGAGGAGCCATCGTTTTTGTTGATATAATAACATGGATCCTGGTGAGGAACCTCATATTTTAAGATCTCTTACTCCAGTTGAAGAAATGATAATAGCACGTGTGAATCATGTTTTGAAAGTGACACATGCTCGAGGTGGGAAATATAAGTATAATGGTCGTGCAATTAGCTTTCCTCAAGATATTTCTACAATTATACAAAGTCTTCCCCAACATGTTGAAGATATTGACTCTCTAATTGTGAGGAGACATGTCGCTCAGTGTAAATATTATGAATGTTATGTCAAAATATCTCGAGTGATGGCTACATTACTTTTAAAAATCTAACATGATCAATATTATCGAGATGTTGTAATTGACTCTGAGTCAGTGAATGATCTGCCTGAAATATCAACATATGTCTCCTCTAGGGTTAAATTTGTTGATTGTGACATTGAAGAATCTGAGATCAATGGAACTAATAATGAAGGGTTTCCTGCTGAGCGCTTGCCCTCTGATCCTTCTTCTTTTGTTGCTTTCCTACCAAATGAACGAAGAGAAGTGGAAGAAATTAGAGCATTTCTTGATAATGTTGATTCTTGACCTGTTCAAGACATGGATTCGCCCAGTATTGGAACCTCTCTAGTGAATGAATACAATACAGAGGGGTTATTAGATATGGCATTCCTAACATTGTTCCCCACTGGTGATGTTGATTGGTTGCAACCACATATTTATAGTCTTGAACTTCATGAGTATGCATTGCATCTTCTTAGGTACTATGATCAGGGATTTGGAAGCCATCCTCTCTTTTGATATTCCATATTGAACATGATAATGCAACATCGGAGCCAAGAAACTGCTGTAGTTTTTGCAAATAAACGTTTACATGATAAATCATCTACAACAATTGAATATTTATTTCACCAACTATATGATTTACCAGATAATTAGTTGGCCCAAAATATTATGCATTTTGGTTCTTCTCTGAGAGGTAGAAGGGAATACTGGACTAAGTGTCGAGCTGAATTGATTGACGTGATTACTCAGTTAGGATGTCCATCTTTATTTTTTACTTTGAGTGCAGCTGACACAAAGTGGCCACAGTTGCATAACCTCATGACCATACATTCACATTCTCATTATTTAAATGAGAATCATATCAAAATTGATAATTTTATCCAGTACCCTGATATTGTTGCCACATTTATGCACTATAGATTCAATATTTTTTTAGAGGAAGTTATCCAAAAATATCTTAAGGCTAAAGACTTCTAGTACAAGTTTGTGTTGTTACATTTGTTTTCTATACTTTGTCAATTTTTATTATGATTCTATTTATATTGTTTATATTAACTATATCTTCATTTTTTTTAGATATGAGTGGAAACATAGAGGTTCAACACATATCCATGGTTTCCTATGGTAAGAAGGCAATCCTGACATGGAAATACTTGATTGGTTAAATGGTTCTGATGTACAACTTGCAAAGAGATTCTTTGACAAATATATAACTACATGGAATCCATGTGACATGCATCGTCGCAACATAATGGTTCCACGAAGCCTCGTAATGGTTCTCATAATGACTATGAAGAGTTGTTAAACCATGTCCAAAGGCACACAAAGTGTACTATAGATTCTTGTCTGTGCAAAAAGGGCACTATTCTAACATGTTACTACAATTCTCCATGGTATCTTTTTGATGAATCAAGATTATTCATAGATGATCAAGGAAGAAAAAAATATGAGCTAGCAAGAAATGATGACATGGTTAATGTACATAACATTGACCTTCTAACAATGTGGCATGCAAATGTTGATTTCCATCCGTGCTTTCTCGCTATGATGTCTTGAAATATATTGCTAAGTATGCATCAAAAGCAAAAAAAAGGTCTGAAAGTTATCATCATATGTTAACTATAATTTTAAATTCTATTGGCTATGAGGATCATGCTTTATGTGCATATAGAAGGTTTCTTGCAGAAACGATTATTGACCGTGACATTGGAGCACAAGAAATGTGCCATATGTTCCTTAAGCTATGTCTTGTTGTTTGTAGTTGGAATTTGTTTCCTTAAATGTTGGAAGAAAGGTTTTTAGAAAAATCTCAAGGGATGGCTTGCATTGTGTATCTGATAATACTTTTGTTCAACATTATCAGAAGAGACCCTTTTTCCTTGAACATCTATATTTGATAGAAACAACAAGATCTTTGACATTTGATAGCAAGCGTAAATAAGATCCATGGAAGCCTAGAGATGTTCATGCTATTTCTCAGGTTTGGGCACGCTTTTATTCTATTCCTGGTGAGGCTTCAAAGGAATTTGAAATCTTTTATTGGACATAATTTCTCTTGTACAAACCATTCCGTGACATTCCTGTAGAAATTGGCCTTTCATCTGAATTTTTTATTGAAAATTGGAGGAATTTTGTATATCAAGCATGCCTTGTTGATTGGAATCTATCAATTATAGACAATATTGAAGATGAAGAAGATGGTTTTTTCTAACTAGGAAATGAATCTGGAAGACGATTTTCAAGAATGGAAGATTTTCTCTCACTTGGTTCCACCAAAGTGATGTGAATGTTTATGACCTTCACACCCTTGGTCAAAGGGACTTTGATATATCCTTTTACAAGGAACGTACAACTATTTCGGATGATGTTGCAATATTGGGATGGTCAACCAAGCAATATTGGGAGAAATCCAAATTTCAGGAAAAACCAAAATCCTAACGTTGGAAAGACAGGACCTAACCAAAATATTAGGCCCCCATTTCAAGAAAATTATGTTGAAGCCTCAACTTCTGATGAACCAACAGAGGACACTCAAATTAATTTGATGGAACTCAATATTGAACAACAAGTTTTCTTGACCCAAGAGGATCAAGAAGCTCACATCCTTAAACAATTCCAAACTCAGTCAGGTGAAACATTTGACTTTAGGGAGGGATATGATACAGCCATTTATGAAGTCCACAAACAATACAATCTGAGGAGCAGAAGAACAAATGTCCTTGAAACCAATAAACAGAAAGGTACCAAGCAACCTAACAAAGGTAAAATCAGTGCCCCCCCGTACATATTCTTTCTAAAATAGATCCTAACCCTAATAACCCAATTGTTGAAGATGTATCAGATAATCAACCACCTAACAGACAACCTTCCAATTCTATTCCTGCTAAAGGAAAAGCAGGAGAGCCTCTAGAACTTGATTTGGAAACAACTTCAGCCCATAATCCCACTCTTGAAGATGAGAGAAACGCAGATAATCCAGCTGTCCGAAATACAAGAACTTAGACCGAAAAACCCTTTAATGTTGAGACCAAAGTAGGCAAACTAAAGATAGTTGTTCCATTATCAGAATTAGCTAAACATGATGTCTACAGAAGTCAAATCAACAGATCACTCAAAATTTCTATATACAAAGATTCAGTAAATGTTTTGATTACTAGCCTAAATTGATATTTGGCCCTGGAGTAAATGGAAAAATACTAGAGGGAGAAGTTCCTCCTTTCTACGTAGGTTTAAACATACATGATAAAATATTTCATAATGCCATGTTTGATTCTGGTGCTTCCCATAACTTAATGCCTAAATCTATAATGGAGAGGTTAGACCTTGACATCACCAAGCCATATAAATACCTTTTCTCTTTTGATTCAAGTCAGGTCAAATGTTTGGATTTAATCAAAGACTCATGTGTGTCACTAGTCCAATATCCTACCAAAACCATCTTAATGGACATAGTAGTAGCTGATATTCCACCAAAGTATGGCATGTGTATGTCTAGATCTTGGGGTGCAAAGCTTCAAGGATATCTACAGTTAGACATGTCTTACGCTACTATTTTAGTGTTTGGTCAACCCAAGAGACTATACAGAGAAACCTTAATGAAGTATGTAGTAATTAGTCAAGAGAAACCTCAAAATTTCCCTATCTACTCCATACATTCAGATATGGATTCTCTTATCCTTTACAATGCTGAAATTGATCCCCTACATGAAATAAAAGTTTTAGCAGATGAAACAGAAAAATTGCAAATGAAAGGTCTAGTGTTCGAATACAAGAAATTTCTGAAAATCATGAAACATCAGATAAACCAGAAGAAACTGAAAAACCTGATCTCCCTATTAAACAGATCCCTGAAACTCTAGATACTAATTATGAACATGAAATCCTTTTTGTACTTAGAATTTGATGGTTCTGTGAACAAATTAGGTGCTGGAGTAGGAGTTTGGGTGCACAATATTGAAAACAATCATGCTGAAGGCCATGTCTACAGATTAAACTTTAGGTGCACTAATAACATGGCTGAATATGAAGCTCTATTGCTAGGTCTTAAACTGGTCAAGAAATTGGGAGCAACTAGATTGTCAGTCCTGGGAGATTCTGATTTAATCATTCAACAGATAAAAGGAAAGTTCTTAACAAATGATCCCAAATTAAGAGAGTACAGAGGAACAGCTATAGAGATCCTCACTACATTTCTAGAAACTCAGCTTGCCAAAATACCGAGAAAACATAACTTGCAAGTTCATAGCCTGGAAATGTTTGCCAGCACCTGCAAATTACCATTTGAACAAAATCATCAATTCACAGCTAAAATTAGACACAGGCCAACCATACCTGATAATGTAAAGAACTGGCAAGTGTTTGACAGTGATAATCAGATCAACAATTTTTTAACCCTAGAAGAAGAATTTTCTAGCACTAATGTAGATGGAGATACAGTTAGTGAGATTGGTCCAACAAATCAGATAGAAACAGACATTTCAGCAGAAAATGCAACTCAAATGCTTCGTCCAACGAAATTTACCAAAAAGGAAATATAGGATCTTAAAGAAATAGATGTTGATGAGATTATTGAAGGAGAATATGAATTTATCAATTTGAAAGACAATCATTTGCCGAAAGGATTAACTCCTTTATAAGATCTATTTAATTTCAACGATATTCTAAAGAAACCCAAGATGGAACCTCTAAAAGCAAACATTGAAGACTACAACATAAGAATTGAAGAGAATCCAAAAATGGTAAAATTATCCAAATCTTTGCCCCCTGATCAAAAACTCAAATATGTTGAACTAATCAAAGAATTCCAGGATTTTTTTGACTGGAGCTATGAAGACCTGAAATCTTATGACACCTTTGTAATTCAACATACAATGCCCCTTAAGGAAAATCAAAAACCATTCAAACAAAAGCTCAGGAGAATCAACCCTATACTGCTTCGTTTAATTGAAAAAGAAATCAAATGAAAGCATGATGCAGGGATAATTACTCCAATCATGTTTTCAGAGTGAGTGTCTAATTTAGTGCCTACCAGGAAGAAAACAAGAGAAATCATATTATGTGTTGACTTAAGAAATGTAAACAAGGTTTCTTTGAAAGACAATTACCCTTTACCTAAGATGGATCATATTTTACAAAGAGTAGTAGGTGCTTCTAGGATTTCACTTTTGGATGGGTTTTCAGGTTATAATCAGATTCTAGTTCATCCTGATGACCAAGAAAAGACTGCATTTACAACACCATGGGGTACATTCAAATATGTTAAAATGCCATTCAGACTTAAGAAGGTAGGGGCAACCTTTCAACGAGCAATGGACATAGCTTTTGCAAAAGAAATTCACGATTTTCTGGTTATATATCTAGATGACCTCAATGTGTTTTCTAGATCAGATCAACGACATTTAGATCATTTGAGACAAGTGTTTTTAAAATGCAGAAAGTATGGTATTTCATTAAATCCTAAAAAATCTTTGTTTGGTCTAGAAGAAGGCAAACTGTTAGACCATATTAGTTCCAAAGATGGCATCAGAATTGATCCTGCTAGAATAGAAGCTCTTCTGCAAATACCCCACCCCAGAAATGTCAAAGAACTTCAAGCTTTCCTAGGAAAGATTAAATTTTTGTGAAGATTCATATCTAATTTGGCTGAATTAATTAGATTGCTGAACAATATGTTAAAAAATGATTCAAAGGTTAAATGGACAGTAGAAGCCAAACAAACATTTGAAGAAATTAAAATGGCTTTGACTAGAACACCAGTCCTTACAAGTCCGAAGTTCGATAGAGACTTCATAATTTTTTCATTTTCATTAGAACACACTATAGTAGTTGTTTTACTGCAAAAAGATGATCAAGGATGTGAAAAACCCATAGCCTTTTTCAGTAAAGCACTTAGAGATGCACCTCTAAATTACAAAATCATGGAAAAACAGGTTTTTGCACTTGTGAAATCTGTTAAAGACTTCAGAGTCTACATATTGTACTCACATGTAGTAGCTTATGTACCAAATGTTGTTGTCAAAGACGTCCTGACTCGGGATGGAATTGAAGGAAAACGAGGTAAATGGATAGCTAATATATTGGAGTATGATATTGAAATAAAACCTACAAAGCTTTAAAAAGGACAGGGATTGGCTAAACTCATGACTAAAACAAACTTTCAAGCCCTGGATATTAATGAACTGGATAATGAACAGGAGATGGCGAATCCACAAATCAACTAGGCCTTCTTAGAATCACCTTGGTATGCTGATATAACTCATGTATTATTAAACCTGCGGGCTCCTCCAGGGTTATCCAGAACAAAGAAAAGGTTTTTAAAGATGAAAGCTTCAAAATTTTGTATTTTAGATAATGCTATTTTTTGGAAAAATCATGAAGGTATTCTATTGAATTTTTTAATAAAAGAAGAAGCTGACAAGGTTCTCAAAGAATTTCATGCAAGGGACTGCTGTGGACACCTTTACTGGAAATCAACTGCAGACAAAATCCTAAGGGTTGGATTTTACTGGCCAACCTTATTCACTGATGTAAAGAAGTTTGTCACTCCATGCCACAAATGCCAAATTTTTGAAGGCAAAAGAAAACTGTTACCCTTACCCTTGAGACCAATTTCCACCAAAAATCCCTTTCAACAATGGGGTTTGGACTTCATTGGAGAAATAAACCCTCCCTCTTCTGGCCAACATAAATGGATTCTTACTGCCACTGACTATTTCACCAAATGGATAGAGGCCATTCCTTCTAGACAAGCCAATGATACAGTGATTATAGGATTCTTAGAAACCAACATACTGTCCAGATTTGGCTGTCCTAAAAATATCATAACTAATAATGTTGTTGCCTTCAAGTCCAAGAAAATGATAAATTTCTATAACAAATACCATATCACTTTAGGCCATTCCACAACCTTTTACCCTCAAGGTAATGCTCTAGCTGAATCTTCCAATAAAATCCTGATTAATATTATTAACAAATTGTTGGAAGAGAACAAGAAAAGTTGGCACAAGAAACTTACAAATGCACTATGGGCAGACAAACTTACTACAAAGAGATCTATTTGAACTAGCTCTTATGAGTTAGTTTATGGCATGGAGGATGTATTTCCTTCATCTTTAGGAGTCCCTATAATTAAAATACTGCAAGAAGCTCAGGTGGAACCCAATGACATTCAAAGGAGAATAAATCATACCATCCATTTGCAATAGATCCAAGAAGAAGTGCACCAAAGATCCCAAGTGTTATCAGAAAAACTTAAGAAAATATTTGATAAAAGGACCAAAGCAGAATACTTCTACCTTGGAGACAAAGTTCTAAGTTGGGATTCCAGGAGAGAAGACAAAGGAAAACATGGGAAGTTTGACTTCTTGTGGAAAGGACCATTTATCATCCAGGCATTGCAAGGGAACATTACTTGTTTTCTGAAGAGCCTGGATAGTACGAAAACAGAAGAAGGACTAGTAAATGGTCGAATGCTGAAACATTACTTTGATCCATTTTTTTAATGTATTGTGACTCTAACATGTACATACTATATCCTTGATAATATCACAGTTTGGATTGGATAGTAACTTGTTGCAGTTGAAGCCTGAAGAGAAGGCCCTAAGCTTCACAAGTGTGCGGTCATATCTACAATAAAACAACCAGCAAAAGGAGATTTCAGAGCATAGTCTAAGTTATTCAGAAGGCCATTTGACCTGCTATCCTTCACTTTCCACCAGGGAAAGCCATCCCCAAGTGGAGCCACTGTTATGCTCCTATACCAATAGGTGTCATATTTCATGATTGACTTGATGAGCTCTGTAATATGTTCATCCCTTTCCTTGTTGCAAAGGTTTTCCATATTATCAAAACATAAAAAAATTTAAAAAATGTAAAGAGGATATGCCCTAAAAGAAAAATCAAAGGGTAAAAAGAATAAAATGGTCATATTTCTCATATAAACCCATTTTTCCTTTAGCCTAAGTTTTAAGTGTAAATTCCTAACATTATAACTTAGCAGTTTTTATTTCAAATTCATATTAATTGCTAACTTTTATTATATAACTCCCTTATAAACATTTTTGCCGAAATCCCATATTATGTAAATACATTTAAAAAACCTTGTATGTTATGTATCCCCGACCTGGTTATATATAGCCCTAATCATACGTTTTAACATGGATTAATGAGTTTAAATGGAACTTGTTAAGAACCTCCCTGCGTGCAAAGGAATTAATCAACCATTTGGGTTGATTAATAACCAACCCCACCCTTCAAAACGCACCTGAAACTATTTAAAAATATTTAATAAACACGTCGGCCCTGCTGCTTAACTCCCCGCCATCTTCAACGATCATCCACCATTCGATCTCCATCTCACCATCCGACGGTCGATGATCATATCGTGACCCCCTTCATCGCCGAACGTTAACTCGCAGGGGCTGTTGGTTTTCCGCCCGTACCGCTACCACGCGGTGCCCATCCGGGGTGCTCGCTCCCTCTTGGCCTGAAACCACCCAACCCCCAAAGCGGTGCGGGAAAAAACGCTTACCACCCCTCCACTGACATCATCTACTGACGTCATCTATCTTTTGATGACATCACCTGCCACATCACCCGCCACATCATCATCCGTATTGCTTACGTCATCCTCCCAATCAAATCAAAAAATCCTGCAAAAACTTCATTTTGTCAAATAAAACGGGAAAAACTCTATTTTCTTTGTTATACTTTGCATATGGCGCTCTGGGCATTAAAAACTTCCGAGCAAGCAGTTCGGTTGCAAACAGGCACCCGACCACAAAGACACCAACACCAAGCCCACAGCCGGCCATTCGACCTGCATCAGTACGGTTTTTCTTCATTTACACAGATGGAGCTGTTTACCAGGTTGGGCTATTTACCATGGTTAGATGAATAAAGGTGAATAGGGTTCAGATCAGAATTAAAGAGCATCATATCAGAATTAAAGAGCATCAAAACAAGTCAAAGAGTAGCATATTAGCATTAAAGAATAGCATATCAGCATTAAAGAATAGCAGATCAGCATTAAAGAGTATCAGATCAGCATTAAAGAGCATCAGATCAGAATTAAAGACTATCAGTTAAGACAGGCAGCCAACACAGAGTTACTGAAGAAGACTAGTTGTTTCTAAATTTACTTGTAAACTATTATTTATCCTAGATATTATCTCACAGCTGTTATGAGATATTTGTTATATAATGTTTTCATAAATACCCCCTCCATTGGAGTATTGAGGGTGGATTCCTAGACTTTGCTGTAATATCGATTTCTGGAATAAAAAGCTGTTGGAATTAACTATTGTATGGCCTACTGGATGAAGAATTGAAGAAGAGGACTTGTCACAGATTTCTTGAATCAACCACTGGATCAATAAGTCCTCTATATCTTGTGTTTTAAAGTTTTTTGGCTTATTATATCATCTGTGTCTCATAACCTGAACGATAAAAAAAAAGATTAATTTCAGAATTTTCTTGATTGTACTCTGTTTTTAGTCATTATTGTTCTCTGTGTTTTCTTCAGGATTAGGATAAGCAGTGAAATCTTAATTGCTCCTATTTCTTGATTCTTTCATGTTGATTATTTGCTAAAGAATACTTAACTGCTCCTTACCAGTAATCATCCATTTTCCCTCTTTCAATAGGTTGAAGGATTCTTAAATGCCCTTCACCCATTTGAGCCCACTCCATTTGTTCCAAATCTTTATTTGTTCCCTATTTGACTACCTTGCTCTGTGAAGCCATCCTCTGTTAAGAAACCAAATCCAGAAAGCCATCTTCTTTGACTCCATTAGCCCAATGGACTGAACTACTCTGTTTTACCTCTCTGTTCTATTGAAATCTCACCACCCAAACTCAAACAAAACCCTTGAACTTCATAACTAGCCTAACACCTTTGAAAACAAAGCTAAATCATAAAGAGAGAGCCCTCTCTGGATACAGATTGGCTAGATTTTGTATCTAAAAGATTGGTTAGTGGTTACCTTGGCATCCTTCCCTTTCTTACAACTTTTGGGAAAACCTAAATGATAACAGCGCTGAAAAACAAGCTTCAGAAAATCAAGTGTGAAAAGGGCAACATGATCTCTACGTTCTTGAACAAGCTCACCACCTATAGGGATGAACTTGGAAGTGTGGGGATCATGACCACCAATGACGACATGGTTAGTCTAGCTCTCCTCGGTCTACCTAAGAGCTGGCATAGCTACCAAGACTTGGTTAATGGAAGAGGAAAAAATTTGAGATTGGGAATGACTTTGGTCGGATCTGATGCAGGAGGAGATAAGAAGAAGCACCAAAGATGGTTCCTCATCGAGGCAAGATGATGAGGAAAATCTAGCCTTAGCAAGTAAGGCAAGGAAGGGGAAAGGGAAGGCATACCAATCCAAATTTGGTTCTTCCCATGGTGGGAAGAAGTTTGACAAATCAAAAGTGCGATGCTTTCATTTTCATGAAGTGGGCCATTATGCTACGAATTGTCCACACAAGAAATCCAAGAAGGGTTCCTCTAAGGGATCTGATGGTGAGGCACTGGCCTCACAGTTTCAGTTGGATTTCTCTCTTATTGCATGCATGGTTTCGTCCATGGTGGGATGTGTTTGGTACCTCGACAGTGGAGCTTCATTCCACGTGTTAGGTGACAAGAATATTTTCAGTACCTTGGAGGAGAAGGATCTCCAGATGTAGATCGAGATAGGCGATGATGGAAAGTATTTTGTCTCGGGTGAAGGTATGGTTGTGTTTCAGAGGGAGCATGGAGCTCCCCTCACCCTGACTGATGTAAAGTATGTACCAGGTCTGAAGAAGAATCTTTTGTCCATTGCTATGCTAGAAGATAAAGGCTATGCTGTAGTCTTTAGTAAAGGAAAATTATTTCTGAGGCATATCGGCATTGGACAGACTATGCGAATCAGGATTCGAATAAAGAATCTCAACAAGTTGGATGTAGACGACTGCGCTGCATTGAGTTCTAAAGCTAAGTTGGTGCAAAGCCAAGATGTTGGTGAGCTATGGCATAGAAGACTAGGCCACTTGCACCATGGAGCCTAGAAGATCATGCAACATATTTCTATCGGACCTCCCAAGGGAAAGATAGAGCAGACGGATACATCCAAAGGTTGTACCTTGGGTAAGTATGCGAAATATTCCTTTCTGGATTGAGACAGTAGAGCTGGAGCAATCCTGGATCAAGTTCACTCAGATGTTTATGTACCATTCTCTATACCCTCCACCGCTAAACAAAGATACTATGTTATTTTTATTGATGATTTTTCTCATAGATGTTGGATCTACTTTATGACAAAGAAGGATCAGACCTTCTTGAGGTTTTGAGAGTTTAAAGCCTTGGCAGAGAAAGAATCTAGAATGAAAATAAAAGCCTTGTGTAGCGACAATGGTGGAGAGTATGTCTCCCAGTAGTTTAAGGACTTTTGCATTGCAGAAGGAATTAAACTGAAGTTGGCAGCACCCCATAACCCATAGCAGAATGGGGTCGCTGAAAGGAAGAACAGATTGATTGTGGGAGTAGCTCGAGCGATGTTGCATGACCAAAGCCTACCAACGCATTTGTGGGATGAAGCATGCAATACAGCAGTATACTTGCAGAACAGAAGCCCGCACCATATACTGGGAATGAAGACACCTATGGAGGCCTTTTCCGAGAAGCGACTAGATGTGAGTCACTTCCAAATCTTTGGATCATCAGTTTACTGTCATGTGACCAAAGTTTCCTGGAAGAATCTAGATCCCACAGCTGAGTTTGGAATACTTGTGGGGTACATAGATACACCGCACAACTATCGGGTGTACCTCCCTACCAGTTAAAGGACTGTGGTACGCAGGGATCTAAAGTTCAACGAGTAGAAAACCATGCGAGTATCACTTGAGAGGGAGGTCAAGTTGCATGTAGATGAGGAATTTTTAGTTCCTAAGGAGGAGGAGCCTCAGATTGATGTAGAGAAGCCGCATGTAGAGGATCCAGGAGTGGAGACATCCACTCATGATGAGTCTTCCAAAGATAGGTGAAAACGCTAAAGGGAAGTTGACAGGTTGATGCTAGATGCATGGGAGAATGTGGGACAGCCATCTTCTCAGTGCAAATAGGGGAGGTCGCCCGAGTGATACACTAGTTACATGGCCCTGGTTGGGGAGTGTGTAGATTCTGAGCCTTCTTCATTCGAGGAGGCAGTGCAGCAACCAGTCTGGGTTGATGCAATGGTTGAGGAGTAGGACTCCATCGTGTAGAACTATGTTTGGGATGTTGTCCCAAGACCTCAGGACAAGTCAATGGTGAGTTCTAGATGGCTTTACAAGGTAAAGCAGGCAGTTGGTGGCAGTTTTGAGAAACATAAGGCAAGGATTGTTGCCCGGGGTTTCTCAGAGGTCGAGGGGATTGACTACGATGAGAACTTTTCTCCTGTAGCAAGGTACTCATCAATTAGATCGATGTTGGCATTATCAACTCAGATGGGGTGGAAGATCCACCAGATGGACATGAAGACAACATTCCTTAATGGGAAGATTGCGGAGGAGGTGTACATTGAGCAGCAAGAAGGTTTCCAGACCTATGATCGTGAGTTGCATGTGTGACGACTCAAGAGGGCTTTGTATGGGTTGAAGCAAGCACCCTGTGCTTGGTACACTAGGATCGAAAGCTATTTCACCAGTTGGGCATCACCAAGAGTGAAGCAGATGTGAACCTTTACCACATCATGGTAGATGGTAAGCCATTGATCGTTGTTCTTTATGTCGATAATCTAATTTTGATAGGTGATGATCAACTGATACAGTCTTGCAAGGAGGACCTTGCAAGAGAGTTCAAAATGAAAGAAATGGGTCTTATGCACTACTTTCTAGTCATGGAAGTGTGGCAGAGAGATGGAGAAGTTTTTGTATCTCAAGGCAAGTATGCCAATGAGATCCTCAGGCGGTTCCATATGGAGAAGTGAAAAACCATGCAGACTCCTATAGCTAGGAACTGGAGGAAGGAGGATGCTACTTCAGGTGAGGTAGTAACTACTACTGTTTATCAGTAGCTGGTGGGTTCACTTATGTATCTAGTGAACACATGAACCCACTTATGCTTTGCGGTGAACCAGCTGAGTCAAGCTATGGTTTAGCCTACCACGTTGTTTTGGAAGGCAGCGAAGCATGTGCTAAGATACCTCAGAGGCACATCTCAGTTTGGATTTTGGTACAGACAGAAAGAGGGAGTGAAGCTTTAGGGATTCATAGACGCGGATTGGGCAGAGAGTCCATCAGACTAGAAGAGCACTTCTGGAGGAATCTTCAACCTTGGTTCAGCTGCAGTTTCCTGGTACAACAAGAAATAGAGATCAATTTCACTTAGCTCAGCAGAGGCTGAATACATGGCGACTAGTCAAGCTGCATTTGAGGCCATTTGGATGCAGAAGATTCTAGTGGGATTGTTTGGTCAGAGGATGGGTCCTACAGTGATCTACTATGATAATCAGAGTTGCATCAAACTCTCTGAGAATCCAGTTTTTAATGACAGGTCCAAGCACATTGATATCCACTATCACCATCTTCGAGACTGTGTTGTCAAGAGGATCATTTTGTTGCTATATGTTTCGACCAAGGAACAGGATGTAGATATTTTGACGAAGGAATTGTGAAAATGCAAGTTCGCATTCCACAAAGACAGGATTGGGGTTACTGATAATCCATTTCTTTTTGAGAGGCATTGTTGAAAATTGCAACAAGAAATGCTAAAAATAGAAGTGGTAAAAATAACACTGCTATAAATAGCGTTTCAGGATACCTTCCTATTTTAGTTAGTCCCTTAACTAAAATAGAGAAGTAAAAATTCGAATTTGATCTTACCAGCTGTTTGAAAAATAATTAATTAATTCACCATGAGTTAATCAGTCGTAAAAAATCAAACATGAAGTCTTTGTGAAGACATGCAACAGTTTCTCCATTGATTGAGGAATTTATCCATCAGTTAAAGAGATAAGGATGAGTTGTAATTAGTTGGCTGAATTAACTGAGTCAAGTCTAGTTAGATCAGTTCAAATAGTTTTTTGAACTAATTATGAGTTCAGTTAGTTAATGCATGCTTGCATGTAACTGCTACACTTCAGATAACTAAATATTCTCTCATAAATAACTCATGCATGTTGGTTCAGTCAGAGACCCAGTTAAGATCAGATGGTGGGATAGTGTACTATCAGTTGCAAGAATATTCCTTGGTGGATATCTCTTGCATGCAGAAGGAATTCTTTCCTTGAGGATTACAACGTTACTTCTTCAGTCTAGTGAGTGTGAATGAGGTAAATTCACACATGTGACATCATTGGACCCCAAGAAAAAATGCGCAAGGAAATAGGAGGCTTGGAGGGCTTGAGGAGGACATATGTTGTGTCTATTAAGCCTGTGAGCTATATTGTTGGATTGCAGAGAGAGCAGGATAGCTTGAGAGCTGATTCTTTTTGTAATCTGAACATATTAACACTTGTATGATATTACAGAGATTGGGGTTTTAGGCTGAGGCTTTATCGAGGATTATTCTTCTGTGTTCATGTGTGATTGCTTTCTCTTCATCTGTTATATGTGTTCTTAATGATCTTGCTCAAATTGATTAAGCTTCGCAAAGTTTGTTGTAGAAGTAGATCTTGCATTTTGCTTTAGTATATTGCATAATCTATTGATCTACAGTGGGAAATGCTACAGAAGTTTTGGCACCTATTGTCGCTCTAACGGCCCAATGCACTGAAGGAGTTTAGTTTAATTGGCACACTATCTCTGTGGTGAGTTCCTTGCGAACTATCGTGAGGCACAGGAGCTCAGCAAGACCTTCCACTATGTGTGGCTCTTGCTATCCATTGTGTTGGTAGCCTGGGAGCTGCTTGAAGACAGTCAATTCCCCTCGGTCACGCCAGACCTGCTAGAAGTAATGAAGTATGCTTCGTTGTTGGCGACCAAGGATGCTCAGTGCATCAAGGATAGCAAGATCTTCTGGATCCTGATGGAAATGAATATATGAATGGCTATCAATCGCAAGCCATGATTCTCACCTACTGTGTTTTCGAAACTATAGCAGTATGTGGAATTCAATGCAGCCTTTCAGCGCATATCAATCAGGGCACGGAAAGACCCTGCGCAGAAGTGGCATGAATTTCCTTACTTGGAAATTGACGATGTGATTGATGTAGTTCTTAATCGCTGGCTGACAGAGTTGTGTGCTGCCTCAGACTCGGTGGTGGGATCGACTAAGTCCACCACACAACAGAAAATGGAGGAGGCCAAGCTCAAGATGGCACAGCTAGCTGAGAAGAGGAAGAAGGAGGTTGCTGATAAGGCTTAGGTAGAGTGTGATGCCACACAACAGGTGGAAAATCAGACAGGCAGAGTAGAGCACAGCTCTGACAAAGGTGCAAGTTCGCCCTCACCCGAAACAGAGGAAGAAACAGACGAGTAGACAGAGAAGCATGGAGTGGACCCATAGGCA
Organism: Pinus tabuliformis; assembly: GCA_031772625.1. NCBI lineage: Eukaryota > Viridiplantae > Streptophyta > Pinopsida > Pinales > Pinaceae > Pinus > Pinus tabuliformis. The sequence continues at coordinate 250,266,022 of CM062810.1, read as the reverse complement.
ACATCATACCGTATCAGGCTTCCAAGGGGATAGGAAAAAGTTTGGCCGCGAAAGAAATAGAAGGCTAGTAAGATGTCGTTGGACCCAATCACCCTAATAGAGAGAGATTTGAATGACATTGGAGATAAGGTGTGGTATGTCACCACGGAGGTACTACAGCAGTTTGAGAAGCAGAACCAACAAGTATTGGGGGGCATCCAAACGGGTCTGCATCAGCTGCAGATCTGTTCATCACATGTTGGCGCGGTGTCCACTAGCCTCGCCATCGGTACTTCAGAAGCTACCGAGATGATGTGTGAAAAGGACTACCAAGCGATAGCACTGTCAGATGGAGCACTGACCACAGACAATGAAGCTGATAGGTCCGCTGTCAGTGCCCTCAAGGGAGTAGGGTTGAATTTGGCAGTTCTTCCTGGCGAGGCACTCCACCTATTGTAGGATGGAGTGATCCTGGAGTTCAGGGCCCACGGACAACAAGCTTTGCCTGTGATTAGTGAGCAATAGATCAATAATGTGCAGCTAGACCTACAATGAGACTCTGCCATCACCACCATGACTGATGTAATCGACCAAAACAAGTGCATAGTTCAGGTCATGGAGGAAGCATGCTAAATGGTCCTGGAGTTGGCCATTCTTGAGGGAGAACTAGTATAGGTGCACGTTCGTAAGCTTGCTACAGGGGTGCGTGATGCTCACATAATGGTGGCTAAGGTTCAGCTAGAGGTGCACGTTCGTAAGCTTGCTACAGGGGTGCGTGATGCTCACATAATGGTGGCTAAGGTTCAGCTAGAGCTGAACCTACAGATTGCAGATTTGTAGTTGAAGGCCCAGCCTTCAACTCCACTGGAAGTAAAGGAGTAGTGCGCAACCGGTGTCACAGAGGTGATAGCAGCAGTAGACAGTGCAGTAGAAGATTGCACACGAATTTTTGAGCAGTTGTTCGAGGTCCTGACCAGTTTGCAAGAGGATCCTAATGTATAGTGGTTGGAGACAAAGGAGCAAAAATTGCATCAGCATTATGATGAGGTAAAAGGAATAACGCACACTATTTCCATCACACAGAGACTTGCGAAGCTGCAGGAGGCCAAAACACTAAAGGAATAGGTAGATGTAGCGCAACAGAAAGAGATTGTTGAAGACGCGCTTGAAGCTTCATTGGAAAAAGATTATTCAATCATGACCTCCGTTGAAGGCAAGCTTGCTAGTCTGCAAGCGACTCAGTAGAAGCTTCAGGCTAACAGTTCAAGACCAAGGATAGAGTAGTTGGTTGAAGAAGTGAAGAAGGTGGCCGTGTAGTGCATCGACGAGGTTTCCATCATACAGGTTGAGCTGGGCAGTCTTTGCACCAAGACCTCCATGCCTGTAGAGTGACTCGAGGCCAAGTCACCCTCTTTTTGTTGGGAACCTGTTGGGAACGGGTTCCCCCAAGAGTAGTTTGGGGGCTAAAAGCCCATGTTTTCGGACAATTTTGTAATAAAGTTGTAAAGTCTCCACATTTTGTGGTCACATAGCATGAAGGTGTCAAGAGTCATAAAGGGTTGTTTTCCCTTATTTTATAAAGTGTCAAGTCGGCTGTAAAGATCTATGCACGGTCTACGGACCATGGAATTGTATAAAAGAAGCTAAGTAAGTAAGATCTAGGTGGTTAGAACAATTAAGATCTTGGTAGAGAAGTCTATGTGTTTTCGAGTCTTAGTGTAGGTAGAGGCTTTGTAGCTGAGTGCGTAGAGGCCTAGGGTGGAAGTTCACAGTTGAGTGTGCGGACCCCTACAACTATTTGCACAGGGTGGATAGAGTCTGTACTAAACAGGAAGATATCAATAAAGAGAAGTATTATGTAATTACTAGGCTTTTAGTCTCTATTAATACATTTGATTATATTGCAATTTCGGTTTATTTTACAATGTTTATTTGATGCACGAATGTATGCGATTATATCTGTTAATTAAACGCAAGTAAATATACCAGTTTACACGACTCTAACTATAATTTATTGGTAAGATAAGTAAAACACTTGAGATAACTTGGGAACCTATACAGTACATTGTCATATCTACACGAAAAGTACCTGAACTATTGGTTAGGGCTACGCAAAGGTCAACTGTACAGCTTCGCAGAGGTATTGAAGGACAGAATAAAGGGTAGATCGATAAAGCCCTAAGGCTTAGCGACCTGCGCGAAAGTAGGGGAAAGGGGTATAAACTGACATCATGATCATCTCAAGGTGTTGAAACATGGTTCTAGCATCTCCCCATACTGCTTCAGGTGAGACTTCTATCCGCACTCCGCGGGCTGATGCTGAAAGGGCCAGTAGTAATTAAGGGTAAAGGTTCTGTTTATCTAAAAGAAAAGTTTAAAGGTGGAAATTTTATGTATGTTGATGGATTGAATCATAACTTATTGAGTGTTAGTAAAATGTGTGTTCAAGGAAATGAAGTTGTGTTTCGATCAAAATAATGTGTGGTTCGTGAGCTTGACACAGGAAAGACCATAATCAAAGGAACGAGAACTCCAAGCAATCTCTATATACTAGAAGGAGGCCAAGAACAATGTTATCTAAGTAAAACAAGAGAGAGCTGGTTATGGCAGAGAAGATTGGGGCATATGAGATTTTCTCAAATAAGAAAATCATGCAAGCTGAAGGTTGTTCGTGATCTTCCAGATATCATCATCTCAGAAAGTACCATCAACAAGCCATGTCAATTCGGTAAACAAACCAGAGTCCAATTCAATGCTAAACAAGGATCACCAAGTAAGCCTCTTAAACTCATTCATACTGATTTGTGTGGACAAACAAGGAAAAGGTAACCTCGTGGAGAAGAGTACTACATTTTATTCATTGATGATTTTTCTAGAATGTGATGGATTGGGTTACTAAAACATGAAGATGAAGCATTTGAAAATTTTAAGGTCTTCAAAGATTTAGTTGAAAATGAATTAGATCTAAAAATAAAATGTCTGAGATCTAATCAAGTAGGACAATTCATATTAGATGAATTCTTTGAATTTTGTGAAAAGCATGGAATAAAGACATAGTTATCTATTGCTAGAACTCTTCAACAAAATGGAGTGGTGGAAAGAATGAATAGAATAGTTCAACAAATGGCTTGAGCTATGCTTGATGAGTCTGGAACTTCTGACACCTTCTGGGGTGAAGTTGCACATACTACATTAAATATTCTCAACAAAGCTCATGTACGTGTATCTAGTGATAAAAGTCCATATGAACTTTGGTATGGTAAGCTTCCCACTGTAAAACACTTTAGAGTTTTTGGAAGAAAATGTTTCATAAAAAAGAATGATTAAAAACTTGGTAAGTTTGAACGTAGAGGAGACGAAGGAATATTTCTTGGTTATCCATCTAGAAGTAAAGGATACAAATGTTATAATAAGAGAATTTGAAAAGTTGTTGAATGCATTGGTGTTGTAATTGATGAAGCATGCAGAAATTCAAAACAGGTGACATCAACAAAAGAAGATGATAATAATGAATACGGTGGATGCTTTCTCGTATCAAATTGAAATTATATAGAGGCAGAAACCAATGAAGCATCAGAAGAAGATACATCTGACAGGGAAAAGGCTCCATCCAGGTGTGTTCAAAAGAATCATCCAGAATCGCAAATTGTAGGAGCAAAGGGGTCTGGAGTACAAACAAGAAGAACTCTTGTAGGATCTTCTAGTTATCTAGCCTTGTTATCCTCCATCAAACCAAAAATGGTAAATGAAGCTAGCAAAGGTGAATGTTGGGTTAAGGCCATGGATGAAGAAATTGACGAAATTGAAAAGAATGATACTTGGGAATTAGTTCCTAGAACTCATGATAAAAATGTTATAGGGACAAAATGGATATTCAAGAATAAGTTGAATGAAAATGGAGAGGTAATTAGTAATAAAGAAAGTCTTGCTTGTAAAGGGTATGCATAACAAGAAGGTATAGACTTTGAAGAAACTTTTGCACCTGTAGCTAGACTTGAAGCCATAAGAATGTTTCTTGCTCTTTCAAGTTTTTGAAATTTCAAAGTTTATCAAATGCATGTAAAATATGGATTTCTTAATGGAGATCTAGAAGAAGAAGTATACGTTGAAAAGCCAGAAGGATTCATTCTAGGAAATGATGAAAATCTTGTATGCAAACTCAAAAAATCTTTATATGGACTGAAACAAGCTTCAAGGGCATGGTATTATTGTCTTGAAAAATATCTTCAACAACAAGGCTTCACAAAAGGATTTGTAGACAACAACTTATATACAAAAATTGAGAATGATAAACTGCTAATTATTATTGTTTATGTTGATGATATTATCTTTGGTGGTAATGAAGAACCTATTAGTCAAAACTTTTCTTCTGTTATGCAATAAGAATATGAAATGTCTTCACTTGGAGAACTAACCTATTTTATTGGTCTACAAGTGCAACAAACAAAAGATGGCATCTTTCTCTCACAAACTAAATATCTCAAGCAGATTTTGAAGAAGTACGGAATGGAAGATTCCAAACCAGTATGTACTCCAATGGTAACAGGATGTAGTCCCAGTTCTAATGATGATTCTCCTATAATGAATTAATGAGAGTACAGATCTATGATTGGAACCCTACTTTATCTAACAGGTACCGAACCAGTTATCATGCATGTGTCAAGAATTGTTGGAAGATTCCAAGCCAATCTGAAGGAATCACATATTCAAGCAGTAAAGAGAATATTCAAATATCTCCAAGCAACTCAAGACTTTTGTCTATGGTATCCTAAAGATACACATCTCATCCTTCATGTATATACAGATGGAGATTGGGATGGAAATGTTCATGACCAAAAAAGTACTAGTGTAGGTGCATTTTATATGGGATAACGATTAGTATCTTGGTTCAGCAAGAAACAAATTTTGATTGCCTTATCTACAACAGGAGAAGAATATGTGGCTGTTGCATCTTGCTGCACACAACTTTTCTGGATGATGTAAACATTACAATATATTCAAATTAAATGTTCTCCACCCATCTCCATCTGATGTGACAACGCAAGTGCGATTAGTATTTTGAAAAATCTTGTTATGCACTCCAAGACGAAGAACATACCCATTAAGTACCACTTTCTATGAGAACAAGTGCTTGAACAAAGGGTTAAATTAGAGTATGTTCCCTCCAAAGATCAGGTTGTTGATATGTTTACCAAACCTCTTCCCAGAGAAGCACTTGAACATCTGAGACAAAAACTAGGAGTTGTTTCTGCCTCATCTTGTTGTTAAAACCAATTTGTTCAGATTCAAAGGATTGTTTTATATACGCATATTTCATGAAGCAGAGGCACGTATATACACAAGTTTCTATGTCGATAGTAGCATATGTGTTTTTCTAACAGAAAAATAGTGGGTCAGAATCAAAATCAGTTTCTGACATTCCCGTTCAGTCTAATGTTGATGGATACCGTCCGCTGATATGATTTTCTCGTTGATGTTTATTTGATTGATGAAGATGCCTTGATGAATTAATTGCTGAAAATGCACAAGTAGCACAGGTTCAGGGGGATCATTAGCCTTCAAAATATTATGCATTGATATCAGATATTCGCATCATGGTTGTCAAATTCAACTATGCTCTCAGTTATTAATGTCATTTGATGAAAAGGTCATGTAAAGATCTATGGTGTAATAATATGTCACTTTCTGTCATAGTCTATTATGGTTGAGTCCTTTTGGACACATGATGTAATTTGTACCCCCACTATGCATGGGAAGGATGATGTAATAATTTCCATTTTCAGCCATGTATGAACATTTGATGCATCCCCACTTGGTTGGGTGATTGATGTATGTAAGCGACTTTTGTTATAGGAAGCCCATACTCACATAGTTGAGTTATAGAGTCATGTTATTCTTTTGAAAAAGATTTCTGAAAACTCTGCATGTGCTTAGGGGGAGCATGGATAGTATAATGCATCTCGGCATGTACTAAGGGGGAGAATATCTTGGTCAACCCTTTTCCCTTGATGTCAAAGGGGGAGAGTATCTTGGTGTTGTTTGATATATCTAACAGGTTCTAAATCTTGAAGTGATAAACACCAATATGGTTGCCATCAAGTCCAAAGGGGGAGATTTTGGCATTATGGGACAAGTGTTGTCCTCGATGGAAACTCACATTGTAACATGTCAATGTAGAGGTAAAAAAGTAATGGCATAGAAGAACAGGATGATGGGACAAAGGATTACAGATCAGAATCAAGAAATTGAGAAAAGAAAATGTTTTAAGTTGTATATGTTGTTTAACCTAGTCCAAGTCGTGTATACACATGGGTACACAGAACAGAAGGAGCGTATACGTATGCACGCAGTTGCACAAAAGGAAAAGCGTGTATGGGATGGAAAATTAAGGCTAAAGAATACCAAGGGTCCATACCATGGTATTAGCCCACAATATTGAGCTGAATAACGATTACTTGATCCCGTCAAAGAATACCATAGGTTCTAAGTATTGTTTTGGTGCATGGCATTGACAAAGACTCTAAGTATATAAGGAGGAGAAATTTCAAAGGGCTTAGTGGGCAAGTGAAAGGGTTTTTCATGAATACTTCTATCTGAAGTATATTTTGTGTTGTAAGGGCTATGGTTATGATATAGATCTAAAACATCTTCTGCACCCTTGGATACAATGTTGGATCAGGATCATGAGACCTAAAATGACTTATCATTGTATGATTTGATAATGGATACGCTGGGTCTGAGTGCTAACACATGTTTTATCCTTTAAATGATATGATCTAGGTATATTTGAATTCTTGAAAAGTTACGAAGTTATAAGTCATTATTTTCATATCTATACGCAGGTTTGCCTCAGTGAAGGCATGTATACACGCAAATTTGGCACTTCCAAGTAGTGTATGCAAAGGAATGGCTTGTTGTTCAGAAATGACTGATCTATCTAATCGGTGATGTTGTTTTTCAATTATGTCTTCATTATATCTGAAGTTAAACTAATTGTATAAGGAGAGCGAGTCTACTTGAATGATTGATTGAGTAAGAAGGGTGATCTTTGCTGCTATCTATTTAGAACTCTATAATATGACAATAGATCTTCACAATGTATTTGGTTAGTATAGTTTTTGGTTTTCAAGTTTTATGATTTAGTATCTTTAGAGGTATACACAAGTTGGGTTAGAGAAAGTAGCGGATACACATAAGTTTTCCTCATTGAAGTAGCGTATACATTTTGACATATGATTTTTGATGTTGCAGTTGGTTCTTGTTGTTATTATAGTGTTCAAGGTTCAGCTTTGTGTTCTGTTGACAATGATCTGACTATTCAGAATGATTGATTGTGTTTTTCTTCATAGTTGATGGGTTTCAGTGATTGTGTGATGCAGTTTTATTCTATGGTTGTGTTGTAGTGGTGATTGATTTTGAGCTTCAATGTCACTAATGGGTCCAGTCTGAAAATTTGATGAAAAGTGGCCTACATATTGTGTTGATGTGTACCAAGAGTATCTAGTCTGACAATTTGATGAAATGTGGCCTACATATTGTGTTGATGTGTACCAAGATTATCCAGTCTGAAAATTTATGAAACGTGGTCCCTAGAGAAAGAATGAAGGTGGTATCCTTCTATAGGTCGGAACCTAAGTACTGCTTATCATATCATGCAGTATAAGAGCTAGGGGGTTGGAGCTCCCTTCCAGTAAAAGCTGGAAAACAAGTGAAGGTTGTAGCCTTCAGTAGGTAGATGCATGCGTACTGGAAAGAGTATGCACCAGTACAAAACTTGTAAACACGTTTTAATAAGAAGATTGAAGACTGAGACGACAGCGGTGGTGTTTTTTTCCCACATTGGGTTTCCACCTGAAAAATCCTGGTGTTCATTTGTGCTGCTTATGTGTGTTGATTTATTTTGTCCTTACTACTTCTGTTTACTGCTTAGTAAATGAATCACACTCTGATTTAAGTTCAATAGACAATGAATTAGTTGTTTACAAGTTTATTATCTGTATGCTGGTTTCATTCATTAGAGTCACGAACATACAGTGTTTGGTTTCTGTAAAATCACATATATAGTTTGAGAAAGAAAATTGTTATTGTGAAAGTTTAAATACTGACTCACCCCCACCTCTTAGTATTTTTCCCAACAAAAGAGAATTGAGAAAGTGTGCAACAAACAACATAGCAGAGGAAGCTCGAGAGGTTCTAAAGGAGGTGAACCTAAGATCCCAAAATATCAAACCAAAGGAGAGAGCTTAGTGAGGTTTCAATAGAGGGTTGGTTGTATATCATTGTTGAGTGCAAGGAGAGGCTCAACAATACATGAGAAAAAGATGATTGAGAAGGGAAGATGAAAAAGATCACAAGATCATGAATATTTTTGAGTGTGCGAGTATGACACGGGGGCATAGACCCCACATTATATTTGGCTCTTGCAGGCTTCCATAAGGGAAGTGTGGCATTCTGGAAAAGAGAATATGATTTTCCTCTTATTTTTATAATTTTAAATGAATAAGAGGCATATTGTGGCAATATTCTTCTTGCATGCTAAGGTACTAATTTATTTAAATGGGCGTCTTGAAAAACGTCAAGTGCGGTGGCCAGTTTATTGTAAAATCCAACCAAGGGATGTGGTCAATACAATGTAAATATTAGGCCATGGTACCTCGGGCTTTGAGAGGCCATATGTGTAATTGTTTTTATATTTGAATAAATATAATTTGTGTGTTTTCTCTAAATCTATGTTCATGTTTTGTTGGGTGATGGAATGAACCTGAGTGAGAGTTATTAGCTTTGAAATTGTTTACAGAAGATAACAAGTCCTTTAGAGGTAGAAATTTTGTAAACTTCCCAATTGTGGAAGTGAACCAGTTTGTTCCAACAAGAATATAGAGAGATCATTAAAATTGTCAAGTGCGAGTTGTGCATGAGATCCCTGAACAAGAAGAGAACCCCGAACATGTTAAACAAGCTGACTCAGGGTGGGACTCATGTACTTGGGCCTTTGGGCTAGGAAACAAATTGAGCACAAGAAAATGATTTGACCTCCAAGCCCATTCAACCCTCGACACTAAACTTGGGGTGGGACCCATAAGTTTGGGGCCAACCTCGTTTAGTTAAGAAAGGAGAACTCATTGATTTTTTATTTTTCGAACCCCCAAATTCATGAGGATGTTTGAACAACCGACACATTCAAGGTGTGGAGGAGGATGATGATTTTTGAACACTTATTTTCTTTGGGGCTTGTGGAGGTGACGAGTTCATTATTGCAAATAATTGGTTTCCATGGGCCCATAACCCACAAGTTCAGGAGAATGAACTTTGAGGAGTCAAATTTTACATACCGCCATCATTAGTCTTCATCATTTACGTATGAAGTGAAAGTACCAGGTTGGACTAGACGTATACTTCACTATTAAGGAGGTTCTTCAAGTCAGAGTGAGGCATTTGCTACAAGAGAAGAAGACAATGAATACCTACCTTAACCAATGAAGATTAAGACAAGTAGATGTTAAGGCACGGTTTTAAAATATGTAACTCTACTTGTCATGTGTGTGTGATCGTATTTAATTATTGAGTTTGTTGGTCATTAGTTCATAGAGTTCTAGCCTCATGAGAAGGAGCTTGTTCCTACTTGCTAGGATGTTGTTGAGGCCTAGTTTGGAGTGAGAGATTCTCTCCAACTAATTAGCTTCTTATATTAGTGTTGGTTGGGATATTGCAACAACCAATTGATTTTGTGTCCAAGATAGTATGTCTATCTTGAGACAAAATTTCATGTATTTATATTTGTATTTTTACAATGTTCAATATAAAGTTCTCATCATAGTTTGGTGTGCAATAAGATCATATCTCCCATCTTAACTTAACATCCCCTACTAATTGTCTATATGACTTCAAAGATCAATAAGAATATTATTAAGAAATCTATTGAGGTAATATATTGTAACGAAACAAAGACAAGAACCTAAAATGTGGGTGAAGACTAGAACCTAAAAAGTGGGTTAAGACTAGAAAACAACATAATAAGAATAAAGCAAAAGTAAATTTCCCTAAATAACGAGCTACTAGCTCATTTCGTTATTTACTAGCTCACTTATCTTGATTCATCTTCAATGATAATTGGTTCAAAACATATTCTCTATAAATTTGTGTTTCCATATACCTTCCTAATTCCTTATACCTAGACTATCTCATTCACCTTTTATTGTGAATCATCTTAAAAAATAATGAGATTGAAACATATCCATTGTTAACTTGGGGTTACATTTACCTTCACTAAACCCAACCCCAACTTCTTTACTTCCACCAATCTCTTTCGTTTAACAAAAGGCATGATATTCTTTAAGTCCAACCTACTTTACAAGATGCAACTACATAAAAATCCCATTGAAAAAGTATAGTAGATGAGAGTAAGCCATCATTAATGCTCGGTTAGAGAGGAAAATAATACCGTAATTTTCAAATCCTCATCATATTATTTAATTAAAACCTTCACGGATATAGACTTGATTCGAGTATAATCTAATCCTCAAGTAGCTCATCGTTCGAAGATTCCATAGAAAATGCCCATGTTCAATCGTTGCAGATATGAACGGAGGCCATAGCTCGTTGAATAGGTGGCCAAATTCCACTAATAATTCTTTTGGAGTAATCTTGAGTGTTTAGTAACAATGTTTTAAAGTAGTTTTCAATGTTATGGTGGGTGATCACAAAACTCAAAACTTATTTTCAACGCTCCTTTTTGCTTTATGAGATAAATCGATATTCTTTTCTATAACTTCTAGGAACACTTAGCTTCTTATTGAAAGACAAATTTAGATTTAGTGGTGATGGAGTGTTAGCCTATGAGGTATTGAAAGGTTAAACTGTTGCTTTTTAATTTAAAATAATTTAAATAATCTTATTAATCACAATGATGAGGAAGTGGCTCTGCAGCGTGCACGCTTATTTTTTTCTAATTGATTACTTCAAAAACAAAAAATTACAAATATAATTATGTAATTGGTGTTCTTTGTTTATTGTGCATATTAACCAGCATCAGCATAATGTGAGTGCTTTTGGAAAGTGACGTCCATACAAACTAATTCATGTTTAAAATTATTAAATTTCTATCGTCATAATATAGAAAACGCAAAAGATTCATATTTCAAATTCGATGTCCACACATGTGGAGACTTCTCACCCGTTAAAGGGCGCTGCATCGAGATCGAACCCACTAATTATTGAAACAGTAGAAAGAGCCTCTCTCCACTTCTTAATAGTGGCGGGTCGTGTCGCGGCGTCCCGTCAGGCAGTTTCTTCATTTCAAGGATTCGGAGAGCTTCTGCATAGACTCCTTTGCCCTCTGGCCACCGAAGCACAGCAGGCTCCACATGGTAAAACACAGGAATAATCAAACGGTTTGACTCCAACATGTAGAGGAGCTCATTGAGACACCATTCTGACTCTGCGTATCGAGGCGAGAAAATAGATACGCAGAGTCAGAATGGTGTCTCAATGAGCTCCTCTACATGTTGGAGTCAAACCGTTTGATTATTCCTGTGTTTTACCATGTGGAGCCTGCTGTGCTTCGGTGGCCAGAGGGCAAAGGAGTCTATGCAGAAGCTCTCCGAATCCTTGAAATGAAGAAACTGCCTGACGGGACGCCGCGACACGACCCCGCCACTATTAAGAAGTGGAGAGGGGCTCTTTCTACTGTTTCAATAATTAGTGGGTTCGATCTCGATGCAGCGCCCTTTAACGGGTGAGAAGTCTCAAGTTCGATGTTGTTGTCTTGTCCTTTACACGACCCCGCCACTATTAAGAAGTGGAGAGAGGCTCTTTCTACTGTTTCAATAATTAGTGGGTTCGATCTCGATGCAGCGCCCTTTAACGGGTGAGAAGTCTCAAGTTCGATGTTGTTGTCTTGTCCTTTAGGTTTTGCTGTCCTTCTGGACATTCCATGATCACCTCTGAACTTTTCTATTGTGGAACTACGCACGCAACCGACCAAAACCACCTTTGAAATTAAAAAGAGAAAAAACAATCAACTTAGGTCAAGTATTTCGAAAAGAAAAAAGCAATAAAATTAGTGTAAGTAAATACAGTTGCAATCACGAGTGAAATAAAAACCAATAAGTCGGAATAAATATGAAGGTGAGTTCAAGGGGCGTAAAATAGTTAGGTAACGCAAATTCATAGGGTGTAGATAGTTGAAGAGAAAGGATAAGCGACGTTATATTTGATGCCGTCTTTAATAGATTTAGAGATTTTTCATTCTTATGTGAGTAGAGCACTCATTTGTTATTGGAAGATGTTGACAGCCTTACTTGCTTTTAGGTATAGTTTCTCTTAAATGGTGAGGAGTAATAATTCCATTATTCATAGCTGAATTTTCCAAGATAAAATATGGTGTTCATGCTGTTTATGTTATATTATTGGTTACTTTCTCTCTTGTTTTCATTAGTGGTGGTATTAGAGCCAATGGATCATGGGTGGTAGAGGGAGATGATGTTTGTAAATGTCGACACATTGTATGTTGAGACTTAAGCTAATGTAAAGAAGTCCAATTGGATTTGACTCACATATATGGAGATTACATGAGAAGAAATAGAGTTCCAACAAGGTGAGATGCAACCTTAGAAGTGATATGTGATGACGAGAGCACCTCGGGTGAGTAGATGTGCAAACATGAGAGAATGGTGACATAAGTGCAAAACAATAATGAAAAAAAATGGTAAAAAATACTTTTGAGATGAAATTTGGAAATTAAATTTATATGGGCATGTGTTTTTAAGACCTGGTTATGCATGTGTACCTTTGTAGGCAAAGTAATGTATTAGACATAGGTGATAGGGGATGAGAGCCTGTAGATTTTCCTAATCAAGTTTAAAGGGGGAATGTTAAGGTAAGCATGAATGAATGAAAGTGTCAAAGTGGTTAGGTCCATAATGGTGGCTTCATGCACATGGTTTTGATGGTTGGTGGTATTAATGGTCCAAGTGGATGTTGGTGGCCACCCACCTATCCCACTTGGACCCCCACAATTGTCTCTTTCAGTTTTTCAGTTTCCTTAATTGTAGCACAATTTACTATTTTTAGCAGTTTTTCGGGTCCTCAACTTTCAGAATCATTTTGAGGCCCTAAGTGACATTTTTTGGGAAAACTGGGAGCAACATGGATCAATGGACCAATGTTTCTCTTCCCAAAGTTGTAGTCCTCGGATAGATCTTTCTAACGAGATATTGTGTGCGTCAAACAGAGATCGTATGCCAAAGTTACTACCCCCAGAAGTTGATGAACCGATTTACCCAAAACGGGGCCCACAGTGTGGTGTTTCATCTCCTAGGGTTAGGTTTTTGGATGTTTAGGGTTTTCCATTGTTTCTAAACAATAAATAGGCCTTCGAGCCTCATTGTAATACAGTTCAGAGGCATGTAGCCGCCACATATATTCTCAGAGATATACTACCATTGCCATAGCTGGTTTATTTCTATTTCTGTTTGTAAGCATATTTCAGTATTTTACATTAATGAAATGAAGTATTATTTCTTCTGTATCTCTGTATTTATGGTTATGCTTGTAATTTGTTGTGTTCCTGTTTAAATATGGATCAGTGGTATTAGAGCGGTCTTCTCTTTCTCTATGTTTCTTTACATGTCCCCAATGAGGTCGTGATATAAGGAGTTAGGGCTTGAACTGATCGAACCTTTGCAAGACCAGCCTTACAAATCCCAATGGCCTCCCATGGTGGATGAAAAGAAAGACGATGGGGCACGAGATCCTATCAAAATCTTGCTCAAATAAGCCCTCGAGCGACAGAGGAATGTGATGATGGAAAACGTTTCCCAGGTCCTTTAGCGGCTGACCAGGGGCAACGCATCGGCTTCCAACAACTACTATGGAAACGCCACACCCTTTAAGGTACAAGTTAATTTTGAAATCCCCATATTCGAGGGATAGATAAACGCAAATGTCATAGATAAATGGCTAAATATGCTAGAAGGGTATTTTTCTGTTCATTATTTTTCTAGTCGGGAAAATATTATTTTCGCTTTTGTCAAAGCAGCCCCCCATGTCAAGGACTAGTGGGAAACCTACTGCGAGCAAAAGGATGAAAGTACGGGCTCACTATTTTCAGCCGCACCCACATGGAATTCATTCTGGCATGCCATCAAGGAGCAGTGCTACCCTATCAAGAGCTATGAGGAAACATACATAAAATGGACCACGCTACGGCAAGGAAGGGACCAAGATGTCCTAAAGTTCAAAAATATTTTTCATACCCTACGCACACAGTTGGGTATCAAGGATTCTGAGATGCATTTGGTACTCAAATACCACGACTGCCTACATAGGCATATCCAAGACGAGATGGATTTTCTAGACATCTCCTTGCTCGGCACGACATTGTTGGGTGCTAAAAGGTGTCCTTTAAAACTCCTAATTTCCTCACATTAATTATCAACCTGGGTAAGTTCTTTTATTCCAAAAGTGTACACAATATGTGCAAGCTATAAATCTAGAGTGTAATGCTTTAAAATAAGTTATTAAATTCAATATAAGAGTAAACAGATGTAATCATAAATCTCAAGATTGTAACTTTAAGGGAAGTAATTCATCTAAGCATCACAACTCAATCTCAAACAAAACCATAATTCAATCTTAATCAACCAATTTGAATGATAATCAACTGAGAGCACCGTAACATTAATTGAGCTCTTTCAACTGGACTTAAACTACTGAATAGAAGGAAAGAATTTGATCTAATCAATAACACTCTATCCTTTAATTAACTAGAAATGATTCTTTAAATGATGACTAATTCAATCCACGACATGAATAAATAAAACCAATTAGAATTGCGTATTAATGAAATGAATACAAGAAATCTGAATTAACAAAAATAAATAAGCTGCAAAGCTGTAAAGAAGAATAAACTTGGAAGAAATGGAAAAGTATAAAACAAGGAACAACAGTAAGATCCACCGGAGAATGGGCCCTAGCCACTAGCGAATACTACTTAAAGCTACTTCAGAATATCCAAATGAACAGCAACGCAAGTTATATATTAATCATCAAATTCGCTTGTCATTACAATATGGTCTCGTTCTTCAGAACCACGCTTCTGTAAATTAAAATTACAAATGAAGTAAAAGGCGAGAGATCCCTCTTTAGTTTTCCCCTTTATAGTCAAAAGGAAAAAGATAAATGTGATCCCTCAGGATCAGGAGATCATGAGGTATTCACAACTAAATGTTATCTTCAGACAATTCTTTCATCCTGCGCTAATCTTCTTGATTCGTTCCTTGGTTCGACCGCACATGACACACCTCATTTCCCTTGATTAGCTTTTGTTGTTTAGACTTTGGAATAACAGCTGTTCCATCTGCTTTTTCTCTGCATAAAAAGCAATGAGAGTTAGTTTGGACGGTCAAATCGTATCAAGAATAGTTTCATTCATCTCTTATCAAAATCCTATCAATAAATTATTATATCATGGCACAAAATGGATAAGAAAAGAGGAAAAAGACAATGTAATCAAGAGTAAATACATACCTATTGCACGACTCAACATACTCCCCTACTTAACTTGTTTCATGTCCTCATGAAAAATGAATAGTTCCTATGTAATGTAGTTAAGGAGTAAGCTAGAAATAAGGTTTCTTTATCAGGCCTAAAACCTTGATGTTGTGCTAGAATTGCAAAGGTTTCCTTTTCATGTCCTTCAAGCAACTCATAGTTAGACTGATACCCTTCAGGAGGATACCAAATAATGGGACTCCTAAATTGACATCCCAACCAATAAGGCCCTTCCCTCAAGATAAGATTGTTGTATGTGATCAACCGGCTCGCAACAGCTTTGAAATTCCCATAATTAAATGGTTCTCTTTCCTTAACACTGTTAGTTGAGATCGTCCATCTGATTTTGGATGCAATTAGGGATCTTTCCTGAATGGAGAGAAAATATGATGTTCCTTTCTACACAATTTCCTTATGTATGGGCCCTAAAATTTTAATCACACCCTCTTGTGTCATCAGCCTTTTATGTTTAGCAAACAGTTGCAAAGGGTGAGTAGGCTCACTCCTTACCCAGAGATCTAACCCATGTTCCTATCTTTGGAATGAATTATAAGCCTTAAACCACTTAAGTTGATTAACTGCAAAAGAGATAAAAGCCTAGAACTGAATATCCCCAACAAAAGGGCTAGGATTCTTATCCACTTCTTCTTCTAATACGAAATTATGCAGATAAAATTTGGAAAGAAGCCGTTGGACTTTTGCCCCATGTTCCTTATAGCAACTTATAAAATATTTAGTTGTCTTTAATTCGATTGGGTTGCCGACTCTTACAGCTTTAATCTTTAATAATAAGTGCCGTTCTAATAAGAACAGGGCATAATTTGTGGCAGGAGACTTACATGTCAAGACATCCGAATATAACAAGCAAATTGTGTCTATCTGACTCATGACTCTGTCTATCTTGGTCTTCACCTTATTCAGCTTTTCTTCCTCCTGTCTAAATATATCAAAAGTCCCATTCTCAGTTATGGTTAATTCCCTAAACTGCTTCTGCAACTCTTGATATTTTTGTCGGGGAACTGTCTCCTGTTCACATTGTTCTAAAGCAAGGTGGGCTTGTGTTAGCTCCTCATGTAGCTTTACAAGAATAGGGTCCTTGTTTGACAGGATATCCTTGGCTTGCTCTTCTATCTGAGTGCCTGTGCTACGAGAGGATATATCCTCAGTCTGCACTTTCTTATTGTGGGAGGACCAACCCTCCGTCTGAACGGCTGCATCCACTAAGTCTGCACGCAAATTTGCTTGGGTGGCTATTGTTTGAGTAGGAATGAGTTTGATTTGGGTTTCTATTGACCTACCCTTGCATATTTCTGTTTGCATAGCCACAGTGACTACCTCAGGAGTAGTGCTCTGGGATTTGTCATTTGCAATTTCTTTTAACTTCCGACGTAGCCTTTTAACTATCTTTTGAAGCTTTTGGTATTTTTCTCTCATCTTCTTTAGTTTTGCTCCAGCTACTTGCCTCTTCCAAGGAGCATCTTTTACACTAACGGGCTTGTCAATAGCTTTTGTATCTAAGGATTATTGTTGTTTATCATGGTTGTGCTCCAATAGAACCGTGTCACTAGACTGGTTGTCGGATTCATGAATAAATTTTGTGTCTGTTTCCTCTTCCTCATCTGTAGCCTTTGGAGAAGACAGAATTTCTGTATGCCTAGAATGCCATAGGAATTCGGCTTCCATTAGGTTAGGATCAAGTGATCCTCCTAGTTGCATGTATGCATTCAGATTTTCCAGGACCTGGGCCATCCCTGTCTCAAAATCCTGCAAAAGATCATTTTGGGGGCTCATGGTTGGTGTTTGAGGAGGCCCTACTTCATTTTCTAGTTCATCATCAAAATGTTTTGCTCGTTCTTGCTCTGAGTAGAGTGTATCCTCTTCCTTGGGTTCTTGTTCTAAATTGGCCTCTTCCCCAAGTTTTGATTCTGAATGACATCCTTCCCCTTATTCAGGTTCTTCCTCCAACTTGGGCTCTGAATTATCCTTTTCTTCTGGTTCTGGCTTAGAATTGCATTATTCCTCTAATTCCAACTTAGAGTCCTGTACACTAACTGGTCCGGATGGCTCTGCAGGTTGTTTGGTGCTATCCTGAGGATTTACAGACATTCTCTTGGCTTGTTTTAACCTTGTAGACCACCTGTGCTTATGGGGTTCAATTTTTGAGTGAGTAGTCCTTTTCCTCTTCGGAACAGGGCTCTGCTGGCTCATCTCCAGGATTGTAGAATTTTGGATTACAGGGTTTTCACTAATCTCTAGGGGCACTATGAGACCATCCTAGGTTAAGTTTTCTTGAACAAGGTTATGGCTAACGACTAATCTAATCAATCCATGGTGGCTAACTAGGGTTTCAGGGTGCCTAGCCCGTCTTATTCTATCAATGGTATCATGCAACAATGAATTCAAGAAAGATGGCAGATTAACAGTGAGCTTTTGTTTTAAAATAGCTAAGAGTTTGAGTTGTCGTGGTCTTCCCACATCTCATTGTCCATCACAGGTAATGTACCTCTAGACAACACTTGCCAACTCACGCCATGGTTCTACCAGAGAAGATGGTTGGATGCACTTGTCTTTTCTGGTTAATTCCTTGCCCGCATCTCTGAAAATCTCCACTGAGTCTTGCAACATTACGTGTTTTTTTGGCCATACAATTCCTTCCGCCGGCAACCTAGATACTTCAGCTATCACAGCGTCTGATATTGTGATTCTTCTACCTCTTGCAAGGGATTTCCCATTCTGTAGATGATGTAGAAACTCAATAATGATTTCCTCACTAGGGGACTGAAATCTTGTGAAATGTGATATCCACCCTATGCGGACCATAATTTCCCTGGCTCTGTCGGAGACTTCCAACACTAGAGGTTCTCGACGCACTGTCTTTCCACCCATAGTGCTTTAGTTCTTCCTAGTACTACAAATGATTAGTGCAGTGGATAAAACATAGCAACAGAGAGATAGAACAACAAGCAGTTGTAACAACTAAGTTTTAAAATGTTAAGCGATATTTCTATGAGAGTCAATTAATTCGAGGACTATTATTTTTCCACATGCCGCGTGATCATGGGATACCATATCAACCTATGAAGTCCAATAAAACAACCACAACACATGCACGAGTGTAATGGAGGTCCCCTGCTTCCTTCAAAATGAGAGGTTGCCTACGACTGAATGGACGGGGAAATGTTGTTTTGACGACAAAGTACAAGGGTGAAAGATATGGCAGTAAATGACACAGAGTACGTATATTAATGAAAGGACTGTAAAAGGTATGGGTATAATGAAAGTGAGGTGTGTAATGATGGTTATTAATAAGAGACAAGATGCTTTGGTTGATGATAGGTTATGTGGTAAGGAAAAAGGATAGAAATATGCAAGAAAAAGATGCTTTTTTGATGATATTCTGGCTGAAAATGATATGATTGATTAAAAACATTAACTCATGCATAAAGGTTCAAAGTAGGGAGAAATTAGGGAAATAATCTCTCTGATAAAAACAAAAGTAAGAAGAGGGTGTTATAATAATTATTGATGTTGAAATAGAACTTCAATACCATAAGCAGAGCTTCTGCTGCCAGCAGGCGTCCATAGCCTCAACATAGTTGTTTTTTAACCCATATGAGCCAGGATCATCAATTTATAGTTTGAGAATTCCATTGTTGTTTCTACAGATGAGATTAGTGTGCGGGCATGGTAACCAGATGACCATATTGCCATTCATTGGGAAGTAGCAAAATTGATCAGGCTGGCTCGTGATGAGACCTCCTGTTCTAAGGATATTTTAGCCATCCAACGGATCATAACCCTGGTGTGGTGGCCATAGTGGGAATGTCATGTCACTACATCCTTATGAACATGGTAGGCTGGCTCTTAATGAGACCCCCTATCCTCTATCTATAGGAAAAATTTTGTTATTACACATTTTTATGATAAATAGAGGGAGGCTCAGTACTCCTTAAGAGCGGGGATTGTGGAAGAAGTTGAACATGTCAATAGAAAAAAATATACCCATAATCTCATTTATAATAGACATAGAGGATTATAACTGGGAGGAGTGGAACCAGCATGGTAAAGATAATCAATCAGTATCATATACAGCAGAAATCAATACAGTAAAGTAATATATAAATAATTGTGTCCCTTTCATTTAAAAAATAAAATAAAATCTATCATCAAGAAGCTGTCTTGTTAAATATCATAACGTTAAGCGTATTCACCTGCTTCAATATAATCCATAATTCTTGTCCTCATAAAAGTATTGCACTTCATGCCATGAAAGGGAATCAGCAAAATGGGGCTAAGATGAGCTAGGAATAATCCCGCAAGAGGAAGGAGGTGCTGTTCAACATCAAAAATAATGCAAGGAAAAGGGTGCTATTTAGAAAACACACAACTTCACAAGAAGCAAAAATGTTGTTCCAAAGATGGAACAACAACTGTTCAAAAGTGGGAACAGCAAAACACGCTAAGATAAAAAGGTGTTGTTCAAAAGTTTGAACAACAAACAACAGAAAGCGTTGTTCCAAAGTTGGAACAACAACTGTTTAAAATTTTGAACAACAACTCTAAAAAATTGTTGTTCAACAAACATGTAAAAAGTGTTGTTCCAAAGTTGGAACAGAAAAGACGCAAAAGTGTTGTTCCAAAGTTGGAACAAGAAAGATGCAAAAACAAAAAAAGATGTTTTTCAAAAGTTGGAACAACAAAGACGCAAAAGGTGTTGTTCCAAAGTTGGAATAGGAAAGATGAAGAAAAGTGTTGTTCTAAAGTTGGAACAGCGAAAAAGCAGAAAAGTGTTCTTCCAAAGTTGGAACAACAAAAATGCAAAAAGTGTTGTTCCAAAGTTGGAACAGCAAAAACACAAAGAAGTGCTGCTCCAAAGTTGGAACAGCAAAAACACAAAAAAGTGTTGTTCCAAAGTTGGAACAACAAAAACGCAAAAAGTGTTGTTCCAAAGTTGGAACAACAAAAACTCAGAAAAGTGTTATTCCAAAGTTGGAATAGCAAAAGCACAGAAAAGTGTTGTTCCAAAGTAGGAACAACAGACGTTAAAGATCATAACGTTAAGCGTATTCGCCTGCTTCAATAGAATCCATAATTCTTGTCCTCATAAAAGTATTGCACTTCATGCCATGAAAGGGAATCAGAAAAATGGGGCTGAGATGAGCTAGGAATAATCCCGCAAGAGGAAGGAGGTGTTGTTCAATATAAAAAATAATGCAAGGAAAAGGGTGTTGTTCAGAAAACACACAACTTCACAAGAAGAAAAAATGTTGTTCCAAAGATGGAACAACAACTGTTCAAAAGTGGGAAAAGAAAAACACGCTAAGATAAAAAGGTGTTGTTCAAAAGTTTGAACAACAAACAACAAAAAGCGTTGTTCCAAAGTTGGAACAACAACTGTTTAAAAGTTTGAACAGCAACTCGCAAAAATTGTTGTTCAACAAACACGCAAAAAGTGTTGTTCCAAAGTTGGAACAGAAAACACACAAAAGTGTTGTTCCAAAGCTGGAACAAGAAAGATGCAAAAACAAAAAAAGATGTTGTTCAAAAGTTGGAACAACAAAGATGCAAAAGGTGTTGTTCCAAAGTTGGAATAGGAAAGACGCAGAAAAGTGTTGTTCCAAAGTTGGAACATCAAAAACGCAAAAAGTGATGTTCCAAAGTTGGAACAAAAAAAAACGTAGAAAAGTGTTGTTCCAAAGTTGGAACAATGAAAATGCAGAAAAGTGTTGTTCCAAAGTTGGAACAGCAAAAACGCAAAAAGTGTTGTTCCAAAGTTGGAACAACAAAAACGCAAAAAGTGTTGTTCCAAAGTTGGAACAGCAAAAATGCAGAAAAGTGCTGTTCCAAAGTTGGAACAGCAAAAACACAGAAAAGTGTTGTTCCAAAGTTGGAACAGCAAAAATGCAAAAAGTGTTGTTCCAAAGATGGAACAACAAAAATGCAGAAAAGTGTTGTTCCAAAGTTGGAACAGTAAAAGCACAGAAAAGTGTTGTTCCAAAGTTGGAACAACAGACAAATAGAGAAAAAACATAGAAAATTAAATCAGCAATCATATTTACAATTTTTACAAAAAGAAATAACTTTTTACAAAAATGAAGCTAGTGAAGGATTGCCTTCTGTAGCTAGAACTTGCATGGTGGAGTTTTCGCGTATCTGTTGGTAAAAATATTCTCTTGTAAGTGGTTTTTGGTAGAGGCAAACCCGATGCCCATTTGCTTTAAAGGAAAAACCAGACCCATGAATAGTGGCCAACATAAGAGTGCCATTGTCATGCACTTCTTTTATTTCATAGGGGCCTAACCACCTAGTCTGCAGTTTACCAGGGAAGTCTTGAAACCTGGAATCGTAAAGAAGTGCCCAGTCACCCTCATGAAATGTCTTTTTCTTAATCAGGGAATCGTGCCATTTGGCTCTTTGTTGTTGAATGAGTGCAGTATGCTGTAGAGCCAATAGCCGAATTTCATCTAATTCATTTATTTGTTGTAGTCTGTTAATCTAGGCTTCAGTTAAATCTAGTCCCACCTCCTGGGCTATCCTTAGTGTTTGTATCTCAAATTCTATGGGGAAAATGGGTTCCTTACCAAATACCAGTTGATATGGAGAGTGTCCAGTAGTGTTCCTCCAAGTCGTGCGATATGCCCACAAGGCCTCTGGCAGTCAAGTAGCCCAGTCTCATCTGTGTGATGAGACTGTCTTCGTTAGAATAGCTTCAATTACTTTGTTGGTACTCTCCACCTGCCCGTTCGCCTGTGTGTGATACGGAGAGGTAATTCTGTGCATAAGTTGATGATTCTTTAGTGTAGAAGCGATCTTCTGGCCTACAAATTGTGGCCCCCCGTCATTAATTACTTCTTTGGGTAAGCCATACCTATAGGGTTTAACCCCATAGAGAAATTACCTGCATATGAATTCTAAAACACAGAAAATAAACAATGCGAGAGCGTAACACATAAAACACATATACATAGAGATTTTTCCCTAGATCCCAAAACCAGGACTACTAGCTTGATTTTTCATTATGTTCCTTTCAATGTTACAATACATATTTATACATGCTGAAGCATCCAATACCATGGACCGAAAACCATCGCGTCTAAAACCATGTGCGAAAAACATGCACAAAACCATAGGTAGGTCCACCCAACCTAATATATGGTCCAAAACCAAAATTTTCCAGGGTGCTGCCCCGAACCCCATAGAGTGGGGTTACCTGCATCCCTCAAACCTCCTGTGACTCCCCCCGCTACGCAATCAGCGCAATGAAGGGGGGGCTTCACCCCCCTTCTAACCCCCCATTAACTGCGTGGGCTAGTCATGGAAAGAATATGACACAACCCAACATTCTCCCACTTGTTGGTTTCTTTCCATAGGGGGCCATAAGAGAGCTTAGTCATTTATCCAACCCTGCAACACCCATTGTTTCTCTACACCAAGAGAACTTCTCAGAGCTCAGAGATTTTGTCAATGCATCGAGAATATTCTTCAAAGTGTCCACCTTTACTAGCAACACCTTTTTGTCTTCTATCATATCCCTCACAAAGTGATACTGAACATCAATGTGCTTTGTCCTTGAATGATATGCAGGGTTCTTTGCCAAGAAAATTGCACTTTGGCTGTCACAGTCTATCCTTATAACTCCCTGTACTAACCCCATACTTGAACATAGTCTCTGCAACCAAATTGTTTCCTTGCTTGCATGAGTGGTTGCCATGTATTCTGCCTCTGTAGTTGATAGTGCCACTATAGATTGTTTCTTACTCATCCAACTGACTGCACCTCCAAATAGGTTAAACACATACCCACTTATAGATCTTCTTAGATCCAGATCTCCAGCCAAGTCTGCATCAGCAAAGCCACGAATATCTAACACTCTGTCCAATCCTGTTCTTCCTTGGTATAACAAACCATAATCACTAGTGCCACGCAAATACCTGAAAACCCAGTTCACTGTTGTCTAGTGCTCCTTCCCTAGTTTTGACATAAACCTGCTCAATACTCCCACTGCATCTGCAATGTTTGGTCTAGTACAGACCATCACATACATCAGGCTACCAACTGCACTTGCATATGGAACACGGGACATGTCCTCTTCCTCTTCCTATGTATTGGGACACTATTCAATAGATAACTTTACACCTACAAGAATAGGAACCTTCACCAGTTTACTATCCTGCATATTAAACCTCTATAATATTGTCTCCACATACTTCCTCAGGTTTAACAAGAGCTTCCTCTTTGTTCGATCTCTTTTAATTTCCATGCCCAAAATATAGTTTGCAGCACCAAGATCTTTCATGTCGAATTTGGAGGACAAATGTGTCTTCAAATCCTGGATAATTTCTTTGTCATTTCCAACCAGCAACATATCATCCACATACAAACCAGATAAATAACACGGCTACCAATTAATTTAAAATACACAAAGTGATCTATTTTGCTTCTGGTGAAGCCAAGTCCCCATATAAATGTATCAAATTTTGATACTACATCCTTGGTGATTGTTTTAAGCCATAGAGAGACTTCTTTAACTTGATTACAAGTTCTTTCTTACCCTTCACTGCAAAGACTTCTGGTTACTTCATGTAGATCTCCTCTTCCAGATCGCTGTGAAGAAATGCTATCTTCACATCCATCTGTTCTACCTCAAAATTAAAAGCAACAACAATAGATAAAAGTAATCTAATAGAAGTTACCTTTGCAACAGGAGAAAAAATATCACCAAAATCAATTATCGACACCTTGGAATAACCTTTTGCTACCAACCGAGCTTTATATTTCTCCACCTTTCCTTCTGCATTTGTCTTCTTCTTGAACATCCATTTTCTGCCAACGGATTTCCTTCCAGCTGACAACTCCACCATATCCCAAGCCTCATTTTTTTGCAAAGAAGCCATTTCATCAACCATGGCCTCTTTCCAGAGTTTTCCATCCTCTAAATCTACTGCTTCCTTCACAGTTCTTGGATCATCATCAGTAATAGATAAAGAAAAATTTGAACAAAAAGTAGATGGACTATACATTTCTAGTTTCCTTCTTTCTCGAACTAATCTTCTCACACCTGGAGTTTGTGGCTCTTCATATTATGATTCCTCCTCTGTTGTAGATTCTGATTCTTCCTCCTTTAGCTCAAACTATATCTTCTCAGGTTCCTTTGGTTGGAGTTCATGTTTAATAACATATTTTACCTCTCTAAACACCACATCTCGGCTTTACACAACCTTCCTTGTTACTGGGTTCCAAAGCTTATAACCCTTTAAACCATCCTTATACCCAATAAAGATGCACTTTTCATATTTACTATCCAACTTGGTTCATTTCTCCTTTGGAACACGTACATATGCTGTTAGATTCGGTCTTTACATCCCTCCGTTAGAGATCATTTCTCTTTATTGCATTTCATTTTTAGGTGTCTCGCTCATTTCACTGAGTTGCATTCTGCTAGGGGCATGCCATAATTTGACGGAAGGGTTTGGTCATTCATCACCCCTCATGCTTTGCACTACTGGCTCAGGTCTGTTCATCAAAATCAAGTTTTCGTGTCTTTTGATCAGCAAGAGTTATTTTCAGTCACTAGGTCTAGGGTTTCACAAATTGTGTCTTCACAATGTCCAATAAAGCCAGCAGGCCAGAGGGAGGTTCTTAAAAAGTTGTCATTCAAAGATTTTCATCATCATATGGATGGATTATGACTCTTCTTCAAAACTCTGTTTTGAAGAAAAGTCGACATTTCGTTTTTGTAATTTTTTAAAAGTTTTTTCAGTTGTTGAATTCTTCATATGTAGCCCTGGTCGCCTTTGCCAAATTCTATGTCAGCTATCCCTGCAAAAAAATAACCGAAAGATTCATCATTCAAGCTAAAATTAAAGAGCAAACAAAAAGACAGGGTTTGTATTACTTGTGAAAAAGTGCCAAAGTGTAAACATTACAAAAATGGGTTTGAGAAAAGAAAAATCAAAATCCATGGCTATATGAGAGATTTTCCATTTTGAGAAATTCATTTGCATACCAAGAAGCAAAGAGTAAACTATTCAAAGCAAGTTTGATGCGTAAGAGTGAAATTGGGTGAAGCTGGGTCGGCACGGCGCATAGAGCAGGTGGCACGGCACACTAGAGAGGCGCGGTGCACTGGGAGGAGAAACCCAGTGTAAATTTCCTTAGGCGCAGCGCAATGGGACGATGCGGCACGTTGGGTATGCGGTGCGGCGCATACAGTCCAAAGCCCAAAAATGTTTGAAATTTCTCCAAATTGCCATTTATTTGCATGGATTTGCCAGGTAGGGTCGACATCTTAATGTTTCATCCATTTTTGTGCTGAGTGATGGTGGTTTATGGATGCTAATGATTGAAACAAAAATCCAAACCCTACTTCAACATGCCTCAAAAGAAATTGTTGTGGTTTCCACAATTCACTGTTTTGCTACCAAAGTCACTCCTCCCTCCCATTCCTCCCTTGCTTTTATCATTCCCTAATTTTCTACCCCCCTAAGCTCATTAATTCCTTCTCCTAAATGCTCTGTCCCAAATTCTCCAATCTCACACCTCAAACCCTACACAACAATTCCTAACCCTATACATCAAATCTTACATCAAATCCCTCAAAACCCTCATACATTTCACTAATCCCTGTAGTCCCAATAGTCCCTAACCCCTTACTACTTTCCCTCTTCCTAACAGTCCTTTGTTTCATTTGTTTCCCCTTGGTGGCAGAATTTGAACACATCACTAAAAGAGCAATTCAGCACAGTTTTCCTACACCAACATCTTTTTCTCCAAGGCAGTTTGAGAAACAACAGTCATGGCATCTGAGCATTCATCGGATTATGAAATGGAAACCCAAAGTGACTCCCCCATGGAGGAACATGCACCCCGGAGGCCTCATAGAGGAGGTAGACATATCAGAAAAGAACCAGTCACCCTCATTGAATTATAGGCCTGCCCTCTTGCCATGTTTTGTTTCCAGCATCAATCATGCTATGAGTTTTGTCAAAAGGTGGCTAATGTTCGATTTCGTCATGAGTTGGCTCATCTATTTGTGCTGCATTTACATGGAGATCAAGCTACCTTAGCCGGTGTCACCTTCACACTTACACCAGAATCTGTCTCACTAGCAACCGGCATACCAAACATTGGGGAACCATGGACCAAGAGGAAGAAGATTGACTGGCAGAATTATGAGCCATACATTAAAACCAGTTTCTTGAGGCAGCTCAAGAGAGTGTTTCCATTCCGATATCTAAAAGATGAATATGCTCCACTAATGAAATTGGTCATGAAGTATTTCAGCTGTGAGGGACGGTTCTCTCGTTTATATGCTTATCACATCAGGTTGCTCATGCATTTAACCAGGGTACCGATGATGAACATTCCATATTTCATTTGACGGAACATAGAGAGGATGACCACCCTTGTGCAACACAAAACCCCTCAGTAGTGACTTAACAATGTTTATCATTTTGCTCTTATTAAGATTTTGGTGGTTCATCAGCTTGGATTACAGGGCATCACTTGGGATGATTTCATCTCTCGTGACTTCTTCAGAGCTTCACAGGGATTATCAGAGGTTAAGCATGAGACAGGTGGACCTTCTCATCAGTATGAGTGCCATGAGACTGCTAGTGTGCCGGTATTCATCACATATCAGAGGGGAACTAAACATTTGTTTGAAGCAGTGAAGCGAGTGTTATCTCCACCCGGGGTGGAAGGGGCCTCGCTTCCTCCATCAGTATCACAGGTACAAGACAAAGGCAAGAGGCCAATGCAGGATGAGGGGTGTTTAGGTGAACAAAAGACCGACTTCATTCTCATTCATGATGATGATACAGATACAGGCCCACAAAGTGCCAAACTTAGGGAGATCATCCAGGAGCAGCAAACAGAGATCCAAGCCTTATCCCTTGACTTGGAGAGGGCTAAGTGGACTATGAAATACTTGGAGCAGAGGAACAAATGGCTTGAAGATCAGCAAGCAATCATGGAGTTACAAAACATCCGTGAGAATCACCAAGCTGCACAAAGGAGAAGGGTTGAGCTCACTTCATTGGAGCAAGAGATTAATGATGATCGGCAGGCTAATATTGAGAGAGTTAACATCCACTTAGAGAGACTATTAGAAAAGGCCGATAAGGACCATGCATTGCTGAGACACATGGATTTCCGCTACATGGCACGGAACAAGGTCTGCAAGGCACGAATCAGAAATTTAAAGGCAAAGTTAAAGAAGGTAATAAGGAAGCAAAAGAGGCAAAGGGAGCTTGATCGTCTTCAGATATTGACTAAAGCCTCTTTAACCTAGCATGACACTTAATGAAGAAGCTCCAGCACAAATTTCAATAAATTTGGGGCATTTTTGGCATTTTGACAAATTTTGGCACAAAAAACAGGGTTTTTCTCCGCGCTTTTGCTGGGGAGCTCCAAATTGCAAAAATTTTACATTTTTGGATTTCTCATGAAAAATCATGGTTTTTGGTGCATGGCCAAGAAATTTGGGCAAGTTTTGAGTCCCCATGAGGTCAAAAACACTCAAAAAATGACCTCACTACCCCTATTTTGACACACAGGAAGCAGTCTTGGGAGATTGAAGTTTTGGAGGGGCAAATGGGCACCAAATTCAGAAATTCCACTTGGGTTGGAACGTAGACAGGTAGGGCTTTTCAGCAAGAACACTTGGGCTCAATTTGGACTTCAGGAAGTGCCACAAAATCAGCTCCAAAGTGGCACAACGCATACAGATTTTGGCGCGGCGCATAGAGGATTTTTGCCCATTTTTCACTGTTCAGCTCAGTAATTCACCCAGTTTTGACCAGTTTTGCTTCATGAAGTTATTCTTGAATTTTCATGATGTAATTTGACGACAATGATGTAATATTGGCACATTTTTACTTGTTCTAGAAAATTCACTCACCAAAAGGTGAAATTTGAGTGAATGAATCAGTTTCCTAGCATATAGGGGTAAGTTGTTTGACTTCCTAGATTTCAGTTCCTTGTTTAGAATTGGTTCAAACAGCTCCTAGAATGATGAGCTTGACCCCTAGAGGCAAGGGAATAGGTTGTGCTAGTCTATATCATGTAATTTCTAAGTCATTTTCAGGGTTGGACACTAGGGATTGCTTTGGCATATCATTGTACATTCTATCTCTGCATTTTTGGCTAAGGAAATACCAGGGTTTTGCGGCACTATTTGGGATCCATGTGGCTTTATGTTTTGATGGTGTTCTTCTCTAAGTAATTGTAAGTTAATTAGTATTATGTGTATCATTTTCCTATCCCTTCTTCTAAATTTGAACAAATGAGTGATTAACGTAGAATCCATTAACTGTTATGCTCTGCCTTTGAATTTGTTTAAATTTCCATGTTTTCATCTGTTTAAGGAGAATTCTTGAGACTCTCTTGCTCTCCTTAGCTCCTCACCAGTCTGATCTATCCATTCACTCACTTTAAAGCATCAAAATGATTGCCTTCCTTGCCCCAATCAGAACTCTGTAGAAACTGTGCCTCATCCCCGAGCCCAATTTGCCTTTCCCTGTTTCCAGCACAAAACCCCCAAAAACTGAAATCAAACCCTTGTGCTTCATACCTAGCCTAAAATTAGCTTTTATTTCAGTTATCTCGAGCCCCATCGCTTGTATTTTGCTGAGATCGACCTGGAGAGAGCCCTCTCCTGTCCTCATAGGGCTAGCTACGAGGCTGAGCATGGTTTGATGTGGACCTAGACCCTTGCCTTTTCAGCCTGTGGCAAATGTAAGCTCTAACATAGTGGCGACCGTACTGGGGAAGAAAATGGTTTTCTTGTTGATGCCATTTGTTTTATAAGCTACAGACGGAGCCTGAAGTTATGCCAGGTAGCCTTTGAAACGCTTTTGCTTTGCATTAGTGCAAGTAGATAAACACTGCTTCAATCAATCTCTGGTCTAGCTTGTAATCGTGACACTTGACCTGAAAATCGCCCAGTACATTTGAGAATTTTAAGCTTTTGGATGATAAGTTTAGAATTTGAAAGGCTGAACAAGTTGTTTATGTCCCTTTGATTTCTTGAAAATAACACGCTGGCTTCAAAGAGATATACCAGAGATAATCCAGATCCAAATCCTCTCCCTTTTTACAAAAATCCCAATCTGATTTCAAGAATTGTTCATCAAGAGAGCTCTGTGACTCCCGTGTTTAAATATCGTTCATGTCCTACAATTTTTAAGTATCTTGAAGAGCTTGATTTTGATGAAAAGTTTGAATTGTCATTGTTTGAAACCAAATTCGAAATTGCTCTTGGTTCTATAGTTCCAAATTTTGACTTTGCTGCAGCTCTTGAAGTTGAAAGAAACAATAAATCAATTGATAATTTTATCTTGAAGCACCAAATTCACACTTCAAATATCGCTGATTTCCTAGAAGCTGCATCTGCATCCCTTGGATCTTCTGTAACGGCATCCACTTCCAAAATTCCTATCGAACCTTCCTTCATTCCCACCCTTCCCCCGCAGCCTACTATTTTTGATCAAAAGTCTGTTGTAAATTCACCTCCATCTACTCCTTCCACATCCAAAATTGCTTCACCTCCGCATACACCTCCTCACACACCTGACACATCAGCTGCACTTTCTCCCCCAACATCTCCAAGGCCAATTGCAAATCCACCAAAAGCAATGGCTACTCGGTTTGCACCTCTTGCACTGCCTCAAGTTTTAGGTGACATGCCCGCAGAATATCAGAGTAAAAATCCTTTGTTTGACAACACTCCTCAGAGTACCATGGCTCAGCAACATGTAGACAAAATGATGGTTTTCTTTGAGCTTCATGAGATTGATGCAGAAAACATGACTATGAGATTATTCGTGCAGACTTTCGCAGGTGAGGTGAGAAAATGGTTCAGAGCTTTGACAGCTAGAAGTATTCCCACATTAGAAGAGCTTCAAATACAGTTCTTGGATCGCTAGGAAGTCAAGAAAGATCCTCTTCAGATCACTTCTGAATATACCAAGATCAAGTGGAATGCTGGTGAGTCCGTGCAAGACTATTGTACTAGATTCAATGTGGTTTATAATGCAATTCCTGATGATTTAAGGCCAACTAGAAAGTCATCTTTTCTAAAGTTCCCGGATGGTTTTGATCTAGACATGGCTTATCAATTAAGAGAGAGAGATCCAGCCACCTTAGAATAAATGCAAAAAATCGCCGTTAGTGTTGAGGCAAATTTGAATGACAAGAGAGCTAGATTGAAAACCGAAAAGAGAGTTTCAATAAAGGAAGAAGCTTCTACCTCAGATGAGGTGCTCCACAAGGTAGAAAAGATGATTGAAAGGTTAACACTTGGTAAGCCTGAACCACAGATCCGGAATGCTAATTTCCGTGGACAACAACAACCTCAATTCAGGATCAAACAGCATGAGCAGCGAGCACAAGAAACATCATGACAACAGCAGCAAGTAAAGACACCTCTTCAACAGAATTTTGTTGGTCCTGAATATGATGATGAAGACCATGTAATAGGAGAAGAAAATCACTTCTTTACTCCTGATGATATGCCCACCTTTATCACTGAAGATGATGAGTATGCAGAAAGTTTAGCTGTATAGCAGGATGCAGATTTTATCTTGGCGAATGACATAGCTCTTGAAGAGGAGTCGGATGAGTATCAGAGAGGGAATATGCATGCCTTG
The DNA here is from genome assembly GCA_031772625.1 of Pinus tabuliformis. Classification (NCBI taxonomy): domain Eukaryota; kingdom Viridiplantae; phylum Streptophyta; class Pinopsida; order Pinales; family Pinaceae; genus Pinus; species Pinus tabuliformis. The sequence goes on along the minus strand of CM062810.1, from coordinate 250,234,841 downwards.
TCCACCTAGCAGCGTCGATATTCATTAAGAAACCGAAATCTCCCCATCAATCCAATCCAGAAGAGAAAGGAAGGTCCAACATCTAAGAATGATCCACCTGTTGCACCAAATAAAGGAAAAGAAGTTGCTGATCCTATGCCTAGCAAATCTCCACCAGCATATGAAAGAGTCAATCAGCCAATTGTATCAAAAGATAAAGCTGAGAAGAAAGAGGTTCTAGCTAAAGAGGTAGAAAAGACTTCTGCCTTTAGTTTAGAAAATGAAATTTCTAAATTGAAGGTATCCATTCCCTTGATTGAACTGATGAGGAACAACAGTTATAGAGGTCAGGTTTCCAAAATTTTGAACTTTGATCCAATGTCTGATATGGTGAGTGTGGAAGATGATCAACCCGAACTAATTTTTGGACCAGCATTGAATGGTGAGTCTCCAGATAGTGATGTGCCTCCTTTTTATATCAGTTTGAGAGTGCATGAGTTTGTGTTGCATAATGCTATGCTTAATTCTGGCGCCTCCCACAATCTTATGCCAAAGGCTATCATGGAGAAGTTGGGTTTGGACATCACTGGGAAATACCATTATCTTTATTCATTTGATTCCAGCAGGGTGAGATGTATTGGGCTTATTAAAGACTTGGTGGTCAGTTTGGATCAGATTCCGGCAAAAAACGTTTTGATGGATGTGGTGGTGGCGAATATTCCTCCTAGATTTGGAATGCTTCTTTCCAGATCTTGGGGAGCAAAGATTAAGGGAACTATGCAGGTTGATTTCTCCTAAGCAATGATTCTTGTGTTTGGCCAAATGAGAAAACTTTATCGGGAGCAGAAAATGAAATACATGATTACAAGCAAGGAGAAACCAATTAATCATCCGATTAATTATGTACATACAGATTTAGAGTATTTTGTTTTGTATTCAGATATTTTCAATGAGATTGATAGTCAGTTAGTTGCAGCAGATGATATTCCAGAAATGGTAGAGAATTTCAGAGAAGTTTTGAAGAAAGAAAGTCAAGAATAGGACAATACCATTCAACGATTAGAAAAGGATAATGGATAGCAAGCAGAAAAAAATACAGCAAGCAGAGTTTCAGCACTTAGAAGAAGAGGAAGATGGCCTGTCAACCATGGATTTCAATGGAGCAGTGGGAAATGATGGTGCTGGAATTGGAATTTGGGTACGTAGTCCTTTTTCTGCTCCAGACAAAGTGCCTAGTAATGTGTGGGTATGTTCTTATAAACTTGCTTTTGATTGTTCGAACAATGAGGCTGAGTACGAAGCTTTGATTGTTGGCCTAAAGATCCTAAGAAAGCTGAATGCTAAGAGGATTGTTTTTTGAATTTTTGTCCGGAGAATCCACAGTAATAGAATTTTTACACCAACGTTTCGAATCCCAAATGGGATCCATCATCAGGGAAAGAGAAAGATGTATATGGCGACTGAATTGGTGATTAAGCAAGTTAAAGGTGAATATCAAGCAAAGCATCCTCAGATGCGGGCATACCAGAATGTTGTTCTAGACATCTTGAAGCTGTTTTCAGATTACACCTTGACGTGTGTGCCTCGTATTCAAAATAGTATTGTTGATGCACTTGCTAAGGCAGCAAGTAATTTGAAGATTCCTATGAACTCAAGCAATAAATTTGAAATCCATGTGAAACACCGTCTGACTGTCTTGGACAATCAGAGATATTGGCAAGTTTTCCAAGATGATGAGGAGATTGATGATTTTCTGCAAAACAAAGGTAAGTTCAAAGATACCTCAATTGATGTAGAGCATGATGATGGTAAACATGATGTGCAAATCAATTAAATGGAAGTGTTGCAGATCAAGGATAATGTGATTCCTAAAGGCTTGATACCTTTAGAAGAACTCTTTGATCATGATGACGTAGCCCGCAAACCAACATTGCAGCCAACAGAGAAGGGAGTCGAAGAGGTGAATATTGGAACAGTTGAACATCTGAAGATGGTAAAGCTGTCCAAAACATTGCCACCAAAGGTAAAAGCCAAATATATCAGTTTGTTGTCATCTTTCGCCAATGTGTTTGCTTGGGACTATTCCGACTTGAAGACATATGATACCAATATAATTCAGCACACAATTCCTATTAAGCCTAATCAAAAACCTTTCAGACATAAGTTAAGAAGGCTTAATCCAAAATTGCTGCCATCGATTGAGAAGGAGGTAAATAGGTTGTACAAATCAGGAATCATTGTTCCCATCCGATTTTCTGATTGGATCTCTAATTTGGTGCCTGTACAAAAGAAGACATGTGAGATTCGTTTGTGTATTGATTTTCGAAATCTCAACAAAGTTTCATTGAAGGATAATTATCCACTGCCAAAAATGGATCACATACCTCAGCGAGTAGTTGGAGCATCTCACATGTCACTACTCGATGGTTATTCTGGATATAACCAAATTTTAGTCCATGAAGATGACCGATACAAAACAGTGTTCACCACTCTGTGGGGAACTTTTCATTACGCTAAAATGCCTTTCGGTTTGAAGAATGCAGGTGCCACATTTCAGCAGGCAATGGATATGGATTTTGCAAAGGAGATTGTGGCGGTCACCTTTTTTGGAAAACAACGGCAAATAAAATTCTGAGAGCTGGATACTATTGGCCAACATTGTTTGCTGATGTGTTCAAGACTGTCAAGAGCTGTCATAACTGTTAGATTTTTGAAGGAAAGTAGAAATTACAGCCTTTGCCGCTTAAGCCCATTGAGGTGAGTGCCCCTTTTCAGCAGTGGGGGTTGGATTTCATTGGTGAAATTCATCCTGCTTCTTCAGGTTAGCATAGATGGATCCTCACAACGATAGATTATTTCACGAAGTGGATCGAAGCAATTCCCACTAGGCAAGCTACGGATGCGGTGATAATTTCATTCCTTGAGAATAATATTTTGTCTCGTTTTGGTTGCCCGAATAAGCTAATCACTGATAATGCAGCAGCTTTCAAGTCAAAAAGGATGGTTGAGTTTTGTAGTAAATATCACATTACTTTGGGGCACTCAACCGCCTATCATCCACAAGGCAATGGATTGGCGGAGTCTTCCAAAAAATCTTTGGTTAATATCATTAAGAAGATGCTGGAAATAAACAAGAAAAGTTGGCGTAAGAAGTTGTTCCATGCACTTTGGGCAGATCGAGTGAGTCAGAAGAAATCCATTTGTATGTCCCCCTTTGAGCTAGTTTATGGAGTTGATACAGTGTTCCCTACCTCTCTTGCAGCTTCGGTAGTCAAACTTCTTCAGGAGGCTCATAGTGAATATGATCCAATGCAGAGAAGACTAAATCAAATGATCCATTTGCAGCAGACATGGGAAAATGTTTTTCAAAACACATTCAAGTTGCAGGAGAGAATTAAAAAGATTTATGACAGAAAAGCAAAGGCGGACACATTTCAGTTGGATGATGTGGTACTAAAGTGGGATGAAAGGAATGAGGAAAAGGGCAAGCACGATAAGTTTGAAAATCTCTGGAAAGGTCCTTTTAATATTGCAACATATCTGGGTCAGAATGCCTTTCTTCTGAAGGAGATGAACGAAGAAGAATGTCCCGGAGGGCCGGTCAATGGTCAGCTGCTCAAGAGGTATCGTTTCTAAGTTGTTCTACTGTCTACATTGTCACTGTACAGAGCATTTTAATTTCAGTTTCATTGCAAGAGTGTGTTGTGCTCTTTCTTCAATCTAGGGCCCGAAGTGAAGGCTATAATCCTAAAGAAAGATTTCAGTTTTGGGTTCAGTTTGTCGAGTCAATTTTTCAGTCATTTTGATTTCATAATTGAGTTAGTTTGAGTCAAGTTTAAGTTAATAAATGAGTCAAGAGTCTTATGTTCATTTGTGAAAATAATGGACTCCATAGCCCAATGGACGAAGGCATTATCTAGCTCTCCCAGGGATCTGCCGTTCTTGTCATGTCCAAGGAGCTACCATCCCCATTGGAGCCAATGTTAGAGTCGGTCTTTACATCCCTCCGTCAGAGATCATTTCTCTTTATTGCATTTCATTTTTAGGTGTCTCGCTCATTTCACTGAGTTGCATTCCGCTAGGGGCATGCCATAATTTGACGAAAGGGTTTGGTCATTCATCACCCCTCATTCTTTGCGCTGCTGGCTCATGTCTATTCATCAAAATCAAGTTTTCGTGTCTTTTGATTAGCAAGAGTTATTTTTAGTTACCAGGTCTAGGGTTTCACAAATTGTGTCTTCACAATGTCCAATAAAGCAAGTAGGCTAGAGGGAGGTTCTTAAAAAGTTGTCATTCAAAGATTTTCATCATCAAATGGATGGATTATGAATCTTCTTCAAAAGTCTGTTTTGAAGAAAAGTCGACATTTCATTTTTGTAAATTTTTAAAAGTTTTTTCAGTTGTTGAATTCTTCAGACGCAACCCTGGTCGCCTTTGCCAAATTCTATGTCAGTTATCCCTGCAAAAAAATAACTGAAAGATTCATCATTCAAGCTAAAATTAAAGAGCAAACAAAAAGACAGGGTTTGTATTACTTGTGAAAAAGTGCCAAAGTGTAAACATTACAAAAATGGGTTTGAGAAAAGAAAAATCAAAATCCATGGCTATATGAGAGATTTTCCATTTTGAGAAATTCATTTGCATGCCAAGAAGCAAAGAGTAAACTATTCAAAGCAAGTTTGGTGCGTAAGAGTGAAATTGGGTGAAGCTGGGTCGACGCGGCGCATAGAGCAGGTGGCGTGGCACACTGGAGAGGCACGGCGCACTGGGAGGAGAAAACCAGTGTAAATTCCATCAGGCGCGGCGCACTCGGATGGCGCGGCGCATACAGTCCAAAGCCCAAAAACGTTTGAAATTTCTCCAAATTGCCATTTATTTGTGTGTATTTTCTAGGTAGGGTTGACATCTTGATGTTTCATCCATTTTTGTGCTGAGTGATGGTGGTTTATGGATGCTAATGATTGAAACAAAAACCCAAACCCTACTTCAATGTGCCTCAAAAGAAATTGTTGTGGTTTCCACAATTCACTGTTTTGCTACCAAAGTCACTCCTCCCTCCCATTCCTCCCTTGCTTTTATCATTCCCTAATTTTCTACCCCCTAAGCTCATTAATTCCTTCTCCTAAATGCTCTGTCCCAAATTCTCAAATCTCACACCTCAAACCCTACACAACAATTCCTAACCCTATACATCAAATCTTACATCAAATCCCTCAAAACCCTCATACATTTCCCTAATCCCTATAGTCCCAATAGTCCCTAATCCCTTACTACCTTCCCTCTTCCTAACAGTCCTTTGTTTCATTTGTTTCCCCTTGGTGGCAGAATTTGAACACATCACTAAAAGAGCAATTCAGCATAGTTTTCCTACACCAACATCTTTTTCTCCAAGGCAGTTTGAAAAACAACAGTCATGGTATCTGAGCATTCATCAGATTATGAAATGGAAACCCAAAGTGACTCCCCCATGGAGGAACATGCACCCCAGAGGCCTCATAGAGGAGGTAGACATATCAGAGAAGAACCAGTCACCCTCACTGAATTACAAGCCTGCCCTCTTGCCATGTTTTGTTTCCAGCATCAGTCATGCTATGAGTTTTTTCAAAAGGTGGCTAATGTTCAATTTCATCATGAGTTGGCTCGTCTATTTGTGTGCATTTACATGGAGATCAAGCTACCTTAGCTGGTGTCACCTTCACACTTACACCAAATCTGTCTCACTAGCAACCGGCATACCAAACATTGGGGAACCATGGACCAAGAGGAAGAAGATTGACCGGCAGCAATATGAGCCATACATTAAAACAGGTTTCTTGAGGCAGCTCAAGAGAGGTTTCCATTCCGATGTCTGAAAGATGAATATGCTCCACTAATGAAATTGATCATGAAGTATTTCAGCTGTGAGGGACGGTTCTCTCATTTATATGCTTATCACATCAGGTTGCTCATGCATTTCACTAGGGTACGGATGATGAACATTCCATATTTCATTTTCTGGAACATAGAGAGGATGACCACCCTTTTGCAGCACAAAACCCCTCAATAGCAACCTAACAGTGTTTATCATTTTGCTCTTATTAAGATTTTGGTGGTTCATCAGCTTGGATTACAGGCCATCACTTGGGATGATTTCATCTCTCGTGACTTTTTCAAAGCTTCACAGGGATTATCAGAGGTTAAGCATGAGACAGGTGGACCTTCTCATTAGTATGAGCGCCATGAGACCGCTAGTGTGTTGGTATTCATCACATATCAGAGGGGCACTAGACGTTTATTTACAGCAACGAAGCGAGTGTTATCTCCACCCGGGATGGAAGGGGCCTCGCTTCCTCCATCAGTATCACAGGTACAGGACAAAGGCAAGAGGCCAATGTAGGATGAGGGGCCTTCAGGTGAACAAGAGACCGACTTCATTCTCATTCATGATGATGATACAGATACGGGCCCACAAAGTGCCAAACTTAGGGAGATCATCCAGGAGTAGCAAACAAAGATCCAAGCCTTATCCCTTGACTTGAGAGGGCTAAGTGGACTATGAAATACTTGGAGCAGAGAAACAAATAGCTTTAATATCAACAAGCAATCATGGAGAATTGCCAAGCTGCACAAAGGAGAAGGGTTGAGCTCACTTCATTGGAGCAAGATATTAATGATGATCGAGAGGCTAATCTCAAGAGAGTTAACATCCACTTAGAGAGACTGTTGGAAAAGTCCGATAAGGACCATGCATTGCTGAGACACATGGCTTTCCACTACATGGCACGGAACAAGGTTTGCAAGGCACGAATCAGAAATTTAAAGGCAAAGTTAAAGAAGGCAATAAGGAAGCAAAAGAGGCAAAGGGAGCTTGATCGTCTTCAGATATTGGCCAAAGTCTCTTTAGCCCAGCATGAAACTTAATGAAGAAGATCCAGCACAAATTTCAAGAAATTTGGGGCATTTTTGGCATTTTGACAAATTTTGGCACAAAAAAAGGGTTTTTCTCCCTATGCGCCGCGCCACATGACGCGCACTTTTTCTAGGGAGCTCCAAATTGAAGGAAGTTTACATTTTTGGATTTTCATGAAAATTCATGGTTTTTGGTGCATGGCCAAGAAATTTGGGCAAGTTTTGAGTCCCCATGAGGTCAAAAACACTCAAAAAATGACCTCACTGCCCCTATTTTGACACACAGGAAGAAGTCTTGGGAGATTGAAGTTTTAAAGGGGAAAATTGGCACCAAATTCAGAAATTCCACTTGGGTTGGAAAGTTGATAGGCAGGGATTTCCAACAAGCACACTTAGGCTCAATTTGGACTTCAAGAAGTGCCTCAAAATCAGCTCGAAAGAGGCACAACAGATACAGATTTTGGCGCGGTGCATAGAGGATTTTTGCCCATTTTTCACTGTCCAGCTCAGTAATTCACCCCGTTTTGACTAGTTTTGCTTCTTGAAGTTATTCTTGACTTTTCATGATGTAATTTTACAACCATGATGTAATATTGGCACATTTTTACTTGTTCTAGAAGATTCATTCGCCAAAAGGTGAAATGTGAGTGAATGAATCAGTTTCCTAGCATATAGGGGTAAGTTGTTTGACTTCCTAGATTTCAGTTCCTTGTTTAGAATTGGTTCAAACAGCTCCTAGAATGATGAGCTCGACCCCTAGAGGCAAGGGAATAGGTTGTGCTAGTCTATATCATGTAATTTCTAAGTCATTTTCACGGTTGGACACTAGGGATTGCTTTGGCATATCATTATACATTCTATCTCTGCATTTTTGGCTAAGGAAAGACCAGGGTTTTGCAGCACTGTTTGGGATCCATGTGGCTTTATGCTTTGATGGTGTTCTTCTCTAAGTAATTGTAAGTTCATTACTGTTATGTGTATCATTTTCCTGTCTCCTCTTTTGAATTTGAACAAATGAGTGATTAAGGTAGAATCCATTAACTGCTATGCTCTGCCTTTGAATTTGTTTAAATTTCCATGTTTTCATCTGTTTAAGGAGAATTCTTGAGACTCTCTTGCTCTCCTTAGCTCCTCACCAGTCTGATCTATCCATTCACTCACTTTAAATCATCAAAATGATTGCCTTCCTTGCCCCAATTAGAATTCTGCAAAAATTGTGCCTCATCCCCGAGCCCAATTTCCAGCACAAAACCCCCAAAAACTCAAATCAAACCCTTGTACTTCACACCTAGCCTAAAGTTAGCTTTTATTTCAGTCATCTCAAGCCCCATCGCTTGTCTTTTTCCAAGATCGACTCGGAGAGAGCCCTCTCCTGTCCTTGTAGGGCTAGCTACGAGGCTGAGCGTGGTTTGATGTGGACATAGACCCTTGCCTTTTCAGCCTGCGGCAAATCTAGGCTCTAACATATGCATCACATCCAAATACCGTCAAATGTGAAAGAGAGGGTTTCTTACTAGTCCATACCTCTTGTGTAGTCTTATCCTCCAACACTGATGAAGGCGATCTATTGACCATGTAACATGTTGTCTCCACCGCCTTTGCCGAGAATTCATGTCCTAACCCGGCACCACTAAGCATGCTTCTTTCCCTTTCCATCAATGTCTTGTTCATTGTTTTTGCAACTCCATTTTGCTGAGGTGTATATGGAGTAGTATTCTATCGTGCTATACCACACTTCTTATATAATTCTTCAAATTCCTTACTGCAAAACTCTCCATTGTTATCTTTCCTCAACACCTTTATCTTCTTCTCTGTTTGGTTTTCCACCAGAGCCTTAAATTCTTTAAACCTGTCAAAGACTTTAGATTTCTTCTTAAGGAAATATATCCATGTATTCCTTGAGAAGTCATCTATAAAGAATACATATTACACAAAATTACCCAATGATGGAACCTTCAAAGGTCCAAACACATCACTGTGCACAAGCTCTAATATCTGTTTTTCCCTCTTACCACCAGAGGGGAAGCTCACCCGATTCTGCTTCCCATATACACAATTTTCACAGAAATCAAAATCTAAAGAGCTATTACTCATACCTTCTACCATACCTTTACCATGAAGCATTTGAAGGCCCTTCTCTCTATTATGTCTAAGCCTTTGATGCCACAGCATGGTCTTCTCTCCAGAGACCACCAGATTTTATGCTCCACTTTCAGGAACCACAGAACTGTTGCGCGCATCAACAAAAGTGCTACCTTGTAGCCTGTAAGGAGTTCCAATCTGAACTCCCCGCATCGATACCAGTGCTCCCCAAACCATCTTGTAGGTATCCTTCTCAAACATTGTTTTTACACCTGCATCATCCAGCTTGCTTACAGAAATTATATTTCTGGCTAATGTAGGAATATGCAGAACACTCGGAAGTGTTATAACCCTTCCACCTTGCAAATTCAACATTACTTTTCTATGACCAACGACGAGCCTTCCTATCATCCCCCAAGAAGAAATCACCACCATCATATTTTGCATACTCGAAGAACCACTCTCTATGGGGAGTGAAGTGAAAGGATGATGCACCTGAGTCAATCAACCATGCCTCGTGATCTACATGTGTACTTGAAGAAGCCAAGTACACATCCCAACCTTCGTCTGAGGTGGTTTTTGCCTCTACAGAAGGAGCATCATCAGATTGCTTTCCTTTGTCAGGAGCTTTAGATTTACATTCCCTTTTGTAGTGCCCTTCCTTTCTGCATTTCCATCACACCACCTTTACAGGTTTTCCTAGAGATTTAGATCTACCTTTAGATTTAGATCTCCCACTCGATGACTTATTTTTGTTTCTGTTCTGGGACTGTCCTCGTACACACAAGGCATCACCATTCTGGCTCTCGATATTTTTCCATCTCATCTCCTCTCTCAGCAAGGATGAGACTATTTCATCAAACTGCAAGGCGGTTGCATTGCTACCTATTGTAATAACCAGACTATCCCATGAATTTGGTAGAGAACACAACAAACTGATGCACTTATCTTCATATGAAATTTTAATATCAACAGATAATAACTGACTCACCACAATATTAAATGCGTTCAGATGTTCTGTCACTGAGTCTCCATCTTTCATCCTCAAGTTATACAGATTTTTCCGTAGGAACAGTTTATTCACCAGAGACTTAGATTGGTACAAAGTCCCTAACTTGTCCCACAAAACCTTTGCCATAGCTTCCCCTGATACATTCAGCAATACTAAATCTGAGACACATAATCATATTGTGCTCTTAGCCTTTCGATCCAACTTCTTCCATTCTTCATCATACACTCTCGTTTGTTTAGTACCTGGATGTACTGCGATCCACTGATCTTTATCCACCAACAGATCCTCCATCTTGAGTTTCCATAACTCAAAACTCTGACCATTAAATTTCTTGATCTCTATCTTTCCACTACTCGCCATCTTCTTTCACCACCAGAATCGATCCCACAGATCTCCCACTGAATAGGGTCTACAACAGGCCTGAGTGAAACCCCTCAGCAACAAAGGCATCCCCTTGAAGCCAAAACAACTCTGATACCAAATGTAGCTTTTAACCCCATATAAAAATTACCTGCATATGAATTCTAAAACACAGAAAATAAATAATGCGAGAGCATAACACATAAAACACATATGCATAGAGATTTTCCCCTGGATCCCAAAACTGTGACTACCAGCTTGATTTTTCATTATTTTCCTTTCAATGTTACAATACATATTTATACATGCCAAAGTATCCAATACCATGGACCAAAAACCATCGCATCCAAAACTGTGGACCGAAAACCATCGCATCCAAAACCATGTGCGAAAAACATGCATAAAACCATAGGTAGGTCTGCCCAACCTAATATAGGGTCCAAAACCAAAATTTTCTGGGGCACTGCCCCGAACCCCATAGAGTGGGGTTACCTGCATCCCTCAAACCCCCTGTGACTCCCCCCGCTATGCAATCAACGCAATGAAGGGGGGGCTCCACCCCCCTTCTAACCCCCCGATTAACTACGTGGGCTAGTCGTGGAAAGAATATAACACAACCCAACAATACCGTACAAAAATTTAGAAAAGAAAATTAATCATTGTTTCCTCTGTTGCTCTTGGTAATGCTACTCCCTCCACGCATTTAGTCACGTATTCTGTTGCAACCAATATATATGATTTATGATTGGATGATGGGTTAATTGGCCTGACGAAATCTTATGCCCATCGCTCAAAGGGTTCTATCACTAGCTATGGATGCACGGGCATCTCATTAGATTGGCTAGGGCGGCCCATCCTTTGGCAACTATCGCATGCCTGGACAAATTTGTTAGCATCCTTAAAAATTGTGGGCCTGTAGTAGCCCATTTGTAAAATTTTATGTCCAGTTCTGCGGTCTACAAAATGTCCACCGCAAGGTCCATCATGGGAGGCTTTTAAGATATCATAAATTTCATCTTCCCTGATGCACTTGCGGATGTGCATATCGACCCCTGTGTGAAAAAGGTATCCTCCGATCCAGGAGAACCGAGTGTTGCGCTGCACTATCAATTTCCTTTCTGTGGGTGTCAAATGTTTGAGTAGTTTTCCCATTGCTAAGTAATTCACCACATTTGCGTACCAAGGTGCTTTTATGGCCACAACAAACATGTGTTCATTCGAAAACTGTTCTTCTACCGCCACTGCATCATCTGTTCTTGGCACTCAGGAGAGGAAGTCTGCCACAATGTTTTCCCTCCCTGGTCGATCCCTTATAGTTATGTCAAATTCTTGCAAAAGTAGTAACCAACGTGTCACTCTTCCATTCGTAATGGGTTTATTAGCTAAGTATTTGAGAGTAGAGTGATCAATATACAGAACTACAGGGTATCCAGTTATATAGTGTCTCAATTTGTTAATAGCATAGATAACAACTAGAAACTCCTTCTCTGTTACTATGTAATTCAACTCAGCAAGAGTTAAGTTTTTTCTAATGTAATATATAATATAGGGTTTCTTGTCTTCTTCTTGGCCAAAAACTACTCCAATGGTTGTATCTGACGCGTTTGATGAAATCTGGAATGGTATATCCCAATTCGGGCCTCATAATAATGGTGCTGTTGATACTAGCCGTTTCAAATCTGTAAAGGCAATGTCACATTTTTCAATCCATATAAAATCAATATTTCCTATCAAGGCATATAATGTTGCAACAATCTATGAAAATTTATTTATAAATCTACAATAATAACCAGCAAATCCCAGAAAACTACGTACCTTTGTTTGAGTACAGGGAGTAGGTAAAAAGAGGATTACTCATATTTTTACTGGATCTACCAGAATTCCAACTACTGAAATGTAATGACCCAGGATCAGGCCCTCTATCATCACCGTATGGAACTTCTCATGGCTTAAGCATAGCCTAGTAGCAATACACCGCTCCAAGACTTTCTCCAATGTCTATAATGCCTGCTTGAAGTCATCTCCATAGGGTGTGAAATCATCCATGTACACTTCCAATCCTTCATTTATCAAGTTTGCAAAAATACTGAGTATGGCTCTTTGGAATGCAGCAGGTGCGTTGCACAATCCAAAAGGAAATACCCTGTAATAAAATGTTCCCCATGGGCAGGTAAAAGTAATTTTATTCTAGTCTTTAGGGCCAATCTGAATTTGGTTGTAGCCACTGAAGCCATCTAGAAAAGAGAATAATTTCTTCCTTGACAGTGTATCTAGGACCTAATCGATAAATGGAAGGGGAAAATGGTCTTTTTACGTTCCCTTGTTGATTTCTCTGTAGACAATGCATATCTTCCATTTCCCATTCTTTTTGGGGACCATAACTAATGGAGAAACCCATTTACTGTCAGATATAGGATAGATAAAATTCACATCTAACAATTTTTGAAGTTCTTCTTTAACAATATCCTTTAGGTGAGGATTTAATCTACGCTGAGGTTGTTGAATGGGTCTTGCATCTTTTTTAGTGTAGATGTGGTGCATTCATAGCTGCGGGACAATCCCTTTCATGTCTGGGTAATCTCAAGTGAAAGCCCCTTTATATTTCCTAAGGACTTGAATAAGTTTCTGTTGCTGGTCATCACTGAGATTATTGTTAATTTTTAGGATCTTCCCCGGCTTGATTTCGATAGGTTTTCTATTATAGACAGTGGTTGCTGCTATTGGTTGGTCATTGATATCTCCCAGGGAATCTTCTTCAATTTCATTGTCAAGGACTGTTTTAATAGTGTGACATCTCAAACTAGACACTGTAGCAGGGTGATTGATAAAAGTATTAATGACATCGTCTTCTGTTTTGTTTTTAAATTCAAGGGCATCTACCACAGTCAATGGTGACCAAATATTTTTGTTAAATATGTTACAGGTTTCTTCCTAGTTTTTACGATGGTTAGGTTTGGATGAGCAGGAGGGTATAAAGCTATATTCTTCACATCATTCCCTCTGGTTATGGTCATACTCCCTGTTCGGCAACTGATATAAGCATCATCAATTGCTAGCCAAGGCCTTCCTAATATTAAGGGATGTCCATCTAGCGAGTTCCTATGGTTAATAATCAAAAAATCTGTCGGATATTCCCAAGTGTCTACAGAAACCATCACATCTGGTAATGTTCCTTCTAGCTTAATGACTGAGCAATCGGCAAGTTCTAGCAAGGTAGTTGTTGGTTACAAGGCTGTGATGCCAAGCATTTCGCAAGTTGTTGTGGTGAGAATGTTAATGGCTGCCCCTAAATCGACTAAAGCATTGGGAAAAGAGTGACCATTTATCTAGACTATTGATCCGAATGGAAAATGGCATCAACCCATGGTACTCATTCACCCATATTATTCATCGACCCATGGAATTTACCCATGGTATTGTAAATGGCATCCGCCCATGGTATTATAAAATCCACCCATGGTACTCATCCACCCATATTATTCATCGACCCATGGAATTTACCCATGGTATTGTAAATGGCATCCACCCGTGGTATTGTAAAATCCAGCCATGGTATTCATTCACCCATGGAATTGACTCGTGGTATCGGAGCAGGTTATGATTCGATGAGAATGAGGGTTTGATGCATATTTCAGTTTCAAATTTTGCAGCAATATTCAACAAACTTCAGGCATGTGCTACAACCTCCATAGAGCACTTTCTTGGGTCAAGCAGGAAGAATTTTTCTTTGTTCATTTTTTTGCAGGAATTTTTTTGGGCGGCGACTTTGCAGATCAGATCTGAAACATTTGGTACAAAATTTACAAAAAAAAATACCAGATCTGGATTCCCCTCGAAAAATCACCCAATTTCAAAAAAAAAATGGGTCGAATCGGAGTTCGGATGTGGGAGATATCGCTGATTTAAAATCAGCTATTTTATCAGAATTTTTGTGACGGCGGAACTATTGCAGCACGAATCTGAGATCTTAGAGTGTCCAGATAAGGATTTCCAACTCATGGGAAGATGCAAAATGATCCTTCTACTTCTAAAAACAGGTTATAATAAATATTCTGAGTTATATTGGCCGAGTTATGTCCATTTTAATTCTGGAGCAGCATTCGGAGTGGGTTTCCATTGGAGACGTGCCCTCCCACCCCACTTTAGTAGGCACCTACTTCACATTCATTAGTTTCAACATAGTAGGATTCGGCTTGGGTTATTTGGAAACGTACCCTCCCACCCCAGGCTATGTAGGCACTTGCTACTTCATCAGCAACCAACATCACGGTTATGGGTCAACCGCATAAAACCCTTGTCATCGAAGTCCATTTGCTAGGCCGCACACTGTTAGAATCACAGTTGGTCACAAGCATTACAGGTATCTCTATCCTCGGATCTTCATTTATTAGGGTTTTGGGTTAACTACATAAAACCCTTATCTTCAGTGGCTCTTCATATTCCACAAAGGCTTCGCAGGAGGGAACTTTACGCAATGGGGACCATTGCTTCTTAAGGAGGGAGGAATGATCCGAATGGAAAATGGCATCAACCCATGGTACTCATTCACCCATATTATTCATCGACCCATGGAATTTACCCATGGTATTGTAAATGGCATCCGCCCATGGTATTATAAAATCCACCCATGGTACTCATCCACCCATATTATTCATCGACCCATGGAATTTACCCATGGTATTGTAAATGGCATCCACCCGTGGTATTGTAAAATCCACCCATGGTATTCATTCACCCATGGAATTGACCCGTGGTATTGTAACTGAAAAATACTATAAATAACAAGTCACATTTTGTAAAAGGACAGATTGTCCGCCACAATGTAGCCTTTACAGTTCAGAAGCATGTAGCCACCACATCTCTTCTCAGAGATAAGATACCATCACCCTAGCTGGTTTATTTCCATTACTATTTTAAATAAAAAGTTTCTTTGTGGTTTTGTTTATTGGGCATTCTCCTTATTTTTCTTCTAGCAATGCAAGTTTTCAGATCTTGGGGGTCTCTCCCCACAAGATCGATTTCAATCTTTTAGATCTTGGGGGCCTCCTCCCAAGATCCAGATCTCCCAAGATCTAAAAGATTGAAATGGATCTTGGGGGGAGAGACCCCCAAGATCTGAAAACTTGCATTGCTAGAAGAAATATAAGGAGAATGCCCAATAAAAAAAACCACAAAGAAACTTTTTATTTAAAATAGTAATGGAAATAAACCAGCTAGGGTGATGGTATCTTATCTCTGAGAAGAGATGTGGTGGCTACATGCTTCTGAACTGTAAAGGCTACATTGTGGCGGACAATCTGTCCTTTTACAAAATGTGACTTGTTACTTATAGTATTTTTCAGTTACAATACCACGGGTCAATTCCATGGGTGAATGAATACCATGGGTGGATTTTACAATACCATGGGTAAATTCCATGGGTCGATGAATAATATGGGTGGATGAGTACCATGGGTGGATTTTATAATACCATGGGTGGATGCCATTTACAATACCATGGGTAAATTCCATGGGTCGATGAATAATATGGGTAAATGAGTACCATGGGTTGATGCCATTTTCCATTCGGATCAACTATGACAATGGGGTTTCCTGGGTCTTCATATTTTATAGGTGTCTCTTTGCCTAGTAATAAATCAGACAAAGTCCCGACAACATGGACAGTTGGGGTTATTTTTGTTTTCCTCACAGACTTCTTTATACACAATTCTTTAATAGTTTTGGCATATATTGGAATGTCTTGAATAGCCTAGAGGAGGGGTATTTTTATACAGATATTCTTGAGTTCACCCAGAAGATCAAAGTTGGGATATTCAATTGGGCATGGTATCATCAATCTTTCTGGGAATGGGGGGGAAGTAGTTATGATATGTTCGAGATTTTTTTGCTTGACTGTATCTTCCCCTTGTTTTGTTTGTTGATCATCTACAGTCAAAGGCTTATTTGGGTGCGGTTCTTTAGGTTGTATATTTTTATCCTCGTCTAGAGCAATTACGTGTCCAGATCTTAACTTGAGTTTGTTACACTCTCTCAACTCAGCTTCAGGGTCCAAACCCTCAATGATTTGTACTGACTGGATTGGTTTGTTGTTAGGATTTGGGTTAGGTTGAGCTGGGAATTGCGGTTGTATATTAGATTGAGGATTCTGCTGCAATGTGTAAGGTGTTGGTAAAGTTGGTTGAGGCAGAGGAAATGTCCCCATAGGCTGGTTCGTGGATCTTTGCCAATTTGATTGCCAGTTTTGATTTTGTGAGGTGGAAGGGTACCATTGAGATGAATAGGGGTTGTTCTGCGAGAATGGTGGAGGCTAAGAGGGATTTGGCCAATTATTGTTTGGATTTGACTGGTTGAGCCATGGTGGCATAGAAAATGCTTGAGGTGGCCAAGTAGAAAGAGCTGGCTGGTTCTGCCATGCTGCCCCTGAATGTTGCTGAGAATTATATTGCGAGGGAGGAAAGAATGAAGATGGATAGGTAGGCATACCTGTTTGACGTGCTTGCCATTGACGACGTTGGTTCACTAGATATACTGGTTCCACTTCTTCTTACGCTTCCTTGAAGAATACTTTTAATCCTGGGAGTGATGGGCAACTTTCCGTGGCATGCTCCTTAGTGCATATTGCACATATTTGTATCATATCTAATGGGCATTCTTTATGACTGTGTTTTTGTCTACAACGGGTACAAAAAATAGCCAAGTTCTATTTTGCTTCGGTCTGCTTTCGTTTAGCTTGCATGATATCCAATTGTGTCATCAAGGTCCCCAGGAAATCGATCATGAAATCTTCCACGAGATTTTTGATTTCGACTCATGTAATGCTTCCTCCTGAGGCTTTGATGTCACTGGTGATCCCATTGCATCCAGCTGGTCTCAGCCTTGTATTGCCCCTGGAGCACCTGATGCAAAAGTCTATAATATTGTCATAATCTTATTGATAATGTCGCCCTTACCCATTATATTTAGTGTTTCTACCCATTGGTCTTTCATACCTTTAATCATCATGGTTTTTAGAACATTATCAGGAAGATTTGCATAAGGAGATCTTTGCAGATTATATTGGAAACACTCCACATATTCTTCCAGAGTCTCGTTAAGCTTAGCTTCCATTTGAAATATTTCATCTTTTAGTTCTCTAGTTCGGCAATAATCTTGGTATTTTTTAGGGAAGGATGTTTTCATTTGGTCCCAGTCATTGATGCTACCTCCACCAAGTCCCATAAACCGACGCGGAGTTGCTCCCTTTAGAGTAGAGGGGAACAATTTAAGCTTCTGGGGGTCAATAGTGTAATCATTGTTATAGACATTTTTGTGCCTTACAGCTCTAAGCATGAAATGTCCATAAACCAAGGGCTCCTAAGTCCCTAAAAGTGTTGTTCTAACTCCTGAAGAAACAAGGTCAACAAATTACAGCTTCTCCCAGAAGTTCTCCACCAGAAACTGCTCAGAATAAGTCAAATCAGGATCATTTCAGCTGCTCCACTAGCCAAGTGCATTGCATAGCACCTAAGTCCACTAGCTAGGTGCGTTGCAATGCACCTAAATGCACTACCACGGTGCATTGAGCGGGAAATGACAAGTGGCAGAGTCATTCCACGAGATGGAGAGACAATGGAAGCTTCCAGAATCTTCTCCAATGAAACTTGCCTCACTGAATTCGACCAAGGATGAGTAAGAGGCTCTCAGTCTCCAAGTGGAAGCAAGAACTGACAGAGAGAAGCCACTAATCAATTCATGAGCTAACTCATCCTCCTTGCATACATCTATATATGGATCCCTCATCCCAAAGATCCAGAGGCTGGAATTTTGCACATTGTAAGGAATTGCTGTTGGTTTTGCGATACATATAAGAGAATTGGGTGATCTATGCTTTGTTGGGGTTGAAGAAGGGATCTCTTTGCTGGGAGGTTGATGCTGGGTCAGGAATCATCGGTTGTAAATCCTCCTGGATCTTCTTGTATATTAATAAAACTATTTGAGTTTCTTCTCCATGCTTGTGTTTCATTGATGTTTGTTACATTTGTATGGTTAACTTAAATCTGATCCTAAGTTATTTATGAATATAAACCCATGTCTTTGTATAGTTTCCTTCTTCTGTGATCTTGCAGGTACTTGGTGAAGCTGGGCAAGTAAGGGAGCAGGTAGCTGGGAGCTGTCAAAGAGGAGAGAGATTGGATCAAAGGACTAGCGCAAGACACAGGTTGGTTCATGCTATTCCTCTTTGTTTATAGTTCATAAAGAAGAATACAAAAGTAGTTTTCTCTATTTGTTTCTAAGGTAGCTGTCACACCTTAGTGGGATAGAGTAGATCTAAATAGACACTTTTCCCGATAACAATATGGCGACTCCGCTGGGGATCGTGTCTAGTTAGTTTGTTTGTGTTTCTCTTGTTGTTTATCTCATAAACTTAGAAGTAGCAATCGAATTGCATTTGCCATTTACAAATGCAAAGTAGACATCTGCTGCTTCAATCCATTCACTGGATCTGTTTATGATTTGAACAGCTGATTCATAAACTAACTGATTACCCTTGTGATAGCTCTTAGACCCCCTTTTTAGATCTATCTCTGATTGTGCATTACTGATTGCTTTTACTCGGCCAAAAACCATAGATTAAACTGCAAACCGTAACCCAGAACCCGGATAGAACTCTCGTTTCTGCCCCAGCGCAGGCTCTGTGAAGAGGTTCTGCATTTCAACGCACTTCCCGAGAGGGCTACCTGCGCTGCAATGCAGTTTCTCTGTGTAACAGGTGCGCTGATCAGCCTAGCCTTGTGCAGCTGAGGTTCTTTGCTTCATTTTTCCAGTTTTGTCTCTGATTTTTGCAGCCTGTAATCAGTATTTCACTATTTCAAAACCCCTTTTCCTTACTGATATTCCACCTTAGTTGTACGAAAGAAACTGTAGATGTTTTTTATGTGTTCGTTGCGTCATTTACAGTTTTCCATTGCAAAAGTAGAATAGTCGTACTGTCGTCCTTTGGTTTAGATCTGTCGCAAGTGTCGATTTTGATCATAGGAGAAAGTTTATTCGCTTTTGACAATCGATTATGCTTTTACTTTTTCCTTTGGTTTGAATTTGTGACTTTCTAGTGTCAAAACGAGTATTTATTTCAAAATCATAAAGTGTCGTAATCATCTCTACCTTTTGATTTCGAAAAGAAGCTTGTTTGTGTTTGTCACTTGAAAGCAAATTCAGATTTGTACAACAACTTTCTTTTTAGGCATCAATATTAAGAAAGTGAAAAACAAAACACATGCATGTGCATTTGCATATTGACAGTCTGTTTGGCTTGATTTAGGAAAAGTGCATTTACAGTGTGCTCTTTGCTCTTTGCGAAAAGATTGTGTCTTTCTTTTCCCCTAGTAGCTAGGATTTTCATTGCTGAAAAGAGATAAAAGTTTGTTTATCATCTTTAGATTGCATTTTAGGAATTACATCTACATCTCGTGGTGATCCCAAAAGGAAAACTTCATAAGAAAGATCAACTTAAAATAAATTCAATGAACTTAACAACGCTTTGGAACTTAACGCACAACATTTAGAGGTCTAGGCTAGAGACGTATTCTGGCGTCGTAAAGCCTGGTAACTGTTGTCCTCATTGATGGTTGGGTGATTCCTCCACTTTGAGACGATAAGTGCCAGTACGGACTTGTGCTCCCACGTACCGTCGAGTATATATTGGGAGACCCCTATAGGCTTAAATCCTTTATCCATAGGAAGCCGTGTCGGCCGCCCTACTGATCGCAATGCACCGAACACAGCATTCGGGAAGATTGACTGCCATACCGTAAAAAGTATTCTGCAGTTTTGCGATTGGTTTGGTACTCCCTCTACCTAGACCTCCAGAGCAGTCCCTTTCGTTCCTTTTCAGACTCCTTAACGGAAAAGGTCCATCTGAGCACTTGTCACTTCAGGCTCATTAAAAATTGAAGGAGACTAGAGTCATCATTTGTTTTTTCTCGACTCTTAAAAACTGAAAAAAACAAGTTGTGTCAAAAGCGTCTAAAATTCATTTAATTCGGAAACATACCTTCCCTTTTATTTTAGTTGATCGAGTAATCCGCAATCGTGGAAGAAAGTCAATTGAAACCTCGTCGTTCGCGGAGGCTTACGAGTCAACCGTCTTTGTCTCCGGAATCGAAACCAGTATGGACAAAGCGAACTCGTTTAACCGGTTCCAAGTCTCCTATCAAAGTTAGAACAAGTGTTCCAACGACATCTGAGACTCCGGTTACTCCAAACATTTCTGGAATCCCTGCCTCTACAGAAGAAGTTCAACAGACACAGAAGGACAGTGGTACTGATCCTAGTTTGAGAATAAACACTTGTGTTACTGAACCAGTTCCATCTATAACCGGTTCAGAGAGTCTTACTCTTCAAACATCTGTCACTGCTTCTTCGGCACCAGAAATATTTTACGGACCTGACGGTCTTCCCCTTCCACCTGGTCTGATTGCGATAGAAGAAATTGTAGAAGATCCTCAAACAAGTACTCCAACGCACTTTGGAGTCGGGATCACTCTATATCCTTCGACATCAGAAGTTAGTCTACCACCAGTGGAAGTTCCTGTAGAATCGCTAGGTAATCTTTTGGATAGACTACAAATGTCTGAACAACCGTCAACATCTAGGACTGTGTCTTCTGACACAGCGACGATAGAACTCCCTGCTGTCACTCCGACAATGTTCGCTGGCATACCATCTGTCCTGACTAGCTCACAACTGCTAGAAGGAGCCCACCCAGGGGCTATTTCGACAGTCTGGTCCGTTCCTGTTTGTTCATCCGAATAATATCCGGAAACTCTTATGTTGAGTCTCAACAAATTGATCCATTTGGAAGTCAATTTGGGCAGTCTGGTCCCCAAGGGCAAACAATTCCCTTGAGTTCTGGATTACCACCGTATGGGGGGCAGTATGCCCTTTCATTATCCCCTCTAGGAGGATATCCATACGGGAGTTCACAACAGCATTCAGGTTATACTGGAATTACCTCAAGTGGTTGGATACCTATACTACCTCAGCAACCAAGAGTTGTGTATTCGATGCAACAATGCGTACCTATGTCGAACATCCTGACTACGCCAGCTATTGTGACGGTGTCGCAAGTTCAAGCGCTGCCTGTTGTATGCCAACCTCAGGTTTCTCAGGTTGTAATGCAACAGCCCCTTGACCCTGCGACTCAACCACAATCACCGACTAGTGGGGCGACACAGGTCCAGACGGGTACAATTACCCCTCACCTTGGTCAAACGGTTAGTATCGGGCAACAGCACATGGCTTCACAACCATGGCTGGTGCAATACCAACAACCACAATTCCAACAAGTATACCAAGGTGCTGAGCAGCAAATCTTTGCAAACAGTGGACAGCCGTACATTCAAAACGGTCAAAATCAACCATTTTATAATGGTCAAGTCCACCAACCTTACCAAACATACCAGCATCAAATGCATTATGCCGGTATGCAAAGACCAACTGCTCAGGCGATTCCATTGTATCCTGGGTATGCATCACCTAACCTGAATCAACAGTTACCATTCGTGGCAACTTTAGAGTTACCTGATTTAAACTGGTTAACAAACGATCCAATTGCTTACGCCCCTTGGTGGCCAGCGATTCCGCATAAACTTCCATCAGATATTCCTAAATTTAATGGAAATCCGGGTGAAGATCCATCGAATCACGTGATGACCTTTCATCTATGGTGTTCATCAAACACCCTAAATGATGATTCGATAAGACTTCGCCTCTTTTAGAGGACATTAACGGGTCCAGCGGCAAAATGGTACATTGAATTGCCTAGAGCTTCGTTCGACAACTTCAGTACCTTAGCCACAACCCTTTTAACCCATTTTCAATTACCAATAAGGTATGAAACGGGAACAGAACTGCTTACCAACTTCAAATAGACAAAGGCCACTCACATATCTGATCATATACATGAGTGGCGACGTTGTCGTAGGATGGTAAAAATGTACGTTCCCGATCAGCTATTAGCTGAATGGTTTATCAAGTCATTACTGCCTTCCATCACGGAAGATGTGGCAAAGGGGGGAGTCGTAACGGAAGAGCAAGTGATCGCTCGTGCACAATATTGGACTTGATTTACACTCAGTCCGGCACGCTCTACGACAAAATACCTGACGCCCCTAGACCGGAATTCTCAATTCCTCCTCCTCCTAAATCGAACAATGACTCTCATGCCGGCGATGGCGTGATTGGCACGACAGACACGAAATCGACAAAGGCTACATCCAAGAAGGCCCGTAAGATTTCAGGTCAAAATGCAAAAGACGAACTTCTTGCTTCGGAAGTAAATGCCGTATCGACAGATAAGGGCAAAGAAACCAAACAACCAGGAAGCAAGAAGAAAGGCAAAGGGAAGAAGAAGAAACAGGATGAATCATCACCTGAAAAATCTTCTTCAAACCCTCCTGGAAATAGGAAACTAAAATTTCCATGCATGATATGCGATGAGGATCATCGGACAACGAATTGTCCACACAAAGCTGAGCTTAAGAAATTCTTTAAGAGTTCGAAAACCTCAGCAGTGTTAACTGATCCGTTTCCAAATCCAGGAACAAATCTGGTTGAAAGTGGAAATGCTTCCCCATCTCAAGTGCTAATGTTGTCGATTTCAAAACAGCAGAATGATGCTTTGATTTCGACAAGGAACAAAGATTACGGGAATCCGCAGCTGTCGAACAACAAGGATAAAGATCAACCAAGTAGTTCGACAACAACTTCGACAGAAGTTGTACCACCCACCATCCCTGAATTGACGATAAAACCGCCAAAGGGAGTAGTACACAAGTCGACGTTTAATCCCCGCGCTAGAGCGGCGCAGCATTATAACATAGTGGAAGATTTGGCCCAATCGCCATCCGCTATGTCGACTCTTGAAGTACTACAAAATTGCCCATCCCAAAGGCAGGCTTTATTATCGGCCATTGGTGGGATTGATCCAAAGGATTCCAATCTAGTATCCTTCGACCACAAAGGATACGATCCACAGTTACCGGCTCAACTAGCTTTCCTTGTACAAGTGAAAGCCCTCAACAAAACTGTTCATCGAACAATTATTGATGAGGGGGCATCTACATGTATTATGTCGATGAGTTGCTGGAAAACTTTAGGATCTCCAATCTTGTCGTGGTCTGCGACGACATTAAAAGCATTCGACGGAAGGACATATACCCCATACGATATCCTAAATAACTTGAAAGTTGAACTAGGAGGGAAAATAGTAGAAATAGATGTTGAAGTCATCGATGGGAATCTTGATTACAACATCCTACTGGGACGACCATGGATATATGCCATGGCAGCTGTTGTGTCGACCTATTTTAGAAAGATTGCATTTCCCTTCCAAGGAGGGATTACAATCGTCGATCAACAAAATTTCCTCCCCAATGGTTCTCAAGTTACAGGAAGCATTCCCATGATCCATGGAAGCCCCCATTCGCTTCAGAATATCGGAGTAGGCCTACTAAAAGATCCTATACTAATGGGAACTTTCGCTCTTCCACCTCCAATCAATCTGGCGAAAGTAGCATCAATAGGGACCTGCAACATGATATCTTCTACAAAGATCTCAGAAAACGATATCAACATGGATCATGCAATGGTTTTGCCCCCAAGCCCAATGGAAATATTATAGCAATCAATGTTTCTAGCATGGGAGGCAAACCCAAATCAACACTCATCAAGCGTTAGGATGGATAGGTCTAGAGAATATGGTACTCCTTCAGATCCTTGGTCGCAAGTGCATGGCACCGACGAAGGAATTCTCCAAGCTATGGTAATTGAAGGAGCACCATGGAATGATTCCCACCATCGTTCTCTTCTTCCGGATTATGAAGAAGATACTCAAAATGACCTCTACCATCCTTCAGTAGCTGATTTTCTATCAAATACTGTAAATACGGTGGATTCCAAGCGAAACTTGTCCAACATTGAAGAGACTATAGCCATAAATATCTTGACCAAAACAGATGTTGTAGAGAATATTTATGTCGGCAAATGCTGTTCTCCTTCAAAACTGGAAATATATAACACTCTTTTTCGCGAATTCAGAGATGTCTTTGCTTGGTCATATAGTGAAATGCCAGGCATCGACTCGAGTATCGTTGAACACGAAATTAAGATGTATCCAGATGTCAAACTAGTACGACAACGGCTAAGGCAGGTGCACCCCAAGAAAGCCGCTACCATTAAGGCAAAAGTTGAAAAACTTCTCCATGCTGGTTTCATCTACCCGGTTCCGCTAACCGATTGGGTATCGAATATTGTCCCTGTTATGAAAAAACAAGGGACAATTAGAGTGTGCGTCGATTATAGGGATGTAAATCAAGCTTGTCCAAAAGACAACTACCCTACACCCTTCATTGACCAGATAATTGATGAATGCACCGGATGCGAAATCTTTTCATTCATGGATGGATTCTCCGGGTATAATCAAATAAATATCCGCCCACAGGACCAGTCAAAGACTGCATTCATTTGTCCGTGGGGCACATTCGCATATCGAAAATTACCCTTTGGTTTAAAGAACGCAGGGGCGACGTTTCAGAGGGCAATGAATTATGCCTTCCATGACATCAAAAACATCGTTCAACCGTACCTCGACGACCTTCCGGCTCATTCGCGAAAGCGGACTGATCATCCGCAGCATTTAAGAGCGATATTTCTACGTTGCCGACACTACAAGATACGACTCAATCCGCACAAATGTGTATTTTGCGTCAGTTCTGGTCGTTTACTTGGCTTTGTAGTCTCCAAGGATGGGATTTGTCTCGACCTGTGTAAGGTCCAGGCAATCATAAATTTGCCTCCACCTTCGAATTTGCTTCAAATTCAGAAACTCCAAGGGAAAGCAAACTTTCTGAGGAGGTTCATTCCAAATTACGCTGAACTTGCTAAAGGTTATACTCGTCTCTTGAAAAAGGAAGTACCCTTTGTCTGGGATCAGGTTGCGCAAGCTTCCTTTGATGCTTTAAAAGATTCCCTAATGAAAGCATCATTAATGTATGCCCCTGATTATCAAAGAGATTTTAACCTATATCTGGCTGCAGCAGATACGACCATCGCAATGGTTTTAGTTCAAGAAGTCGATGGAATTGAACATCCTATTTATTATTTAAGTAAGAACTTAAATGATACAGAAAGCAAATATTCTTATGTTGAAAAACTAGCGCTTGCAGCTGTTCAAGCGATACAAAGATTTCGACACTATGTCCTCTTTCGGAAGACTACCATTCTATCAAATTGCAACCCCATGACTTATATACTGTCGCGACAGTTGCTGGGGGGCAAATATTCAAAATGGATAGCAATCCTTCAAGAGTTTGATCTGGAATTTGTAAAATCCAAGTCAAAGAAAGCTCTAGTTTTCGCAGAATTATTATGCGATCTCCCATCGTCGTCCAACGATGAAACATCCGAAGAATCAATCGTGGATGAAAGTTTGTTTCTGATATCTACAAGCAATGAGTGGTATGGGGATATAATCATTTATCTCCAAACCCAAAAATTTAGGCCAAACACCACCCACTCTGAACAAAAACGTATACGATACCAAGCAAAAGACTACATGATCGTCGGTGATACACTTTACCGTCGTGGTATTGATACAGTTCTGAGAAGGTGCCTCACCCATGAGGAAGCCGAAAAAGTCCTGAATGAGTGTCATTCAGGCGTGTGTGGGGGGCATCAATCTGGATATGCTACAGCACAAAAAATCTTACGAGTAGGATACTTCTGGCCAACAATGTTCAAAGATTGCATAACAGCAGTCAGAAGTTGCCATGCCTGTCAAATTTTTGATAGCAAAACCAGAAGACCACCCGCACCTCTACAGCCAATAGTTGCTGTTGGGCCATTCGCCAAATGGGGCATCGATTTCATGACATGTAACCCCACCTCGACCGAGGGGCATGGGTATATCATAGTCGCAGTTGACTATTTTACCAAATGGGCCGAGGCGATGCCTACATTAGATAATACTGGTGAAACAGCTGCCCTTTTCTTTTTCAATCATGTAGTCGCCAGATTCGGCGTACCACAGGCTATAGTCACAGATCATGGATCGCATTTTCGCAATCACATGATGGTTGAATTAGCTGCCAAACTAGGGTTGTCTCATGATAGCTCTACTCCATATTATCCGCAGGCCAACGGACAAGTTGAAGCGATCAACAAGGTCCTGAAACGCATGCTGCAAAGGATGATCGGAGTTCACAAAAGAAGATGGCACCTAATCCTGTACTCATCTTTGTGGGCTTACCGAACATCGGTAAGGAATGCAACCGGGTTCACACCCTTCCAACTGGTATATGGCCTGGAAGCAGTCTTACCAGTCCAGTGTGAAATCTCGTCTCTCAAACTCGCAATTGATCTCCTCCCCGGAACTTCAGAAGAAGAGGCTCATTTCTTGGAATTAATCCAATTGGATGAAACCCGTCGTGATGCCGCTTTGGCTAATGAAGCCCATAAGAAATGAGTCAAGGCGCAGTTCGACAAAAATGTCAAACCCCGTGTCTTCTCAGAAGGTGACTTGGTCTTGCTTTACGACCAAGAATCCGATAAATTGGGAGCAGGTAAATTTAAGTCTTTATGGATGGGCCCCTATATTGTTAAGCGGGTGTTAGCAAAGGGAGCCTATGAGTTAATGGATTATGACGGAATTCCACTGGCGCAACCTCGTAATGGGTTGTACCTCAAGCGTTACTACGCGTAGTAGTAACCAGTATGCTTTTGTTATATTTTTGTTTTCGCTAAAGTGTTTGTTTTGGTCGAGTAATCCGCCTTTTTACATTTATTGCAGATGTCAAACCCATTGGAGCCATGTGTTGGATATGCCGACGGAGCGAGTCGTAGTTCGTGGAACCTGTCCTCTGCAGCCTGGGCCATTTTTGATCCAAGCGGCGAGTTAGTAAGTTTCAGAGGTGTATGTATTGGTCGATCAACGAATAATATCGCTGAGTATAGCGCGTTGATAGAACTTCTCTCTGATGCCATCACTCATGGTATACGCCGACTAATTGTCAGGTTAGACTCACAACTCGTAATACTACAACTCAATGGTATATATTCCGTCCGAAACCCAGCTATTTATCGCATGTTCCTAAGGGTTAAGATTTTGGAAAGACAATTTGATCTTATTCAATACCAACACATTTCCAGAAACTTAAACACATTAACCGATTCATTAGCAAACTATGTGTTAGATAGACATTTGCAACATTTATAAAAGGAAACACATCATCAATGTTTTACATGTGGATCATATAACTCAACCAGAATAAAACTCCGAAAATCAAAAATATATATAGTTGTTTATGGTTTACATATAATGTTCTGTAACCAAGACAAAATCGGTCACGCGACCCAAAAACTCAAAATGCTAGGGGGCACCCTAGTCTAATGATGCTCGTGATAGTAAGTCACAGCCTGTGCGATCATGCGTAGGAGACGAGTCCATCGTCTGGGCACACCAGTAGTATGCCGCTGTAACCGCAAAGGTAGCTCGTCAGTCCTCACATCTGGTATACCAAGAGTGAGGCCCTCAACCTGCTCCTGCAAAGCTGTGAGAGTCTCGGCCACATCGAGGTCGCGAAGAATAGCCCTTCCGGCGGCCTCTCCTGCTGGGGCAACAGCTGGTACTCTCAGGCGAACTACTGGATGAACAGGACCAACATCTGCATGTACACATGAGTTTGATTAGAGTCTTGATAGAATAAAGCACAAGGACATTATAAACAGAAACTGTAAACAACAATATGGTCAGAGATTTTACCAATAGCACCCCACTGCTCGCCATTTGGCAGTACTAAATCTGGATCACCCCAAAAGTCCATGCCAGCATATGGATACTCGGCATAAACCATCTCCTGACAATCAAACCACCTAAAGAAGGTATCAGAAAATGAAATCTGAGATTGGCCAGCATGCCTAGACATATGGTCAACCCATCTCTGCATACGTGGTTCAGTAGGAGAAGGTAAGTCGAGTGCAATGTACTGCGGCTGCATCAGTGGTATCTTCTCCAAGGCAAAGGTGGTCAAAATAGAACCATACCCAAAGTTCTTCAACCTCCCGTTCTTTATCTTGGTCAACTGTTCCTTCATCATAAGAAGTACTGCGTCGCACCAGTTGAACACCTTCGGTTGGAGGCATTCCAAGGCATGCTGCATATAGGATCTGTTGGCTACATGAAGAGACGCACTACCAGCCATCCTACCAAAAGTAAACAGGATAGTCCTAAGGGACCTGTCAGTGACATCACGGATGATGATCTTGCCATCTTTACTCGGCTGAGATCCTTCTCTGCAATACCGGCGGACATAATCTCTCACAGAATCGCCTCCTCGGGCCGAACCTGACAAAGAGATGGGGGCACCCCGCCTCGACAAGCCAGTCAAGAAGTAGATGTCTACTGCAGTCAAAGGGATAGATTTTCCCCTAATATAGAAAACCTGATTGATAGGATCCCAAGCATCGAGCAAATACTGCAGTAAGTTGATCTGTTGTCCCATGCTAGAAATGCGGAAGAACTTCAACAAGCCACAATTCCGCAGCGCAATCACTGTAACTGGATCATGTAGGGCAATCATGTCCTCTTCTTCATGCTCCCGTTCTTGCCATGTAAGGGTCATCTTGCTCCAAGATCTCTGAAAAACCAACAAGAGAGGAGTTAGATCCTGATTTTGGTGAGAAACAGGCAAAAATTCCATAAAAAATTGTGCAACAAATTCCCTTTCTGCGCCCAACGCACCTGCAGCAGTGTTCTAGGTGCATTGAATGTCAAACTGCCTTCACACAAGCCAGCATTCAACGCAGGTTTCGATACACTGGGGGTGCGTTGATGGCAGAACGAATCCCTCAAAACCCCAGGGGCTCAGAAAAGCAGGGAATGAGGCTCAAAATGCAAAATGGAAACCATGAAATGAAAGAGCTCAGGTTTAGCTCCTACCTGGTTCAGACGGTGCCGAGAATCGTCCACAGAATCTCCCGAAATCAACTGATGAAAATCGAGGGGGAAAGCACCTCCAAAGCTCCAACAAACCAAGTTCAAATGAAATGGTAAAATGAGAGGTAAAAAACACTTTTTATTTACTTTTACGTAGTTCAAAGTAAAATATTAGCGTTTTAATCTCGTTTTCAAGCAAATAATGTTCATTTCTAACTAGTTTGATGGAGCAGTTGAAAATACAGTACGATCTTTGGAAGGACAAAGCTATTTATGGTAAAAAATCAAAACAAGACCATCTAATCGAGTAGTTTTAGCGCATAGTTCAAGCTCGTTAAAAAATAAACATAAGACATGAGCAAATGTTTCCACTCGCGTTTAAGCTCATTAAAAAATGAACTATCCCCTGGTAAATAACCACCGTGAATGTAGCGTTTCAGCCATTAAAGCCTTGGTCGTGTTTGCACCGTCACCTCCACTTTTCCATTGGCCGATCATTCACCTCCATTTGATTGTTTACCCATTTTGAGGAACAGCTGCAAAGAGTGATTTCACTAGCCATCCTTGTGACACTGCCGTGATTGGAAAATTCCAACCCTTACCTGGAATCAGCTGCTACCCATTTTATCACTCGTTCCTCAAAAGACGAGTCTTCTTTAAGCTCTTTTCAACTGACTCGTAAAATATGAAAAGATTGCCGAGTTTTGGCCTTCCAGCTCATTAAAGCGACAGGAAGTGCTATCCCTCCTCTAGATTTTAATCTTTTTGGACCTGAGGGATTATTGCACAAAAAGATCGAGCGCTTGTCTTGTTCGGCTCGTTAAAGCTAATCGAAAATTCATCCCTTCTGTATTGTTTTATACTTTTTTGGACTTAAGGGATTAGATGACGAAAAATGAATTTTGGAGTTATCTTTACGTACCTTTTCAGACTCTCTAAAAATGAAAAGGACCGAGTTATCTTTGTCGTTGGACTCGTTAAAAAGATTAATAGCGACAAACTTGTCTTTAGACGAGAATGAGTTTCACTATCGCTAGGCTCGTTAAAACATAGCGATGGGTTTGCCCGAAGGGCAAATTATAGAACAAGCATATGTTATCCTCCTCAAGCTTGAAAAAAATAAATAGGTACTGGTCAGCAATGACTGGGGAAAAATTGGGAAGAAAACTCAAAGAATCTTTATTGGTAGCAAGTCGCTCTTGAACATGACACTTCCGCTCCGTACCCGAGTCGGGTTGGGTTGTTTCATTCACCGGTCACATCGCCATGGTCTCACCATACCATCCACATTTGGGGTTAATGCTACCAATCCATCACATAAGTGTCGCCGACATGTTCAAGAGAAGTCATCCAGAAAGGCCACCTGTGTCTCGCCCACTACCATACATTATACTCCATTCTTTCATGACCGCCACCCTGAACCATATATCATCAGATCGTTTTCACCTCCATCAAAATCATTTGCTCCGTTCCGTGTCATTGATGTGGGATTCATTAAGGCCCTCCGGTGACAGATCACTTCTTGTCGACATCAGCTCATTATCCAAGAAGTTGATCTAGGAACACCCCATTCAGTACTTTGAAGCTTGCATGCCTCAATGGCAAGTTTCTCACTTCCGGCGACAGGTATACATCAATGACCTTCGACCGAAAGATTTTGCGTGGTGTTCGACGCCAAGTCCTTTATTCACACGACGTGAATTGTACTGCAGTACCTTGAGGGTCATTATCATTATCGGTGATTTCTCTCGCGCTTGTTAGCAGTTTACATCATTGACTGGTAATCAAGCGATGTCTTTCCATGTTCGACTTCAAAAACATTTCTCACATGGATCGACTTGTACTTCGAGTGAAGATCGGATGAGATTGAAGACCCCGGATCTAGTTTCATCCATCCGGGCTGCGATATATATTCAGGAAAATAAAGACATTGAAGTGTACAACATTGCAGCACAGATAATCATCCTACCAAAAGGATGATGGCTCTATCAGAATCATTAGTCTACCATCAGACGATTGTCTGTCCTATGTACATGAAAATGAATTTATAAATCTGAGCATGGGAATGCCCGCCTCAGCTAGATCATGAAAATAGTATGAAGATAATGTATGGTATTGTATCTTATTACAGGTCTCCTCCCAGCATTGAAAGAACTTCGGATCCTCCTAATAAAGCATTTCACCCGATAAACGGCCTCATACTTTAGGGGATAACTGTTATAGACATTTTTGTGCCTTACAGCTCTAAGCATGAAATGTCCATAAACCAAGGGCTCCTAAGTCCCTAAAAGTGTTGTTCTAACTCCTGAAGAAACAAGGTCAACAAATTACAGCTTCTCCCAGAAGTTCTCCACCAGAAACTGCTCAGAATAAGTCAAATCAGGATCATTTCAGCTGCTCCACTAGCCAAGTGCATTGCATAGCACCTAAGTCCACTAGCTAGGTGCGTTGCAACACACCTAAATGCACTACCAGGGTGCGTTGAGCGGGAAATGACAAGTGGCAGAGTCATTCCACGAGATGGAGAGACAATGGAAGCTTCCAGAATCTTCTCCAATGACACTTGCCTCACTGAATTCGACCAAGGATGAGTAAGAGGCTCTCAGTCTCCAAGTGGAAGCAAGAACTGACAGAGAGAAGCCACTAATCAATTCATGAGCTGACTCATCCTCCTTGCATACATCTATATATGGATCCCTCATCCCAGAGATCCAGAGGCTGGAATTTTGCACATTGTAAGGAATTGTTGTTGGTTTTGAGATACATATCAGAGAATTGGGTGATCTATGCTTTGTTGGGGTTGAAGAAGGGATCTCTTTGCTGGGAGGTTGATGTTGGGTCAGGAATCATCGGTTGTAACTCCTCCTGGATCTTCTTGTATATCAATAAAACTATTTGAGTTTCTTCTCCATGCTTGTGTTTCATTGATGTTTGTTACATTTGTATGGTTAACTTAAATCTGATCCTAAGTTATTTATGAATATAAACCCATGTCTTTGTATAGTTTCCTTCTTCTGTGATCTTGCAGGTACTTGGTGAAGCTGGGCAAGTAAGGGAGCAGGTAGCTGGGAGCTGTCAAAGAGGAGAGAGATTGGATCAAAGGACTAGCGCAAGACACAGATTGGTTCATCCTATTCCTCTTTGTTTATAGTTCATAAAGAAGAATACAAAAGTAGTTTTCTCTGTTTGTTTCTAAGGTAGCTGTCACATCTTAGTGGGATAGAGTAGATCTAAATAGACACTTTTCCCGATAACAATCATAACCCCTACATAGGACATCAAATTCGAAAAGGAATGCATCAAGATCTTCTGAAGTTAGCCCATGAAAGGTAGGAATATTCTGTAATGGGATAGCTTTCATGGGGCATTAACAACTGTGTCAACAATAGGGTATTGTAACATAGAGGTTTGGGGCTATCGTTGATTATTGGTCATTTGGTAAAAAATATGCCATTATCCTTCAGGGATCTCTGGAGCTGGAGAGATGTTCCTAGGATGTCCAGAAGAGGCTAGAATGATTCTAACAATGCTACCTCGATCCAGAACACTGGTTGTCCTCTATTCAATCACTACTTCAGGGGATCTAGTTTTTGATGATTTAATTTTAGGATTACCTGTTTCTCCTTCTCCTTCACAGAGGTTGCAAGAATTCCCTTCTTATGAAGGGCGTGTTTGTGAATTTTCAATATCTTGAAAACTTTGTTTAGACCCTTCAGTCTTACTGTGAATCTCAGTGTTAGCTACAGATGGTGATCTTGTGGCCTGAAGGGAGACATTAGGATGTCTGGTAGCAACAGTTCGGGGTCCTACTGATGACTGAGGCTCAGCTTTTCTTATGATTTCATCAATAAAGGTTGATCGTCCAAGGGTCATTGCTCTCTTATATTTTTCAGGTTTGGGAGGAGGAATTACATCTTTTTTCGGTCTTTTATTCTTAGTCATTCATACAAAAATACAAACTTTCATTTCTACCTTAAATCCCTACACATTTCTGCTGGAAAGCAGGTGAAGGAGTGAGCATTTTACTCGCTCATTATGCAGGTTCTTACCTTTCGTTTTTAATACCCAATTCTCTATTAGCGAACAAACATCAAACATACATCACTCTTTGTAAAATGGCAACACTCTCCCCAGCAATGGTTCCAAAATGTTGGGTGCTAAAAGGTGTCTTTTAAAACTCCTAATTACCTTACATTAATTATCAACCTGGGTAAGTCCTTTTATTCCAAGAGTGTACAC
Source organism: Pinus tabuliformis (assembly GCA_031772625.1). Taxonomy (NCBI): domain Eukaryota; kingdom Viridiplantae; phylum Streptophyta; class Pinopsida; order Pinales; family Pinaceae; genus Pinus; species Pinus tabuliformis. The sequence goes on along the minus strand of CM062810.1, from coordinate 250,201,311 downwards.
AATATGTGTGAGCTATAAATCCAAAGAGTAATGCTTTAAAATAAGTTATTAAATTCAATAGAAGAGTAAAGGGATGTAATCATAAATCTCGAGCTTGTAACTTTAAGGGAATTAATTCATCTAAGCATCATGACTCAATCTCAAACAAAACCATAATTCAATATTAATCAACCAATTTGAATGATAATCAACTGAGAGCACTATAGCATTAACTGATCTCTTTCAGCTAGACTTAAACTATTGGATAGAAGGAAAGCATTTGATCTAATCAATAACACTCTATCCTTTAATTAACTAGAAATGATTCTTTAACTGATGACTAATTCAATCCATGACATGAATAAATAAAACCAATTAGAATTTCATATTAATGAAATGAATACCAGAAATCCAAATTAACGAAAGTAAATCAACTGCAAAGCTGTAAAGTAGAATAAACTTGCAGGAAATGGAAAAATATAAAACAAGGAACAACAATAAGATCCACCAAGGACCGGGCCTAGCCAGCAGCGAATATTGCTTAGCTACTTCAGAATATTTGAATGAACATCAACACAAGTTATATATTAATCATCAAATTCACTTTTCATTACAATATGATCTCATTCTTTAGAATCACGCTTCTGTAAGTTAAAATTACAAATGAAGTAAAAGGCGAGAGATCCCTCTTCAATTTTCCCCTTTATAGTCAAAAGGAAAAAGATAAATGTGATCCCTCAGGATCAAGAGATCCTGAGGGATTCACAACTAAGTGCTATCTTCAGACAATTCTTTCATCTTGTGCTAATCTTCTTGATTCATTCCTTGGTTCGACTGCACACGATGCACCTCATTTCCCTTGATTAGCTTCTGCTATTCCAACTTTGGAACAAAAATTATTCCATCTGCTGTTTTTCTGCATAAAAAGAAATGAGAGCTAGTTTGGATGGTCAAATCGTATCAAGAGCAGTTTCATTCATCTCTTATCAAAATCCTATCAATATGTTATTATATCATGGCACAAAATGGATAAGAAAAGAGGAAAAAGACAATGTAATCAAGAGTAAATACATACCTATTGCACGACTCAACAGGCGTACCAATACACTGTCAAAATTGAGAAGAAGTTTAAACAAAAGAAGTAAGACTTTGGATCTGTGAATCCAAAGAACAAAGGACAAAGCTAAGGCAGGGTGACCCAAGACAACCCGTCGAAGCCACAAGAAAAGAACAATAACACGAAGTCAAAGAAGGATGCAGGAAAGTGGTGTGAGTTCCATAAGAGTCCCACTCATAACACAAGTGTGTCGGACCAAGCAGTCGCTGGTGGCCGAGTTGAAGGCTTTCGAATCATATGCATGTTCTGACCTTGAGTCAAAACCCAACAAGGGGAATGACAAAGGGAAGCAGATCATTGATTCAGAGCCCAACACCAGTATTACCACCACCAAGATCCAGAAGAATGAGCCTGAAAATTTAGAGGAGGGGGAGCACCTTTTCCACTCATAGATGTGGGTGAAGGGTTTGCTGCTGTAATTCATTATTGATAGTGGGAGCCAAAATGTTATGAAACCAGCTCACAAAAAAATAGAAAAGAGAGATCCACGCCTTAGAATTCAGCCTCTTCGAGGGGGCAACCTCCTTTACATTACATAAATGAACAATTCTTCGATGATACAAATGACAAAACCTCCTTTCTATATATAGGAGTCTAAGGAGTCACAATATAATCCAGCGGACCTAACAATAATAATATAAAGCCACAAAAATAACAATAGAGGGATTCTATGGGGCACAGAAATAACAATATGGGGGTAATAGGGGCACAACAATATAAATAAGGGGTATAACTACAATAGTAATGGGGTAATCACTAGTATTATAGGGACCCAACATGCCCCTCTCCTTCAAAAAAGTGTTGTCCTCAACGCTTGAGTAGTTCTGGATACTTCTGCATAAAATTCTCATCCTCCCATGTGGAATCTTCAGCGGATAAGTTCTTCCACTTGATAAGATACTCTGAAATTGATCGATTTCGTAGCTGTCGAGTTCTTGTTTCTGTGACTGCTTCCGGTTCCAATATAATTTTTCCTTCCTCGTCAAGTTCTGGAAATATTGTTTGAACTGGGAGCTTGTCGCCTATAACCTTCTTTAAACATGAAACATGGAAAACTGGGTGCAATCGAGAAGCTGCAGGAAGCTCCAATTTGTATGCCATAGTACCAATCTTTTGCAACACTTTGTACGGACCATAATACTTTGGTGATAATTTATTATCCTTCTTAGCTTGCTTTAGGGACATTTGCTTATATGGTTGTAGCCGTAGGAATACCCAATCACCTACATCAAAACTTCTTTCACTGCGATGTTGATCTGCCTGTTGTTTCATTCTATTTTGTGCCAACACGAGGTTATCCTTTAAGAGTTGGAGGACTTGTTGTTGATGTTCGATGTGATGTTCCACTGCCTGAACCTTAGAATTTTCTCTTAAATATGATGTGATGGATGGTGGTTGATACCCATAAAGTGCCATAAATGGGGTCATTTTTGTTGCTGTATGGAAGGAAGTGTTATACCACCATTCAGCCAGAGGCAACCATTTGACCCATTGTGTCTGTTTATCAGATACAAAGCAACGAAGATATCCTTCCAAACATTTGTTTACTATCTCAGTTTGCCCATCAGATTGAGGATGATAAGATGAGCTATGAGCTAACTGAGTACCAAGACAAGAAAATAATTCTGTCCAAAAATTTCCCGTGAAAATGGGATCTCTGTCACTTACAATAATCTTTGGGTTTCCATGTAGCTTTTGAACTGTTTCCATAAATGCAGTAGAAACTGTACTGGCTTTAAATGGATGTGATAATGCACAAAAGTGTGCATACTTGGTAAGTCTTTCAACTACCACCATGATGACACTCTTTCCCTCAGACTTGGGTAAACCTGTGATAAAATCCATTGAAACCTCCTCCCAACGTTGGCTTGGAATGGATAAAGGTTGTAATAGACCTGGTGTCTTAATTGTTTCAACTTTATTTTGTTGGCAAACCAAACATTCCGCCACAAACTTTTGAATATCTGATTTAAGGCCATCCCAAAAAAATTCCTTCTTAACCCTGTGGTAAGTTTTTAAAAATCCTGAGTGCCCTCCTAAGGGAGAAGTGTGCAATTCCATAAGAATCTTTTGTTTTAGCTGGGAATTCTTACAGAGGTATAAGCGATCTTTGTACCATAACGAATCATTTTTCCAGCTAAATGTATCAGAAGTACTGGAATCTTGTTGTAGCTTTCGAATAAGTGCCCACACTTCTTTGTCATTCTTCCATTCCTCCCTTGCTTCGTTTATCCAATCTGGTTGGATAATAGAAATGGCACACAACAATGCTTCCACATCCTCATCCTTTCTTGAGAGTGCATCTGCCACCACATTTTGCTTCCCTTTTTTGTAGATGATTTCAAAGTCATAACCCAACATCTTTGTGACCCACTTTTGTTGCTCTTCAGAGGATAATCTTTGTTCTAAAAAGTATTTAAGGCTATCATGATCCGTTTTTACCTTGAAGTGTCTTCCCATTAGGTAGGGTCGCCATTTCTTAAGTGCATGGAGTATTGCCAACATTTCCTTCTCATAAATAGCTTTGCTTAAAAACTTTCCCTTGATTGGACGACTTTCAAAAGCAATGGGTCTTTCATCTTGCATTAGAACAACACCAATTCCATTTCCTGAAGCATCACATTCCACAATAAAGGTTTTTGTGAAGTCCGGTGTAGCTAAGACCGGTGCTTGGCACATTGCCTCTTTAAGATGTTCAAAGGCCTTTGTTGCTTCCAGAGTCCATGAAAATGAATCTTTCTTCAATAATGTTGTTAGAGGTGCTGCTATTCTCCCATAATTCTTAACAAACTTGCGATAATACCCTGTCAACCCAAGAAATCCTCGCAGATGCTTTATGGATGTGGGGATTTTCCATTCCTTAATGGCTTTAATTTTGCTAGGGTCTACCTTAACTCCTTCATGAGATACAATATGACCCAAATATTCCACCTCCTGGACTCCAAAGAAACATTTGGATCTTTTTGCATATAATTGTTTCTCCTCCAATAGTTGTAGCACCCTGTCAACATGTTCAACATGATCCTTCCAAGACTTGCTGTAGATTAGTATATCATCAAAAAATACTAACACAAATTTTCTAAGGAATGGTTTGAAAATTGAATTCATCAAACCTTGAAATGTTGAAGGTGCATTGGTAAGGCCAAAAGGCATGACCAAAAATTCATAATGACCCTCATGAGTTCTAAATGCCGTTTTCGGAATGTCTTCAATCTTCATTCTGATTTGATGATATCCCGAACGAAGATCCAACTTGGTGAAGTAAATTGATCCATGCAATTCATCCAGTAATTCATCAATGACAGGAATGGGGAACTTATCTTTAATAGTGAGCTTGTTGAGCTCCCTATAATCTGGACACATGCGCCATGATCCATCCTTCTTGTGCACCAATACTACTGGAGCTGAGAAAGAACTTTGACTCGGTTGAATTATACCAGCCTCTAGCATTTCTGCAACCATACGTTCAATTTCACTTTTTTGGACATAGGGATATCTGTACGGCCTGATGTTTGGAGGAACACTTCCTGGAATCAGATGAATAGCATGATCATGATCACGCATAGGTGGGAGACCTTTGGGAGTCTCAAATACCTTGGAATGATTGTCCAGGACTTTTTGGAGATCTGGAGAAATAGATGATTCCAATGTGGAAACATCTAGTGAACATAATTGTGCAATTACACCTCTTTGCTCCTTTTTTAGAAGCTTTGTCATGCCATTAGAGCTGATTATCTTTCCTAGTTTCCCTGCAATACCCCTTAATTCAACTTCCTTTCCTTCCACAGAAAATTTCATGAAAAGTTCTTGAAAATTAAAAGCTATTGTACCCAAGGATTGTAGCCATTGGACTCCTAGTACAACATCAGCACCTCCCATTGGAATGGAAAGCATTGGGCTAGTCAATACATATTCTCCCATGGATAGCTTGATATTATGGCACTTTCCAGAGCAATTTATTGTTCCTCCATTTGCAATCATCACTTGACACTCTGGTGCTGGATATAGGAAGCAATTCAATTCTTTTGCTACCCTACAATGAATAAAATTGTGGGTGCTTCCTGAATCAATCAACACTATTACCTTTTTCTTCTTGATTTGTCCTTCTATCTTGATGGTTTGAGGAGTGGTAATTCCCGCCAATGCATTACAAGATATGGTCGGATTTATTTGTTCTTCATCTAGGCTTTGTTCCTGGAGTATATCCTCTTCTTTTGACCTTTCTTGCTCCTTTTCTTCTTCCTCTTCACAATCTATGTAGAATAATTTCTTCTCAGCACACTTATGACCTTTTGTGTATTTGCTATCACAATTGTAACAAAGCCCTTTTGCTCTTTTTTTTTCCAATTGTTGTGGTGTCAACCTTGTAGGTTGTGGAAGACTATGGGAAACAACACTTCCGTCTTTATAGTTGTGAATGGTATGCTTCCTAGTTGCCATAATTTTGCTTTCCATTTTTCTTGCTAACCTGAATGCCTTCTCTAATGAATCAGGTTCCCAAAGGTGAACATCATGTTGGATATTATCCTTTAAAGACCCTATGAACACATCAATCCTATGCTCCTCTGGAATATCTTTTACCCTTATGTTCAATTTTTGGAACTCCTCAATGTGCTCCATTAGTGAACCCTTTTGTTTGAGACTTATCAATTGGCTAAAAAAAGTGTTGCTTTTTGTATCTTCATAATGTGCTATCAATTCTTCCGTAAAAATTGCCCAAGTGATAAATTTTTTATGAGAGCAAAGCCATTGATACCATACAAACTGATTTGGTTCCAAATATATAGTTGCCATACGTACCTTTTGTGTGTTTTGCACATTATTGAGATCGAAGAACTGCTCCATCTGTAATATCCATGTGGCGGGATCCTTGCCATCAAACTTCCTCATATTGATTTTTGGAATATGGTGGGTCTTCGATCCAACATTAGCATCTATGGAATCATGATTAACATTACTTTTGTTCACATCATGAGTTTCCTTTACAACCTTTTCACCATTAGTAAGTATTTCTTGTAGAAAATTTGTCAAATCTATCTTCAAATCTGCCATGTCTGTCTTCAAATCTGCCATGTCTCTCTTCAAATCTATCTTTGAATCATCCATCTTAGCTTCCATGCCCTTTATCTTAGATTCCACGCCACTTATCTTAGCTTCTGTTAGCTTTTGTGAGCGTGACATTTGTTGCACTTGTTCTTGTAATTTTGATATATCATGTAGCATTTCTTCTTCTTCTTCATGAGTCATGCTAGAGCTTTCAGGTTCCTTACTAGGTGTTTGCATTTTCTTTCCTCGGGGCATCAGTTACCGATAATAATGCTTTACTATGCCCTTTGAATTCCGTTAAACCAAGCTTACACAAAAATTTAAAAAAAAACTACACACCTTTTTTCACTTTATAGAAGCCTGATATTGAATCTGATGTATCTCTGTAATTTCGGATCATCCAGTTCTGAAATTTCTATTTGTAGTATCCTTCTGCGTCCTCTTTCCAATGCCACAAGTCTGAGCCAAATTGGATTCTCCAAGGAAGAGTTATGTGAAATCTCCCATAGTGACTTGCTTTTAGACTGGTTCAGTAGAGCGAACTTGTACGACGTGTCACGAGTCACTGTTTCAACCTTTGAATCTGAAACACACAAAAAAGAAACTACAGTCCGTCCTCTTTCTGTACCCTTTTACGAAATTTCAATCCGATCCTCAGAGAGAGAGTTATGACGATTTTCCCCAGGTCACCTGTTTTGAATGTAATTCAGGAGTCTGCAAAAAGGCCAACTTCCTCAGATCATATCTCCGCAAATGTCACGCAAAAAGCTCTGAAATTCGGACCCCAGGTTCAGCGCCAATTCTTCTCAAATGGGTTTTTTTTGCGACTTTTGAAACGTCACAGAAAAAATGTTATAGCGAAAATGCCACGATGACCTGTTTGGAGCAGCGAAACCCTAGAATCCAAAGCTCTGATACCAAATGTTATGAAACCAACTCACAAAAAGATAGAAAAGAGAGATCCACGCCTTAGAATTCAGCCTCTTCGAGGGGAAACCTACTTTACATTACATAAATGAACAATTCTTCGATGATACAAATGACAAAACCTCCTTTCTATATATAGGAGTCTAAGGAGTCACAATATAATCCAGCCGACCTAACAATAATAATATAAAGCCACAAAAATAACAATAGAGGGATTCTATGGGGCACAGAAATAACAATATGGGGGTAATAGGGGCACAACAATATAAATAAGGGGTATAACTACAATAGTAATGGGGTAATCACTAGTATTATAGGGACCCAACACAAAAGAACCTCATTTCAGCAGAGGTCATGAAGCGGTTGAGCCTACCGACTACACCACTCCCACAATTGTACAGTATTGGGTGGCTTCGCCAAGGACGAGATCTCTGAGTTCGCCAATAGTTCGGCCTTCCATACAACATCAAGTCCTTCACATATGAGGTAGTGTGTGATGTTGCACCTCTGGATGTGTGTGATGTATTATTAGGCCAACCATACTTGTGGAGGTGACATGTTGTGTATGAGTCAAGGCCTCATGATGTTATTATTTCTTTGGGTAATTCATTATACAGGATATTGGAGGTAGTCCCACCTACCGCCACCTCTTTGATCACTACTAAGAAATGCAGCAAGCTCATCTCCCAAACTAGGAAATTCATTTTCTGTCTGGTTCGCTCCCAATGTAAGAGGAAGAGCGTTGCCACATCCATGACCGTCATGAAGGTTTCCTCCACGCAGCAAACGCAGCAGATGGGTATGGTCATGAAAGCAGATAGGAACATCTTCTTTGCACCCACAGGGACACCATTGCACTATCAGGTCAAACATTCATCCGATCTGACTTCTGGAGCACCTCTACCCAATGCGCTGATCTATTGACACCTCATTCTGGAAAATGCCAAGTACAAGTAGCGACATGATCAACATCAGGTACCACACAAGTTTCAGGTGGGCGACAAATTCTGGTTGCATCTATAGAAAGAACGCCTTACAAGAGCCCATCAGAAGCTCAGACCACTCTGATATGGTCCTTACACCAGTACCAAGGCTGGGGGAAGCAATGTTTTGGAGCACATCATTCCCCCATTCCTTCGCTTTCACCGAGTGTTCAATATGGATCACCCGCAACCATGCTTCCCACCATTGCTCAACACATCAGAGATTGCAGAACAGCTCACCAGGGACCAAGTGCAGTAGATGGAGGAACTAAATGCAATGGGGACAATTGCTTCCTAAGGGGGGAGGAATGATCGAGGTGGATTTTGGTGGCCACCCACCTATCCCACTTGGAACCCCCCCAGCTATCTCTTTCAGTTTTTTAGTTTCCTTAATTGTAGCACAATTTACTATTTTTAGTATTTTTTTGGGTCCTGAACTTCCCGAGCCATTTTGAGGCCCTAAACAATGTTTTTTGGGAAAACTGGGAGTAATATGGGTCCATGGATTGATTTTTCTCTTTCCAAAGTTGTAGTCCTCGGATAGATCTTTCTAATGAGATATTTTGTGTGTCAAACAGAGATCGTATGCCGAAGTTACAACCCTAGGAAGTTGATGTACCAATTTACCCAAAATGGGGCCCACAATTTGGTGTTTCATCTCCTAGGGTTAGGTTTTTGGATGCTTAGGGTTTTCCATTGTTTCTCAACAATAAATAGGCCTTTGAGCCTCATTGTAACACAGTTCAGAGGCATGTAGCCGCCACATCTCTTCTCAGAGATAAGCTACCATCGCCCTAGCTAGTTTATTTCCATTTCTATTTGTAAGCATATTTCAGTATTTTACATTAATGAAATGAAGTATTATTTATATTGTATCTATGTATTTATGGTTATCTCTATAATTTGTTGCATTCCTGTTTAAATCCGGATCAATTAAAACCCCTCAATTACATATGATGAAACATTTAAAAAAATTCATTGTAATATTGTTACATTGAGAGGAATGATGTTGGTGGATTTGATTTCATTCAAGTCCAAGCATGATTGCTTTTAAAAAATAAAATAATATTAGATTTATTGTTATATGTGATTTTTATCATTTTTTTTTATTATTGTTTTTATTTCTAACAAACAATATTGAATATACACCTAATAACTTTGAAAAATTAATATGTGACCAATAAGTAATTGTCAAACTACATTTCTCATCTTGGTGAGTCACAACCCACAATAATAGCACATAATGAGAAACTTATGATCATGGATATTGGGAACATTAGAATTGACTTGAGCTTCACATCCAAGAGTTTTATAAATTCCAATAGCAATGGGGAATTAGTAAGGAGCACAAATTCCCTATCCCTCTAAGAGTAATGGAAGCATTATTCCAATGCCAAGTATTTATCTTTTGTAAAAGCTTCGACAAATGTTACTCTATAAGTTTAAATGTTCATGAAGATGTATGGAAAATCTTAGGAGGATTGATGTTGATTTCTTTTCTTCACCCAAAATTAATGGGGTTTTAACAAAGCTGGTAACTTTAAGTCTTGTATTGGTTTTTCCTCGATGAGTTTTATAGTTCCTGTGAGAAAACATACATTCATCGTGAATCACCTTGATGCATTTTTCCTTTTGACGTTATAGGATCAACTTATTCATTCCCCCTAATACCATTTTCCGCATCCATGTTTCATTGATCGAGCGATGGGATCAGAGGTTATTACTAGCACAACCACATTTATTTATTAATGTGATTGATATACGCCATAGACTGCAACAACTCATCTTATTATATATTAAAATTATTAAATTAAATTATGCTAACTGTTGATTGTTGTTTAAATTGATGGTCACTAATAGTTTATTTTCATTTTGAAGTTTGATGGCATAGGAAATGCAACTTGCAACAAAATGTTGAAGAAAAAATGACAATTACATTAAGGGTATCTCAGGTCCTTCACTACACCATTTAAGTTACTATTCATTTAGCATTAGAAATATATCCATTATTTATCTATGGTTAGGGTTCACTAGACCCTTTACATTACTATACTTTTGGCATTATATATCTATCCATTATTTAGTTATGGTTAGGGTTTCTCTGCATGGGTATTTCCCTCTTATTTATTGTCTATATTCTTGCTAATATAACCTAATATTTATACTCTCGAAATTTGTTGAATCTCATCACTATTATGAACAATCTATCTTGTTTTCATGTGGGCGTCAAGCTAATAAATCTTAAATATATAAACAAAAAAAACTAAAACTTTAGTAAGATGAACATTATTAAAGAATAATCATGCACTTGAGGGAATAATTAGTTACAAGTATACATTTTTATTTACTTGTTATGAATTGAATATTTATTTAATTGTGTATGTCTTATAATTTAATAATGTTTGTATTGAATATGGTTACAATATCTCATACAACCCTTCATTGAAGAATATGTTCTCAAAAGTAGACAAAAGCACTCACTATCTTTACTATCCTGCTATTGATTTCTGTCTCAATAAGAGAAAACATACATTTCCTCAGTTCAAGTTACTCAGCTAAAGTAACCATGCTTTAAATAGCTAATAATCATAAGAAATGGGATTAGTATCGTACATAAAACAATAATAATAGGATTGAGACTCAAGACAGGGTTTGTTTATGACTCAAGGCATCTACTTTTTAAGAAGTCATCAATTTCAAAATTGACGATAAATAATTTTCACTACTATGTGAAAAGGATGAGCAGGAAGCTTCCACTTCTCATGGCCTAGGAGCAATTTTATGTTTTTCTTATAAAATGAAATCGCAGAATCTCTTGACATTGACGATTAAGGAATTTGAATTTTATCTAGTATTTACATATATCTTTCCATTCAAAAGCTATAAAAGTGAGAGAGGCTCCAACTCTTGACCTCGGGATTTCTCAACAACAACTATGACATCTATGTTATAAATCATTTTAAAGAAATCTTTCCATAACTCTTGTACTTATTTACATGAATCGCTTAGTAGAGTGCTCCTCAGGTGGACATGTTGACATAGTTAGTATGTAGTTGGCTTAGAAAAATAGAGAGATATATGAGGGGATATATACCATAGGATGACCCCTTCCTTCTCCCTACAACCTAAACTACCACCTCTTTGCCTTTGAAATTCCGCATGTTAGAAAGTGTGCAAGTGCCATAATAAATTATCACTCAGAGGAGCTCACATGCTCAAGTTGTGGACTTGAACGAAATAATTTTCAGTTTTTATTGGATGGTGATTAAACCAATACCAAGACGATTCCACATGAATGAGAGGCTAGAGTGATTTAGTGAATACAAGGTCGCCGGAGAGAATATGAGAAGTTGCTGAACAAGTGGCAAAAGGATAATAATTTAATTTAAATTGTTATTCTTTAATTTGAAATTGAAAACCTTGACCTTTAATTTCCCAAACCATTAATCTAATCCGTTGGATTGTGGCTTAGATGAAGAATATTCCAGGCATATCAAATCAACATTGTCCAAACAATTTTTTATTCATGAAGAAATAAAATTCCTCATGCCCAATTCCAATATAGACCATTGAAAATTTGGAAACCTATTACACCAAAACAATGGTTTCACTTCATTGTGATGTATCATATTTCTAAAATATTCTAAAAAATTACCCAAAAGCATATTACATAAAAGCATTTATTTACCTTCCTAATGAGACTCACTTATGACCAGTATGTTATTATGTTAGGTCCTTATATGACTAGTGTAATCACTTATTGTTATTAGTGCAACCCCCTTATTGTATTATTGTAACCATATACTCCCAATGTTGTTATTGATGTGCCCCATAGAAGCCCACTATTGTTATCGTTTTTCTCTTACAATATTATTTTTATGTAGGCTCAGATTGTATTGGGACCCCATAGACTCCTATATATAGAAAGGAGGTCTTGTCATTTGTAGCATCCAAGAATTGTTCATTTGAGTAATTTAAAGGAGGTTTCCCCCTGGAAGAGGATGATTTTTTAGTCGTTGATATATATTTTCTATCTTTTGTGAGTTGGTTTCATAACATTTGGTATCAGAGTTTTTGATTCTAGGGTTTCACTGCTCCAAACATGTCATTGTGGCATTTTCTCTATAACATTTTCTCTACAAAGTTTCATAAGCTAAAAAAGCAAACACATTTGATCTGAAATTGTTTTGAACCTTGGGTACAAAGTTCAAATCTTGTCTCGCTATATTTTCGGAGATATGATATAAGGAAGTTAGGGTTTTTGCAAGCTCCAGAATTCCATCTCAAATAGCTCATTGTGGAATTGTCGCTATAATTTTTTTTCTCGAAGGTTAGGAATCTAAAATTAAAACCCATTTGAGCTGCAATATTGGTGAATCATGGGCCTGAATTTTAGATCTTGTTTCGCTATATTTTTAGAGATATTGTCCAAGACATTTAGGGTGTTTGTAGGCTCCCAGATTACATCCAAAACAGTTGACCTTGGGAAAATTATCATAACTTTCTCGCTGAGCATTAGATTGAAATTCCATTAGAAGTTACAGAAATATGATGGACTATACTTACTTTTGTATCATTTGCAAGTCCGAAGGTCGAAATAGTGATACATGGCACTTCGTACAAGTGAGCTCTTTTGAAAAAGTATATATTCAGGTCATCTTGGCAGATTGGGCATAACTCTGCCTTGGAGAATCCAATTTCGATTAAAAATATGGAATTGGAAGGAGGATGCAGAGGGATACCATGTGTCGCAATTCCAAACCTTGGAGATCCAAAATTTCAGAGATACAACAGATTCAACATTGAGATCCTAAAAGAAGTAAAAAGAATGACTCGAATTAAGAAAATAGAAACACATAGTAATCAAAATTGGATGGATGATTTGAAGAATGTGATCGAATCTAAGATAAATAGTTTTTTGTATGCCATCAAAGCTAGTATCAATGATATGGAAGTATATTGGAAGAAAGGCATGGAAGATTTAAAGAAAGACATGGAAGTTTTGAAGGACGCTGGGAAAATAGGCTACAAGAAATACCTCCTAATGGTGAAGAGGTAGTAGAGGAAACTCATGATGAGAACAAAAGTAAGGTTAATCATGATTTTATAGAATCTAACGTTGCATTGAAGATCCAACATATTCCAATGATAGATATGAGGAGGTTTGATGGAAAGGATCCCGTAACATGGATACTATAGATGGACAAATATTTTGATCTACATAATCTGCAAAACACACAAAAGGTACGTATTACATCTTTATATTTAGAACTGAATCAGTTTGTATGGTATAGAGGGATTTTTTCTCGTAAAAAGCTTGTCACCTGGTCAATTTTCACGGAGGAAATGATAGCACGTTATGAGGATACAAAGTTCAACACCTTCTTTAGACAATTGATAAATCTCAAACAAAAGGGTTCAATGGCAGAGCACATTGAGGACATCCAAAAATTGAATATAAAGGTAAATGATATTCGAGAGAAGCATAGGATTGAAGTCTTCATAGGGACTTTAAATGATAAAATCCAGCATGAAGTTCACCTTTGGGAACTTGATTCATTGGAGAAGGAATACAGGTTGGCAAGAAAAAATGAAAGCAAAGTTATGGCAACAAGGAAGCACCAAGCAAGCCTACCACTCACAACGGGGCATAATTGCACAATTATGTTCACTAAAGGTTCCCACATTGAAATAATATATTTAGCCATATCTCCAAAACGTTTTGGACAATCATTCCAAGGTATTTGAGACTCCCAAAGGCTTCCCACCTATTCGTGATGATGATCATGCTATTCAGTTGATTCCAGGAAGTGTTCCCCCAAATATCAGGGCTTACAGATATCTATATGCCCAAAAGAGTGAAATTGAATGTATGGTTCTAGAAATGCTAGAGGTTTGTATAATTCAACCTAGTCAAAGTTATTTCTCTGCTCCAGTGGTATTAGTACATAAGAAGGATGGATCATGGCACATGTGTCCAGATTATAGGGAGCTCAACAAGCTTACTATTAAAGATAAATTTCACATTCCTGTCGTTGATGAATTATTGAATGAATTACATGGAGCAATTTAATTCACCAAGTTGGATGTTCATTCAGGATATCATCAAATCTAAATGAAGTATGAAGAAATTCCAAAAACAACATTTAGAACTCATGAGGGTCATTATGAATTTTTGGTCATGCCTTTGGCCTTACCAATGCACCTTCTACATGTCAAGGTTTGATGAATTCCATTTTCCAACCTTCCTTAGAAAATTTGTGTTGGTATTTTTTGATGATATACTAATCTACAGTAAGTCTTGGAAGGATCATGTTCAACATGTTGAGAGGGTGCTCAAACTATTGGAGGAGAAACAATTATATGAAAAAACTTCCAAATGTTTCTTTGGAGTACGAGAGGTGGAATATTTGGGTACGCAGTTAGCTCATAACTCATCTTATCATCGTCAATTTGATGGGAAAACTGAGATAGTGAACAAATTTTTGGAAGTATATCTTCATTGCTTTGTATATGATAAACAGACACAATATGTCAAGTGGTTGCCTTTGGATGAATGGTGGTATAATAATTCCTTCCATACTGCAGAAAAATTGACCCCATTTATGGCACTTTACGAAAAAGAAAATTCTAAGGTTCAAGCAATGGAAGATCACATCAAGCATCAACAACAAGTTCTCAAACTCTTAAAGGATAACCTCACTTTGGCGCAAAATAGAATGAAACAATAGGGAGATTAACATCACAACGAAAGAATTTTTTATGTAGGTGACTGGTCGTTTATACGACTACAAAAATACAAATAAATGTTCCTCAAGCAAGCTAAGAAGGATAACAAATTATAACCAAAGAATGATGTTCCGTACAAGGTGTTACAAAATATTGGTACTATGGCATATAAATTGGAGCTTCCTACATCTTCCCGAGTGCACCCAATTTTCCATGTTTCATGCTTAAAGAAGGTTATAGGTGAGAAGATCCCAGTTCAAAAAATATTGCCAGAACTTGACCAGGAATGAAAAATCATATTGGAACCGGAAGCAGTCACAAAAACAAGAAATTGACACCTACAAAATCGATCATTTTTACAATATCTCATCAAGCGGAAGAACTTACCCATTGAAGATTCCACATGGGAGGATAAAAATTTTATACAGAAGCATCAAGAATTACTCAAGAATTGAGGACAACACTTTTTTAAGGAGAGGGGCATGTTAGGTCCTATACTACTAGTGTAATCCCTTATTGTTATTATTGCAACCCCCTTATTGTATTATTGTGCCCATATAGTCCCAATGTTGTTATTATTATGCCTCATAGAAGCCCACTAATGGTATTGTTGTTCTCTTACAATATTATTGTTATGTAGGCTTAGATTGTGTTGGGACCCCTTAGACTCCTATATATATAAAGGAGGTCCTATCATTTGTATCATCCAAGAATTTTTCATTTGTGTAATGTAAAGGAGGTTACCTCCTTGAAGAGGCTATTTTTTAAGTCATTGATCTATCTTTTCTATCCTTTTGTGAGCTAGTTTCATAACATATTATGTGGGCTAATTCCAATAGAGATGAATGGGTCTTGAAGTGCAAAGAGCACTCAGAAAAAAATGCACTTTTCTTGAACACTGATAAAAAAACAAATGAGAAATCTTATTGATCAGTGTTACTTTTTGTTGCAGAGATAATGGTTACTTTTAACCTTATTTACTTGTACTATGTTTTGGAAAGTTTCATGTAGATTTTTAGGTTTAACTTAAAATCTAGCAAGAATCTCTTGGAATCACAAGTTTAAGTTGAAAAATATCCACAACCAGAATGTCATAAGGTTTTCCAGGTGTTGAATCCATTATATATACTCAAAATCCAATTTTAAACAACAAACAAAAAAACAAAAATTGGCTAAAACGAATTATTCACATTTTAGCAAAAAAAATCCAAAATTAACATGCTTAGACAATGCCCTAATTTTAATTTCATATTTAGTGTCGTAATATTCTGTACAAGGGAGCTGCATAAGGTGCCTTCCTAGTTGACCATACAATGGGTGGCAAACAATTTTGAACAAGATATAGATAGGAGGACCATAGGGAAGACCCACTGAGCCATTAACATAAGGTACTAACAAATCATATTTTCCTTCATGTATATTCCCTTGAACTAGGGTCGGGGCTAGTCTAATTCCCTTTAGATTATCTCAATTTCTGATTCCCTAAATATTCGGTGCTTGTTGATTCCCTGAATATTCGGCAATCAAACAAACATGGGCATGGTCAAATAATTGATCGTGCCCATGTCCTTCTAATTGTCGAATATTTGGGGAATCAACAATCGATATAAGTATGCACAACTATAGGAACAAAAATCGACGAAGTACTTTGGGTGGCGTTTTCCCAAGTCCATCCATCTTTTCAGCCTTGAGCTGAATCTAAAATTGATTAGCCACTTTTAATGCCTCTTTTTTAATTATTTTTTTACATGTAATAGTGTGATGTATCCAGATTCCTAGTGTGAGGCATGTTGCGACAAATTCGAATTCAAATCTAATATCACATGTTTTTCCTAAATGAATGTGTGGTATGGCATAAATTTAAAAGTTATGAATACAAATGAATTAAGTTGCGTAATAAAATTCAACATAGTTAACAACAATTAACATTTAAAATATAATTTAAGTATAGTATTTGTGATTGTAAATAAATATAATTAATAAGAATTTTTTTTATAAATGTTGTACATAAGTAGTTTTGAAAATTATTCTTACTCATAGGCATAGTTGTACCTATTCTTTTAGAGTAAGCCATTTCTGATTTAGGGCTATAATTTCACAAGGAAAAATAGGTTATTATTGGTTGCTACAGTACACTCTAATAGCCAAATCCCCAAAAAATTCAGTCAAGTCCACCCCAATAACCCAATACACAATAAATTCATATGCTCTCTTCCCCATCGGTCTGCACAAACCAAGGGATGAGATCTCCTCTTCTAAATATTCATATTCATTATCAATCATGACACATAACAGGGTCATTATCCCTCTCTCTTTCTCTTTCTCTCTAGCGTACAATACTTCCCTTTGAAACTAAGGTTTATACCTCTAATACTTTAACTAAGGCTTTTATGTCATCTTGAACTTATCATTTGTCATTGTTAAAGTAGTCTACGTTTCTAAGAGGATTGGAAATGAGGATATATAGGGATAACCTAGGAATATATTTAACTGGTTTTGAATACATATAGGTTGGGATGCTTATTCCTTATTTTATTTCTAGTTATTGTATACAATCGACTCATTATGATAAGGGAACAGTGAATTTCTATACTTTATTTACTAAAATTTTTTGGAAAATATTTCATAATTGGTATAACTTTTAAGTAACTTGATTTTTATGATGCATCTAAAAGAGAAGCTCATTTCCTTCAGATAAGAACAATGGAGAAGCATACAAATTACAAGACAAAAATGAGAGCTCAATGACAATTTTTTAGTCATTATGTTGACCAAGACCCTTTAAATATGAATACAAATAGAAGGAACAAATGAAGTGGTGGTAGGATGGATAGAGGGTTCATGCAAAAAATCTACGGTTAGGGTCATAGATGATCTTGGTGAAGATAAGGTTTAGTTATTGGAAAATGGAGGATATATTTTTAGAGGATTAAGTATTCACGTCTCAATTAGAGTATGGGAGAACTATTTAGGGGTCATCTCTTAACAACATTCCCAAAGTGTTGATTTAATTTTGTGCTCCAAAGGGGCTACATGGAATATGCAAGGATCAATTTTGTACTTAAAACATCAATTACCAAACACTTTTTGGACACCCAACAAGTAAAGTGGTTATTTCTCTTGTAGCATTGGTAGAACTTTGGAAACTAGTGAACAATAGGTATACTATTACTTTTGGGCATGGAGTTATCATTCCACCTCTAGGGATTGTTAATGATTTAATTTCCTCTATCTTGATTTCTCGATCATCTTCATTCTTTTTATCTTAGAGGGTTCTAGGGTTTTTTGGTCATAACATAGGAGTCTAGGAATATATGGGTTCTCTAAGAAAGTCAATAAAATAAGGATCTTCTAGTAGTAGACATAGGATTACAATTCACTCTAGAGGAAATGGAGTCTCCCTTAGAGTAAAAAAACACTTGGAGATGAAACAACTAAGTGACCTTGCTGGTAATAACATTGTGGCCTATTTTAGTGGGTGTTGCATTAGTATGAAAAAAATGTCTCTTTGAATAGAGGAAGAGTGGAACACTCTTCTAGGTTATATCACTATTATGCATTCCATGTCACAGCGACAACTTGGTTTAGTAAACATTGTCGGTAAGGTTTTCGTTCATGGATCCTAGTTTCTTATGTCTAATTTTTTTTTATTATAATTTTTTGTTTTGCTACAGTTACAATGGACTATAGCTCCCCAGCTTCGGTAGATCTACCCAATATCCCACTCAACTTTTGCACTCGTGACGAGATCAAAGCCATTAGTGATGATTTTGGCTCCTTCACCATGGTAGAAAATGGGTGGAAAATGAATAACATTCATATGGTTGCTTGGCTTCTTCTTTACGTTGATGAGTTTCATGGTCTATATGAATCTGTTGATCTAATTTTTGGGGACAGGTTCTATGTGTGGATCTTGGACTACATTAAGGTTCCATTACATTTTTCCATATGCCATAATGCTTTTCATCACTTATATGACTATAAGAACCTCCTTTTGGAGAAAATATGTAGGGTTACCAAAGAATATTTGATAGGTATAAATCAGGTAATGTTGATAATGGGGGAGTATAATTTTCCATGTTTGGGTCTCTCAATTCTAGCTGGCATGTATGTCTTATAATATGGAAAGGAAAGTTTGATTTGAAGGCCAATACCCTAAAGTATCTAATCTATAATCTTAGGATCTTTATGTAGCCTAACTGGCCACTCCTAGGCTTGTGTTCTATGTGGGTATTTTCATTAGTGAATCCCCACTTATAATAAAGTTGGGAATGATTGAGCTAAATTCTATTTCTAGGGTACAAAGGGAATACCTATTTAGGTAAACATGTATTTCATACTTGTCGAACACCTTTAGTAGTGACTCGCATAAGAATATCAGTGATCAAAACGCCAACATTTTTACATGGTTAAAACTCTCTAAGAGGGAAATATACCATGGCCCCAACTAATGTGTCCAATTGATGCAATTATATTAATGCAAAAGAAAATATTTTACAGAAGAGTATTCTCATAATCAATCATTATCCATGACACTTGATTCCCTTCAAATAGATATTGACCAATGAGATATTAAGCCACAATATAATAGTTTCTAATATCAATGATAATATGAGCAGTAAGATCACTCTATGTCTAGACCATATCATGATCGTCATATTACAATGCAAGTAATGCATACTAAGGAAACACACTTTTTCCTAGTAGACACATTAGAATAAGTTGAACTTGACTAACACCTATGTGTCTAAATATCTTAACATCTCGCTTAAGAACAATTTGGGATAGGATTGAATTATTTACGATGGTGACACAATAGGAGAAGGAAGGAGGCATTAAAGTCTATCTCCCCTTATTGACAACTTCCTATACTCCTAAAATAGATTGAAGTTTACAAAACTTCACTTGTATAAGAAAATTTGTGAAAATATGTGTAACTTGATAATTTGTAAGGAAAAAGTGAGATTCAATAATTCAATCATGAATTAGTTTTTTGATGAAGTGCATTTGTAGTTTAATGTCCTGGTTATGTTGGTGTTGAGTTAGATCATTAGTAAGTTTGATGGCACTTTGATTATTACACAAAAGGGTGGTAAGTTGTTGTTGTTGGAATCTGTAAGGAAAAAGTGAGATTCAATAATTCAATCATGAATTAGTTTTTTGATGAAGTGCATTTGTAGTTTAATGTCCTGGTTATGCTGGTGTTGAGTTAGATCATTAGTAAGCTTGATGGCACTTTGATTATTACACAAAAGGGTGGTCAGTTGTTGTTGTTGGACTATGTAAAAGGATCTATTGTAGCCCCAAGGCTTCTTGACTTCCATTAGTCACTACTTAGTACTCTACTTCTACTAAAAGAAGAGCAATAGATTGTTGCTTTTACAAGTCAATGATACAAGTCTAGAACCAAGACAAAAATCAAAACATGGAGTAGAATTCCAATCATTATGGTTTCCATCCCAATATGAAATGTTGAAAGCAACCAACAAAGGAATCCTCTATGAATTTTAATGTATCCCAAACTAAACTATACTCTAAATATATCAGAGCATCCTTTTTCCATATTTCTAATGACTCTCATGTAGTTTTTTCATATACCAAGAGACAATACGAACAACAAGTGAATATGAGGATGGGTATGAGTCAAATATAAGAAGCTACCAACTAATTTAATGTAGAATGTGTCATCAAGTTTAGGTGTAGTGAATGTGGCTGTAAATTTGACTTTGGACGGAAAGGGAGAAGGGGTTGGCTTATATTCTTCCATGTGAAAATGGTGAATAAGGTAACATGCATACTTAGATTGCAAAGAATAATTCCTTTCCTGGTTTGTAAGACTTGGAGGCTAAAGAGATAATGAAAATAGCCCAAGTCTATCATTTCAAACTACTTCTTAAAGATTGAATTCACATGGGCTAAAAGTTTAGGATCACTACTAGTGAGGATAATGTGATAAACATAAAAGACAAGGATTATGAGCAAGCTCCCTACTTTTTTAGTGTAGGCAGCGGGGTAAAAGTCATATCTAGATAATCAGGTGTCAAGAAGAATTCTATTTATTCTTGCATACCAACCTCAAGGAGCTTCTTTAAGACAATAGAGAGATTTCTAAAGGTGGAAAGCAAAGATGAGTTCCCTCTAAACATAACCTGTAGGTTTTTCCATGTATATCTTTTCTTGTAGATCTACATGCAAGAAGGTGGATTTAACATCCATCCAGTTGAACTCCCATCCATGTGAAGAAACAAGTCATATGGAATTGATTTTGGTAGCAGGGGAAAAGGTTTCATTGTAGTCAATTTCAATTTCTTCAACTTGAGATAATATTTTAGAAACTAACCGAGCCTTATGTATTTCAACATTGTAATCTACTGCATACTTAGTTTTATGTACACATTTACATTTGATACTTTTTCTTCATTTTGGAAGAGGTACAAGTTCCGAAATATCATTTTCCATCAGGGAACAATATTCTTTATTCATTGTTGTTTCCCATTATGGATGACTTGAATCTTCTACAAATGTTTTCAGATCACGCATCTCTAAAAATTCAGCCAAAAGAGAGGAGGCTAATTAGAGCTATGAATGAGTACAATGTTTATCTATAGGGTGATTGATAAGGTCACCAAATACTTCGCATGTTGAACAAAGCCATTTGGGAATTTGTGATGTTGGTGTAGGTTCATGTTCATTGAACTCATTTGGAGGAATTTGTGTGGGTATAGGTGGATTTTCATCTTTATGGTCATCCTTTGAAGAAGAAACCAAAATCATAACAGAAAGCACAAATTCCAAAGATGGCTTGTAGACCGAAGAGGGCACATGCATGTGATATTATACCCATAGAAATCATTGTATGTCTATATGGAGGAATAACCCCATATCAATTTCCAAAGGAAATTTAGTACTTTCTTGATATGGAAATCACTCTTAGGAGGTAGTGGTAGAATATGTTTACATATGTAAAGTGTTACTACCCTTGAGAAAGCATTTGAATAGAAAAACTATGAGTCTTAAAATCATATGAAAGCATAAAAGAGAAATTACTATTGAAACTGAAACTCTATAGGATACAAATAATATATATTATTAAATAAATAAAAATACTGAACAAATTTAAAATAATAATCAGACATTTTTGACAAATACTCATTATGAATTAATCCAAGGAATAAAATAAATAATAGTTATTACATGCATGTCCGGAGTAGTACATTCAAATTCCTTGTTCTAAATATACGTGTATATTTCAGGTTCAGGAACTCTAACATGTTGAGATTGAGGACATATAAAACTCCAAAACAAGTTGTCGAAGCAAACTAAACATAATTTTTTTAATATACAAAACATTAAAGCTGATAGCATAATGCGAGACCAATTATGCTAAATCTGAATCAAATAGTTGTAAAACAAGTAGCCATGGCCATCACAAGTTGACCACAAAATCCAAATATGGAATAACTTGTCAAAGAAAAGTATTGTAAGAAGAATAATACCTAATAAAGGGAAAATTATAAAAATTATGTGAGCAAACTCTATGTTGGGGTTCTAGAAGTTAAACTTGTAACAATAAAAGATTTATGTTATAAACCTTACACAATATGTACCCAATGGATAAATTTTGAAATGGAAAGCTCACAGTAAAGATTACCTTCAGTATTCGAATTCCCTCAATTATGGCCTTGAAATCCTATTAATAAAATATGAGTAGTTGAAAAATCAAATTATGTTGTCAAAAATTATAAGTTAAAAAAAAGAATCACAAAAATTGAACTTCGTATTTACATTATTCATTCACAAGAATCAATATTTCCTTATTCAAAAAAACATATTGGGGTTCTATGACAAAAGTATCAATATGATAATAACTCATTACTAGGGTTGAAAAACCCTTTACTACCTAAAATGAAAACAATGACCTAGAAATCAATTATGCTATAACTATGAGAAAATACCTCAAGGATCCTAAAACCCGCAATCAAAAAATAAAGAGGACTAGTGAAGCACCGATTGATACCTAGACAGAACATTTTCATCCATCGCAAGCTTAGTACTATGCTAACAAGGGTCTCATTCATCTAAATAAATCTTCATCTAAAACCTAAAAGGGCTTCTAAATTAGAAACCGTCATAATGAAAGTTTGAAAAGGTAAATCAAAATTAATAAGAATGTAGAAAAGATTAAGCTTACAAACAATAAATAATAGAGAGCTAGAATGAAATGGTGTAACACCTCGCAATAACTAATTGTATCCATGGAAATATACAATACTCATTAGGAAAAATTTGCCTTCAATAAGTGATGTCTCTGGGGAATGTGTAAAGAGTTTGAGCTTGAGAAACCCCATAGTTCATGCAATGAAGAAACCATTATGTTATTTCCAAAATATAAACCTTGACATAATCATATGTAACAATGATTTTTTTTTTTTATGTATACCAGAGGTTCTAGGATTGAACCCTTGGGATTGGTTATGCTGCTATGTTAGAAAATTAGAAAGGTGGACAGATTTATTTTGTTGATAATTACTTGCGATTTCCTTTATTTATTATTATCTTTCTTATGTTCTTGTTTTTATCTTAGTTCATCAATCAATTACCAAAACCAAAACACAAAGATTAAGAACACCAGATCTAGGCGCACAACCTGAGAAAAACACCTTTTTAGGGGAAAATACTGTCAAGAACTCTTTCTTTAGTAATTCAAATGAGATAGACCAATAGACCTTCCTCCTCCACTGAGCCAACCTTCTAATGAGATACGACAACCTTCAATATTATTTTCTTTTCGAATAGCTACAACCCAACATCAACCTAGAAAGTTCAGCCCAAACTTCACCAGAATTTCAGCCCAGCTTTAGAATTTTGGCCTTCACAACGACTGCACAATTATGACCCCTCCAGGAACTTCACAACTTCACACGTGTGGAAAAAAGACAGATAATTTCGACTTCTTATGTTTTTTAGATATCTCCTTCTCCTTTGTTTTCCTTCTTCTTCTTCCTTCAAATTCACACTTTTCTAGCCCTGGAAGTTGTAGATCAAACTTGTTGTGAGTGAGTTATAAATGAGATCGAGTTCTTACCTAGTTTAGGCCAATTTGTCCAGTTTGAGGCCAACTTTGGTGGAGGAGGCCTAATTGACCTATTTTATGATAAAATAATTTATTCTTTGACAAATAAATCCCAAGAAGGGTTATTTACAATATAACATTAACAAGGACACTTGAAATAAACCCTAGAATTATTCAATGGAGGATTTGACTTAAAAAAACTTTACCCAAGAATGAAATCCATGCTTTAATAAGTCAATTTAGTTAATAATAAAATTTATTTTTCTTTCTTTTGATAATTTTTTTTTATTATGATTGGAGTAAAATTATGAAGTCTGACACTAGATAAATTCTTCATCACTCCCTATTAGTTGTGGATGTATTCATAATTACCTATATCTATAGAGGTACATGGAATATCTCCAAAATGAACTACAAAGAGTTCTAGCACACTCAGTGCTACGGACTAGATTCATGACTAGGGTAATCTATCCAAGTGGGACTAAGATGGACTAAAGCTTTCATCTAGTCTAGGTACCATATGGCTTACTAACTAACCATCAACCCAGGGCTGCAGGTGCGTATCCAAAGTTAGAGCTCGAAGAACAATGCCACCCTCACTCTTCAGGATCCATGCATCAACACACATAGGCCAGCCATATGTCCTCCCAATTATCTATGATTAGATGCTTCATATCTCCTTAATAAACTATATATATTCATTTTTCCAAACATGCTTCGAAAGTTTTCATCATTATTATGGAGATATTTATCTTCGAGGTCCTTAATAATCTTGATGGCACTTATATCAAGTTATTCATATGCAACTAGTCAGAAGCTTTTATTCTTTCATTTCTTTAGCAACATCAAGAAATACTCAACACATTATAGTGCTTCCATTTATTCTCTGATTTATTCTTAAATTTATCCATCATGACCGTCATAATATTCCCTCCCTCTCAAATGGGGAGATATACCCTTTCTTCTATCCAAGCTCCCTCTCAACTTAAGGAGATCAACTACTTCCTTTTTCTATAACATTGAAGAGTATTTCATGGCTCCATTCCTTCTTATGGTATCGAGGTCATCTTAACCATTATCATCCTTATAGATTTCTTCACATTATTATATGGAAATATTCATTACCTTGAAGATTGTGTACCTGCAAAACTTTAATCACAAGTATAAGAAAATACATATGTAGAAGCATGAAGTTAATTGTATCAAAGTTATTTCAATATAATGTAAGCATCAAAACAATCAAATACTTTAGACATCAAATACGTGTTGGAAATAATACTGAGAGGGGGGCGTGAATCAGTATTATCAGATCATTAAAACTTTTTCAATGCTCAAAAACATATACGCTACTTCAGTTAAGTGAACCCGCGTGTACACGCTGCTTTGTCTAAAGCAACTAGCGTATATCCAGAAATCTTATGATTCAGTTAGCTTATCTTCAGTAAATGCGTCAGAACATTATTAACCATAGTAACAGTAAACAGGTGCAGTATAACAGAACAGATCATCACACAAAAGCCACACACATGAACACAAAGATATAAGGTGGAAACCCAATGTGGGTGAAGACCACCTGCTGCAAGTCATCTCAATCTTCTTCTTAATAAGAAAATCCTTTTACAATATTTGTACTGGTGCAGTCTTATACCAGTACGGGAGCTACAACCCCCTTTGCTCTTGTACTAGCCGATCCATTTACTAGTACGAAGGCTGCTACCTGCTACAATGCTCCAAAGATCTCCCTTAGCTTTTGTACTAGCTTAGATACTAGTACGTAGGTGCTTGCCTACAATCTTCTCTCCTCCAGGTACCACGTTTCATCAATTTTCAGACTGGATACACTGAAGCACAACACATAATCTGAAAGGACACTTTTCATCCAATTTTCATACTGGACCCATAACTATCATTGAAGCTCAAAACAATCATCAAACTCTGAATCACTGAAACCCTGTTAACAACACCGTCACCAGAACACAGAGCAGACACAGAACTCTGTAATAACCATCAGACCCATCTGCAACTTCAAATATCAAACTTTACAATGTATACGCTACTTCGATGAATCAAACCCGCGTGTATACGCGCTTTTGCCAAAGACAACCCGCGTATAGATCTAAAAATAATTTCTCATAACTTGCAGCTGTACCAGACATCAGTCATACTCATAACACTTATAGAACAATACATGCGTCAGTGTGTAGATCTAGAATAAGCATCATAAAGATATTTTATTTCAAACCATTTGATCCCGATCTCTCCTTAGATCTTATTCTCAATTAGCCGGTGAGATCCCTCCTTAGCTCAAATCAAGCAATGCATCATCAACCCATAACCTGCATACTGGATCTCATACTTCTTCAGATATTCAAGACATTTCAGATACCTTTGCCTAATGATCTTCTTCTCCTTATATAGCCTTAGGCCTTGTTCAATACCAAGAGCCAAAACCATAGAAATCCAATACCAACAGCTTCAAAACTAGGGATCAACAGGTCCGTCGAGACACCAAGGTCCAAAACCATAGGCACAACTTCCAAGGAATAACCGTCGTGGACCAAAGATAAGTTTTCCACATACACGTGCTTTTACTGAAGCCAACTAGCATGTACACGTGACTTGGTGTATAGCGAACCTGCGTATACGCGATTTGGTATATAGTGAACCTGCTTGTATACGCGACTTGGTATATAGTGAACCAGCGTGTATATATTTTTCTTCATACTTGTAGACTGATCATCTATTCCTTGCTGCTATCCTTCTGCACTATGATTTGTTATCAGTGTGAATTGCCATCAAGGACAACACTTGTCTCATAATGCCAACAATCTCCCCCTTTGGACTTGATGGCAAAGCTGACTTGTTACACTTAGAACTATCATCTGATTCCTTTGAGCTGTCCTCCATCAGTCACATCTGACATCTCTTCTGAAGATTCATCCAGTTATACATAAGTGAGATATTCTTCTATGAGAGGGTTGCCATCAAGTACAACACATGCATCATAATGCCAACAATCTCCCCCTTTGGACTTGATGGCAACAACACCAAATCACTCTCCCCCTTTGACATCAAGGGCAAAGGGTGGACCAAGATGTTCTCTTCCTTTGCTGAACATTTCGCTGTCCATACTCCCCCTGAGTATCTATTAAAATCTCTGAATGATCTCCCCCTTTGTATATGCCAAAGTGTACCAATCTGTCAATGCTCCCCCTGAGTACATGCCGAGTCTCTGTACTGCTGAAGTGTGTTGTTCATGCTCTTCCTGACTGTAGGCAAGATCTGCAAAAGATGTTCTTCAAGAAGAACATGACTCTATATAAAAGACCTTCCTATCACCAAAGACTCATACATTCATCCATCTCTCAACTAAGTGAGGATATACAAAAATTGACTCATCCACCCAACCAAGTGGGGATACATCAAAAGTTTACATATGACAACCAATCATATTGCATTAATCATCCCAGGCATAGTGGGGAAACCAAAATAGGCCGTTACATGACCTTGACACCATGAAAGAGATACCACAAAAGAGATATATGACATAGAGACGAAAGAACTAGACCAAGACTTATGAAAGTCACCAGCAGCATTTGATAATCACCATTCAGATCAGCAACCAAGAGATCCTTCTGTTCTCCTTTCGCCTTTGTTCCACTTGAAACCAACAACAAATGTGTACTAGAACCAAAAGCATCTAAATGCTTTATGAGACTTTAAGCTGCTCCCCTTGAACCTGTGCCTGCTACACTCTGTCGGACCCATATCAGACTTTCTGCAACCAACATCTGTCCCTGCTGATTTCCTTCAAAACTCCATATACGCGTCTGCATCCACATAAACAAGCGTATATACGCGGATAGGCCTTATGAAACTCGCGTACAACCATTTTCATATCAGCCACCTGTAAATGTCCTGCATCAAGGTATGTCTGAACATAGATGTCAACTCCTCCTTTTAAACTTCATCATGAAATCATTCACATTACATGTGAAACCACCATAGCCATTACATCAACGTCAAGATCTACATGATCCAAGTATCATTACTTGGGAACATCTGCATCAATCAACATATGTAAGAATCAACCTATCATCATATAGATATGAACTCATCACCATGTCTCCAACAAAGCAACTTTGAGTAGTCATCCATGTATCAGCACTATGTATCTTGAGCTCAAGCTCATTTGACAAAACTTCTTGATATCATCAACAACAACAATCCTTATCCACAAGAGTGCCTGCATCATAACTGTATGATCTTTATGCATATGACAACAGCAGTATATGAGTGACTCATCATCAACTGAGGAAGATGTGTATTCAAGCTTTGTACTTCTCCTTATCCTTATGAAGATCACCATGTAAGCATCATCAAAGGATCAACCATAAATCTGATCTGAACATCTACTATGTAGCTTCAAGAATCATATGAGAGTTTATCATAGACAACTCACAACATCATATCGTAGCAAGATATATCATTTAGCCATATAAGAATCATCACCAAGGATTATTAACCATAATGCCAACAATGAATTACTAAAGGCATATGCTCCCCCTCAACCAGTGCCATCTGTTAGATCTGATCATGCATATATCAGTAATAAGCATCAAAACATCATCATCCTCAAGTTCGGATCAAAACACTTCTAGACATCATACAAGTAACAAAACATTTCCACACATCCTCAGCAGACTGTAACCAATAGAGCAAATAATAGACTAAATCATATCAGATCCTTTTTCTGATCCTGTCCCCACTGCTTTTCCTCAGACTGACATATACGTGACTTTGCAGTGTCTAACTCGCGTATATACACGACTTCCCTTTAAGGAAATTGCGTATGAGATTCAGAACATTGAAGTTTTACACTTTCAGCTCCCCTTGAGTCTGATATGTCTGTGTTGTGCCGTGTCTTAGTACATTGTGCTGACTGTACTTCCTTCTTCCTCCATATCTTCAAGTGTGATGAGGTTTTCTCCTTTTGGTGTGATGTCCATCCTTTGTTCCTGCATTCCTTTGCTATATGTCCAAGCTTGTTACATGCATAACATCTTACATGTTTCATATTCCTCCTGTAGCAATCAGCAGCTTTGTGACCAAACATATTGCAAGAAAAACAATATCCATCAAAGTACCTTGAATGTGATGATCTTTCTACATGATGGTCTTGAACCCTTCTTCTTCCACATCTAGCTGCAACATGTCCAAGATTATGACATACATAACATTCAACATTATTCATAGGAGGAGTAAAAGATTTTCTTTGAGGAGTCTTTTTCCTTGAATGTTGATGGGGTTGACCTTTCATCTCCTTGTTGATCATTTTACTTTTCTCTTTAGAGTTCCTTGCCTCACCTTGTGAGCTAGATTCACCTTCAACAGATTTATGAAAACCAAGACCAGTCTTGATAGCAGGAGACCTTTGACTACTAAGAATATCATCCAAGGCTTTAGTACTATCTTGAAATCTCAAAAGTTTATCCTTTTCTTCTAATTTACCTTTCAAGATATTTACCTCAACTTGAAGTTGTTCCTCCTTTTCTAGACATTCCTTCTTCATGTCTTCTCCATCTTTCCTTCCTTCTTCCAACTGATGCCTTAGTTTGAGAATCTCCTTTTCTTGTTCGTCATTTAGATCCTGCTGCATTTGACGAATTCTGAGAGCACATTCCAGTTGAGATTTTAAGCTGATATCTTCGTTTACCTGTTTTTCAATAGCTTGGAGTAGATCTTTATTCTGCTTCTTTGATTCTTCAAGATCTTTCTTTAGAGAGCGGATCGTGGCTTCAAGACTTTCATAGTAACTGGATCTATCTCTGAGTTTCTTGATGGTTGTGCTTCTTTCATTGACTTCATCTCTTAATGATGTCACTTCATGCTGCAATTTTTGACATTGGTCTTCCTTGTCCTTGAGAAGCTTTCTTACCTTGTTTCCTTCTTCTAGTTGGGCCTTTAGTTTGGTAACTTCTTCTTTGAAAGCACATTCCCTTTTGTTTAATAGATCTTGTTGATCTTTAACTTTGTCTGCAAGCCTTCTAAATACTGCCTCTATTTGATACTTTTCTTGCTCACCCATAAAAGCATGTTCAGTAGTTTCACTATCACTTCCATCATTTTCACAAGGAAATATAGCAGGAACATCAGAGGATAACACATTCATACCTGATAATGATTCTGAATCTGATTCTGAATCTGAAGAACTTCTTATACCTAATCCCCAATCGACTCTCCCACTGTCATAGATCTTCTGAGATGTCTTCTTCTTCTTATGAGCTTTCTTCTTAAGCTTCTTTCCCATTGTTCCACGGATCTCCTTCAAGCGATCAAGATTCTACCAAAGGACCTACTCTGATACCAGTTGTTGGAAATAATACTGAGAGGGGGGGGGTGAATCAGTATTATCAGATCATTAAAACTTTTTCAATGCTCAAAAACATATACGCTACTTCAGTTAAGTGAACCCGCGTGTACACGCTTCTTTGTCTAAAGCAACTAGTGTATATCCAAAAATCTTATGATTCAGTTAGCTTATCTTCAGTAAATGCGTTAGAACATTATTAACCATATTAACAGTAAACAGGTGCAGTATAACAGAACAGATCATCACACAAAAGCCACACACATGAACACAAAGATATAAGGTGGAAACCCAATGTGCGTGAAAACCACCTGCTGCAAGTCATCTCAATCTTCTTCTTAATAAGAAAATCCTTTTACAATATTTGTACTGGTGTAGTCTTATACCAGTACGGGAGCTACAACCCCCTTTTCTCTTGTACTAGCCGATCCATTTACTAGTACGCAAGCTGCTACCTGCTACAATGCTCCAAAGATCTCCCTTAGCTTTTGTACTAGCTTAGATACTAGTACGTAGGTGCTTGCCTACAATCTTCTCTCCTCCAGGTACTACGTTTCATCAATTTTCAGACTGGATACACTGAAGCACAACACATAATCTAAAAGTCCACTTTTCATCCAATTTTCATACTGGACCCATAACTATCATTGAAGCTCAAAACAATCATCAAACTCTGAATCACTGAAACCCTATTAACAACACAGTCACCAGAACACAGAGCAGACACAGAACTCTGTAATAACCATCAGACCCATCTGCAACTTCAAATATCAAACTTTACAATGTATACGCTACTTCGATGAATCAAACCCGCGTGTATACGTGCTTTTGCCAAAGACAACCCGCGTACAGATCTAAAAATAATTTCTCATAACTTGCAGCTGTACCAGACATCAGTCATACTCATAACACTTATAGAACAATACATGCGTCAGTATGTAGATCTAGAATAAGCATCATAAAGATAGTTTATTTCAAACCATTTGATCCCGATCTCTCCTTAGATCTTATTCTCAATCAACCGGTGAGATCCCTCCTTAGCTCAAATCAAGCAATGTATCATAAACCCATAACCTGCATACTGGATCTCATACTTCTTCAGATATTCAAGACATTTCAGATACCTTTGCCTAATGATCTTCTTCTCCTTATATAGCCTTAGGCCTTGTTCAATACCAAGAGCCAAAACCATAGAAATCCAATACCAACAGCTTCAAAACTAGGGATCAACACGTCCGTCGAGACACCAAGGTCCAAAACCATAGGCACAACTTCCAAGGAATAACCGCCGTGGACCAAAGATAAGTTTTCCACATACACACGCTTTTACTGAAGCCAACTAGCATGTACACGTGACTTGGTGTATAGCGAACCTGTGTATACGCGACTTGGTATATAGTGAACCTGCTTGTATACGCGACTTGGTATATAGTGAACCAGCGTGTATATATTTTTCTTCATACTTGTAGACTGATCATCAATTCCTTGCTGATATCCTTCTGCAATATGATTTGTTATCAGTGTGAATTGCCATCAAGGACAACACTTGTCTCATAATGCCAACAATACCTAAACCTAGTTAGGTTCGTAATAAGCAAAAGACACATGCCTTTTTCTAGGGTTATTTTTTTGTCATAAACCCTAGACCACATCATTAAAACTTAAAGAAACTCAATCAAGATATCAATCTCATTATATCTAGGGCCTCAATATTACTTTCAGAGATATACGAAAAAAACTAATAAACCATATATTTCATCTTCGA
This sequence comes from Pinus tabuliformis, assembly GCA_031772625.1. Lineage (NCBI taxonomy): Eukaryota > Viridiplantae > Streptophyta > Pinopsida > Pinales > Pinaceae > Pinus > Pinus tabuliformis. The sequence continues at coordinate 250,169,322 of CM062810.1, read as the reverse complement.
GACACAAATCATTAGATATAAACTATTAAATCAAATAAAAATTCTACTATACATGATAAACTCTATTATGGTTTGTTGCAAACCCTAGGATTTATCATCAAAACTAAATCATATCATAAATCAATAGAATCATATCTTAGAATATTAATCTCTACTACATTTTTTGTTACAAACCCTAGAGTTCACAAACATGAGCATCAATAATTAGGTTAGAATAATTATATATTCATGTACTAACATTTACCATCATTGTCTACTAGGTAAACTGAAGACGCAAGAATCAAAATTAGAAGTACACCAATTTTTTTCTAGGCTAGGGTTTCAAATTCATTCCTAGGACCTCATTTTAGCTAATACACAGATTTTTATAATAAAAAATAATTTACCAAACCCTAAATATCTATGGTTTCAATACATAACTTAGATATTAATAGCAAACCCTAAAGGACTAGGGTTTCCATAACAATAACAAAACCCTAAGCATAAAATGAATATGTTTTCTAGATTTACTCAATAGCCCTAAGTAGACTATGGTTTCATAAATAGCATCGACATACCCTTAGGTTAGTCTTTTATAGTGAGACCTTTTTGGGGTTCCACAACAATGATAATATAATGTGGGTAGATTCAATCTAATGATTAATCACCCTAACAAGAATCTTTTATGATTCAAAAATCTGTGACCTAATGATGTTGGTAATGTAAAGAAAAATTAAAAAGAAGTATGATCGTACCATTTACATGAAGAGAACTTTATGACAAAGATTATAGTTTAAGACATACCTTTGAGTTGTTTCTTATCAAACCTTGTAGCACATCAATTCTTGAAGGGCATCCCTTACAAAATAATTTCTTCCATGCTTCAAGTCTATCCTTTGAAGTTTCATTCATAACAATTTCCTAACCAAGGAAAACATAAAGAAAAAGGTCATTATCATACAATACAAACGAATATTGATGTTAGGAGGAAACCAAACATGAAAAGATGAAAACAAAGAACAACATACTTATATTTTGGTAAAATATTGGAGGCTCCCTCTTAATTCAATCTTTTGGAGGGATACCTATAACATTATCAAAATAATTCAAAAATGTTCTAACAAGACATGTTAGATACATAAACTCTAGAAGTGAAAACATAAAGGAAACAATTCAAAACTTAGAATAGAAGGATCCGTGAGGGATAGAGTCCCCAAGAGTCCCTAGAAAATAATTAATTGACTTAGTATTATTCCATATTGTTCTTCTTTAGTGGAGCTTTGTCGACAATATTTTCTTGATCCCTATCTCTCTTCTTATTCCTTGGACTCTTTAGACAATGAATTTTGTAGTGATCCATCTTATGACAATTGTAGCATTTGATCTTGGATAGATCAAATTTCTTCTTTGGTCTTTTGAACATGTTGAAGGTTCCCTTCTTAATGTGATGAGCGGAATAGGCATTAGAGATGTGTTCTTCTTCATCCTCATTGTTTTTTTTAGTAAGTGAAACTTTAGCCTCTTCTTGACTCCATGCATTCCACATTTTCTCAAATGTTGGTGTATCTTTCCAACTATTAGGCCCTAATGCAAAGGCACTCAAAGATTTTGGTAGTTCTAGAAGAGCAACAATTATGAGCTCCTTTTTGGGAAACATCATCTATTGCTTGGAGTTCATCTCTAATTATTGATATCCTTATAAAGTAGGATGCCATAGTATCATCTTTCATCACCTTGATAGTTCTTAATTCATTCCTGAGACTTGCTATTTGACCAATATTATTGATGGTGAATAATTTAGATAGATCCTCATACATTTCTTGAGCAGAATCTATGTTGGATATGTATGGAATGAGGTTGTCCTCTACTCCATCCACTATTAGGTTCATATAAAATATTTCTATTTCTCTGAACTTTACTTTCTATGCTTCACTTGATTCAACTATAGAATTCTTTAATTTTACTTGACCTATATCAAAAACTGTATTCTTCTCGAGGATGGCATCTATCCTCTTTTTCCATGCCCTGTAGTTGGAGGCTCCTAGTTTTTTTCTCCCTTCATTGAGTTAGACATAGTTCTTGTAGATAGTATGCTTATACCCTTATATGATTCCTTTAATGATATTCCTTCAATATCATTTTTCTTCAATAGATCTTTAGGCTGCCTTTTTCTTCCTTCTTCACCTTAGGTCTAATCCCATGTTAGAAAATAGGAAAGGCAGAAATATTTTCTTTGGTTGATAATTACTTGTGATTTCCTTGAGTTATTATTATCTTTCTGATGTTATTAATTTTATCTTAGTTCATCAAGTAATTACCAAAACAAAAACATGAAGATCAATAACACCAGATTTAGGTGCACATCCCGGGAAAAATCGCTATATAGGGGAAAACCAAGTCAGGAGCTCTTCCTTCAACAATTCAAGTGAAATAGACCAAGTACCTAGACCAATACGCCTTCCTCCTTAACCAAGTCAACCTTCCAATGAGATACCACAACCTTCAATAGTATTTTGTTGTCTAACAGCTACAACCCAACATCATCCCAAAATGTTTGGTTGGGCTTTAGAATTTCAGCCTCCCCAGCAACTGTAGAATTTCAGCTCCTCCAAGAGCTTTACAACTTCACATGTTGGGAAAAAGAGAGATAATTTTGACTTCTTATGTTTCTAATATACCTTCTTCTTCCTTCAAATTTGAACATTTTCTACCCCTATAAGTTGCATATCGAACTTGTTGTTAGGGAGTGACAAATGAGGTCGAGTTTCTACCCTTATATAGCGATTCTGCTACCAAGTTTGGGCTGACTTATCTAGTTTGAGGATGAATTGGTGGAGGAGGCCTAGTTGACCTATTTTAAAATAAAATTAGTTTATTCTTTGGAAAATAAATCCCAAGAAGGTTTCTTCACAGTATGACATGGACAAGGACACTTGACATAAACCCTAGAATCCTTCAATGGAGGCTTTGACCTAAAAACATTGACCCAAGAATGAAACCCATGCTTTAATAAGTCAATTTATTTAATAATAAAATTTATCTTTCTTTATTTTGATAAATACATTTTATTATGACTCAAGTACTATTATGAAGATGAACACAAGTTAAAATCTTCAACAAGCTAAACCTTCAAAAGATAAAATCCTAAATCGATATTTTCTTACATGTGATGATAGAACATGCTGATGAAAGAAGAGTGTTCCTCAAGAAATTTTCAAAGGACCTGCACCCATTGAGGAAAAAATGTCAGTTAACATGGGTATTTTAGAAGGTGTTGTAGTGGCTACAACCGCCCTCCAAAATTTTTCCTTAGCGTATTTTGGAGCCTCCCTACCAACCTTTTACAAAACTTTATCTTTCTCCGTCAAGTACTCAAGATTTAGTGTTTTCCTCAGACAAAGGCAACATGTCAATCAAAATCAATCCATTCCCCTCATAGGTTGTTCACCTGAACTTGGTCGAGCTGCAGGCTAAGTAGCTTCCCCTTGAAAATTGCACATTTCTTGAGGGCAGTCTACCTTCCCTCCAGAAATTGCACAATCCTCTCTGGCAGCCGACCGGGTTCCATGATTAAACAATCCTTCTAGCCAACACTCCTAGTAGGGTTTGTGCAAATTTCCCCAGTAGCGCTACTCAACCCAGGATTTGCGCAAATTTGGGCAGTAGCCAGCTGCTCTACCTAGAAATTGCATGATCCTCTTGGGCAGTCAACCCAACTCCCAGCCAGGAATGCACATTTTTCCCAAGCAGTTGAGCGACTGCATGCATGAACAATCTGGTTGACCAGTTCCACCCGGGACCGAGGAAACTTAACTTGGATGCTTGCATCACTTTCTCTTCCCAGAATAGTAAGATACAACATGAAAAATGCATCCCATGATTCAGGGAGCTATTTTTAGCAATCGAGGGTTATATGCAAAGTTTTTTTAGAACTTTCCCTCCAAGTGTCGCTTTTTCCTAGATTTGTGGCATGCACGTCATGAGACAAAACTTATTTATGCTACGAATCAGAGCTCATTCATTCACATTGATCTTGGAGCTACGACATCGCAAAACACATCCAAGACTTTTCTACAAATCTGGCTCAACTATTCATTAAGTGGCCTCAACTTGTCTTTTTCAGAATTTCTTTCACTTCTTATGTATTCGCTTGTGTGAGTGTTGTTTGCTTGATTTATTTAAACACGTGTTGTTGTTTACATGTATGCTGGCTTGTGCCAGCTCTATTTCATTTTTCACTTCTATCTCATTGTTGTCGCATGCATGAAACTGATTTCCACAAACGTTCGCCCAACTAGTGAACTGCCTCACCCAGATGCATGTTGATCTATTTGCTGAATCTTTAATTCATGTTTTTCATGCATTGTCAATCATTTCTGCTATCACTTAGTGTCACCATGCATTTATTATTTAAGTTTCTTTCAGTACCCCGTTGGCGAGTCGGGCCAACCTTAACCCGTGCTCTACCTTTACCAAGGCTGCATTGTGCAATCCGAGGAAGGAAGGCTCACCTTCCTCCCTAAAAAAGTGCATTCTTGCCCAGCACTAGCCTCCAAGACCTTTTTGCACATTTTTGGAGGATAGTGGCTGCTTGGCCCAAGAAATTGCACAAATCTGTCCCTGGGCCAGCAGTCCTTCCCATCTGGAATTGCACATTGCATAATCCCAACAGTCAGCTACCTAATTGGATTGCGCATTTCATAGATCTAGTAGCCATTCCTACCTCTTAGACATCCCAGACTACCTTTTGTGGTTCTAGAAGCCAGACACCCAGCCTCCTAGTAAACTTTGCGCAAGCTTGCTCATTAGTTTCCCAAGTATGTGTTGTGTCCTTCCCTGGATTTTCTTTGTTTCCAGTGGCATATTTATTTCCATGCATGCTGCTTGTTTCCAGATCTTTCAGGTTTCCATCTATTCCAATGGCTTCCAAGAGAACAGGATCACAGGACACTGATGGAGTTACAACTAGAACATCAGTTGAGTAGCTATCGTCTAGTCTATCGATCTATGAAGATACGAAGTTGTATCTAGACAAGGACATCAAACTGAAGTGGCAAGAGGTTAATGAAACATTTGTAGGAACTTTTGGGGAAGACCTTGAAGACCTCCAGGTGTATGTGAACATTCACAGGTCTGGCATGTACTAGATTGCATGAAGATACCCCGCATTCCCATGCACAGACGTGATTAACTAGATCGTCTCTCAGTCTAACCTTGACACGATGACCTTGAGCAATGTCAGTGGGACGAAGCTTGCAACATTCTGGGCACGAGATTATAATGAAATGTATCAGATGTCAAATCCCATGACTGGCATGAGTCCTCCATTCAACTTGCCCAACAACAGAGGTAACTCTAGAGACATTCAAAAAAATTGGGTAAAGGAGCCAGCTCATTTCTAGATGACATGCAACCAGATCTATGAGACAAGGATATTGAGGAAGGCATACCAATACTTGGTCATATTCGCATGTCTATTGAGTAGCCAAGGAAGAACTGAAACCTTTCCTCAGAGTTGGGTGATCGCATTGGACCAAATGGCTAGAGAAGGAAGACCATGCAACTGGTCTGGCATACTAGATCATCAGCTGAACGAACAAGTTGCAAAGGCTGGACAGTCACCGGAGGGTATACATGTAGAGATTTATATTTCTTCCTACATCCTAGATGCAGTCTATGCCCGACATGAGTTGCTAGGCTAGGATTAGGCATGGTCATTGGCAAAGACTGTTCTGAATACATATTTCAATTTGTTGTCCGAATGTAGCTTTAGGGGAGTAATCATACATCTGTCCGACCATTTTGTCACCCTAGTGTACAAGTTGATATTCGAATAGGATCCACCCTGCACATCAAAGGAAGCAATGGAGGCATTGTTAGGCATTGCAGATTGGTATGCCTCACCGTCCAGCAATTTCATCTGAATTTTTAGTGTAGAGAAACCTCTGCACGTTCTGCCAAAGTTTGCCTTGGACATACTTATCATGCAGGAAGTAGCATATCACATCTCAGCAGGATTGACAGCTAGGCTACAACGAAAGAAGAACACACCTTGGCCCACTCTTCCATTGTGGGTTAGGTTATATGAGATCCATAGTATCAAGCAAGCGGATGTCGAAGTACAACAGATGAAGAAGTACCTGTTTGACCTTGGAAGTTTCAACCCGTATGAACCACATTGCATTGTGAAGGATCATTGCATGCGAGTTCAGTTCAACTAGATCCATGGGGCATTTAATTGGGCCAAGGAAGACTCATGGAGGTATTGCTACAATTCCTCCAGACCCGATGAACAGGTTGACTTCGCCATTGAGTGGTTACCAAAGAAGAATGAAGCAGCATCACGGAGAGCACCAGTAGTAGTAGGAGTAGTAGAGGTAGTAAAGCCAAGCATACCTATGTGTGACAAAGGGAAGAGGAAGATTGTCGACTGCATCGAGGAGGATAAAAGCTGCAAGTGTTGAGCATATCCTCCTGTAGAAGAAGTGGCTATTGCTATTCAAGAAAAGAGGAGGCAACGTGACAAGTGAATCTTGGAAAGGAAGAGGGATAAGAAGAGAATGGAAGAAGAAGAGAAGGAGTTTCATGCACTAAGGGAGAAACTCCGGAAAGAACAATAGTGACGCCAACAGGAGAAGGAAGCACAACAGCAACAGGTACAGTAAGGGATGCATCATGTGTAGACAGATGAAGCAACGCCTGTAAAAGTAGTTGATTCATTTGAAAAACTAGCATCAGGTGAATAGGGTGAACCATCATAGGGGTAAGACTTTGCTCATGAGATAGAATAGGCACTTGAACAATTGGATGCAGACATGGAGCAACAAGAGTTGGAACAGGACACCGACCTCATGCCTCACCACAAATAGGTCGACTTACTCACTTCATTGCATCCAAATGATGAGAAAGTCTCAAATGACCAATGAAGCATGGAGATCCTTGGTGGTCAGCTGGAAGGAGAGATGCACAACATCTCATTCAACGAATCTCATCACAGAGTTGTGCAGTCTTAGAAAGTACTGACTCCGGAGGAACAAACATCCCCTACGCAAGTTGAAGAACAAGTGATCATGACTAATGTGCACAAGCCTCCAACTACTTCGACCAATGCAAATAGAGTGTATGCCGAAGCCACTAGCTCAAGTGTTCACTTCCTCATAGACGAGAATGAGCGAATGGAGAAGGAACTACAGGTGGCCAAGAAAGGAGGAGACTTGGTGACAATGTTCGCCTGAGCTGAACTGAAGAAGGCAATACTAGATGAAGTATTGTCCCTTGATATAGTTATGCAAGCATTGTACTCCAAGTTTGGTACCATACACCAAGCATTCATCCAACTACTTGGATGGCAGCAACGATGTGCAACAAGAGCACGCATCTTGAAGAACATACATGTTGTTGTTGATAAATTGAAAGCATGGACAATGAAGTACAAGGGAGCCCTGCTTCACTTGCCAAAGGTGATGAAGGCCAATGTGATCAAGCTGCAAGCACATATCTGGAGTAAGATCTGGAACTATGAAGACCTACCATAGCTCATCACTAGCATACAGGCTTCCCATGCACTAGTATTCAAAAGCATGGATGTTATAGTGCACACTCATGTGATCCCATCACTTCGAACTCGCACCCATGCGAAGACAAAGAAGCAAGTCCGACAGGAGCTTGAATTGTACTTCGATGAGTTGACGCGAACCGCCATTAGCCTAGACTTGCCCATTAGTGCAAACATCATGCGCAAGTATGTTGCTGGTCCGGCCACATTGAAGAAAATGATGCGCATGCTTTCATACGAGTTGGATAGAGGAGCCTGAGAAGTGTACCTGGATGCTATGGAGGCAAGGTTCAGGTTTCAGATAGATGTCACAACAGAACACACAGACACCATTAAGGACTACCAATCTTTGCATCAATATGTTACTATTGATCAGCATGAGGATGTTGAGGAGTTGGACTTCTATGGTTGTCTAAGTCTGAATGATGTCTAGCTTGGCTTGTTCAAGCCATTATTAACATGGGTACATGTGCATTGTAACTTTGAATCATGTCAAGTGCTAATTAAGTCTCAATAGTGGATGTAACAGTCATAGAGTAGATGAAGAGTCATGAGGGTAGTTGAATGGTCACAAAGGGGAATGTCAAGGTTCACCCTACCCTTTGCTATAAATAGTCCCTTATAACTCACTGTAAGGGATTTTTGTCAGCCAAGCTTCTACTAAGACTATCTTGAAGAAAGCTTGGATAGTATTGTAATGTGTCTTGGCTTCTCCACTGTACAGAGCTAGTACATCTCTTTGGAGGAGCTGACAGATGTCACTGTAACATTTCATTGATGGGGTTAGCAGGTTTACATGGATGTATTGTATGATTCGAACCTACACTTTTATATAATAAGATCCAACAAATTTTCATGCATATGTTGTTATTGTAGTTGGACTGCTCTAGTTGCCTTAATGATATATGTTGTTTAACTTACGTATTTGTGTATGAACTGATTAAATGCAATTATATAAATCTTGTTGCAAATGTGTTGTATATGCTATTAATGTTGTCACCCTTTGTGTCGACTACTCTGCCGGACACTAGACAGACCTTTCACAGAACCTTGTTGTAATAACCGTTGCACTCATTTAGTCATTTAGACTGATTCATGAGTGTTGTATGTGCTATCTTATCTTGTATGTTGTGACTACTACATCTGAGTGGAATTCTTTGCTGGAAGCCATGTATGTCCTTTTCGGTTGTATGTTCCTAGTCAAGTTGGGATTGATCCCTTTCAACCCGAAACTTACCTTCACCCTTTTCTCCCCCTTTTTGTGTTAAAACCTCTCATGCACCTTCCTTGATTCACTGCATTGGTCACACCCTTGCTGCTGACAGAGTTATCTTCCTTGCCTTTATGCGACATCGCGGTCAAGGCATTACCTTACTACCCACCGCTAGGACTCCTACACCAAACGGTCTGAGGTCTAATTGGGACTTCTTACCGGGGAGATCCCCTTGGCATGTTGGTAGGTTGAGGACCGTCAACATTTTTGGTGCTAGAAGGAGGGCCTGATGACAAGCTATGTCCTCTCATCCAGTTTTGAACTTTTTCATATCTTTCATGGAGTCTTGCACTCTTCTTCCCTGAGGTGTTTTTCGAATCGTGAAGATGTCTCCATCTTGGGGAATATTTTCAATCTCTTGTCCACTTTCATGTATGATGGTGAAGATGTAGTGGCCTGGCCTGAGCACTTACATAACTTTCTTTCCATGATTCATGAGGAAGATGAGTTTTCTTATGAACAAGCCGATTTGTTTCCTGCATACACACTTTGCAAATCTCCATTTCGTTGGGTGCTCAGCCTATCGGCTGACACTATACACTCATTTCACTAGTACAAAATGGCTAATTGGTTACTAAAAAAAGGACTAAAATTTGCATATAAACCACCATTTTTTAGTAGATGACGAGTAGTAGCTAATTTATAGTATCTTATAACGCGACCAACTTTTAGTCATTTTTAGCTTAGTCATTAATTTGTTGTCTCAATTTCATCATCTAGTAATATATTTAGTCATAAATTTGGTCATAAATTTAGTCATTGAATTAGTCATTAATTGCCACAATTAATGACCAAATATACAACAAAATATATTACTATAGGATCACCCAAGAAAACCAATTAATTACCAAATAAATTCGACCAAAAATGTTGGTTGTGTTATAAGATACTGCAAATTATCTACAAATAGTCATATATATGAAAATTTTAGTCATCATTTGTATAATCCTAATTTTATCATTTTCATTAGTCATTTATCTTTTTTGGTAGTAAATTTATATTCATTATATAAATGACTAATTTAGTAGTTTATATTCATTTCATTTACTTTCATTAATAATCATTATAAACAACTAATTTAGTCATGTATTCATTTTATTTGTGTTCATCATTAGTAAATATAAACTACTAGTTTAGTAGTTTGAGATTTATTTTATGTGTTTGTTATTAATCACCATAAATTAATTAGTATGATTTTGCGAGAAAAAAAAAAAAAAAATCATACAATGTGCATGTTTATGTAATATAAAAATGTAAAGTTACATATGTTAATTACTATATTAAACAATATCAAGTGAAACTATAAATAATTTCAATCACATAAATTATATTATATGAAATGTTAAGTATTACAATTTGATTTTCCAACTTAAGATTGGTTGGACTAAAATTTACACATGAAATGATTTTTCATTACTTCAAAACATTATCATTGTGTTTCCAAAGCATTGCAGGTGAATTCACCAACTTTGAAGACATGACCATCAATCTCTATGTGTGTCTTATGCGGGATATTGGCTTTAAGGGTATCACTAGACCGATTCTCTTCTCTCTCTTTTCTTGAATTTGTCACTCCAATGTTATTGTTCTCGTCTTTCTTCATTTCTTGCTTACCATCAATATTGAGTTCATTTTCTGAAAACAAAAGAAAATACAATGTAGAGTGTAAGCCATGAAAGAAGATGAACACTAGAATATAAATTAAAGTAGAGTATAAAATATTTATATGACATATACCTCAACATCAACAATGTCAAAGCCATTTTTCCCCATAAAAGCAAGAAACTTGAAAATGTTTTCTTTATTTTGGAGATAGTGGCCACTATATGGCCAGATAACCTGTATAAACAAAGAAAATAAAATGTCACCATAGAAAAGAACACCTTAGTAACTTAGTATTCAACCTTCATGGAAAACTTAGGTACAATCATGCCAACTAAGTTACATGCTAAAAAGCTCAAATTGTAGATAACTTGTGAAAAAAAGTATATCTGAGATGTGATGTCATTTTATTCAAAACAAAATTTCATTCTCTAATCCATGAACTTGATTAAGTATATAAACAACATGAAAGTAAAATTTTCTAATACTCATGAAAATAGTTTAACACAAAAAAACTAAAAAGATTTCAATCAATATCATGTAATACTAATTTCATCTTCAATATTTGATTATTGTTTAAATGGACATGCTACCAAGAATTTTCAATTTCATAGTTAAAAGACAAAGAAAGAAATGTTCAAATTACAATCAAACAATAAAGAGAAGATATCATGGAATGGACATTGCAATTATAAAGAAATTGTTTCCTTTTCCACCAATGCCTTCTCTAGCATTCCTAAATCATTTTCTTGCCCAGAATAACCAATGAGGTGAAAGAATCCCAACATTAAAAACCACAGGAATAGCTATTGGAAACATTTCCAAGGTCGATGGCCCAGGTACCTGCAGGATCCGCAACAACAAATGAATCATATCCAAGTCATGCTCTGCATTTTCTCCCCATCCTTTTTCTGATCACATTTCCTGTAACCTTCCCACATCATAGTCAAATAACAATCAAAAGAAGGAATTGACATTTGTTTTATCGTTTATATATAAAAATTTTGAATCTAAAAATCTTTTAACACAAAACAACAGTAATACTAATATTATATTCAAGTTTTGGATGATATTTAAATAGATATGATACCAAGTATATTAAATTTTATAGTTAAATAACAAAACAAAATCAAAGTAAAAGTTCAAAATATAATCAAACAATAAAGAGAAGATATCATGGAATGGGCGTTGCAACTACAAAAAAAAATTACTTATCCATGAGTTTCTGACATTCCTAAAATTGCTTGCCCAAAATAACCATGAGGTGAGATAATCACAAAATTAAAAAAAAACATAGGAATCCTTCCTAGAAACATTTACAAAGTTGATGGATCAGGGGCCTGAAGGATCTCCAACAACAAATGAATGATATCCAAGGCATTCTCTGCATTTTCTCCCCATCCTTTTTCCAATCCCATTTCTTGTAATCTTCCCACACTCGATTCAAGTAACATTCAAATGAAAGATTTTATATTTTTGTAGCAAAAAATGGACATTTTTCAAGCATGCTAGTTGCATGTTACATATACTCATAAATATATTTTACTTATCCATGAGTTTCTGACATTCCTAAAATTTCATGCCCAAAATAACCACGAGTAGAAATAATCACAAAATTCAAAAAACATAGGAATCCTTCCTAGAAACATTTAGAAAGTCGATGCATCAAGGGCCTGAAGGATCTCTAACAACAAATGAATCATATCCAAGACATTCTCTGCATTTTCTCCCCTTCCTTTTTCCAATCCCATTTCTTGTAATCTTCCCACACCTGATTCGGGTAACATTCAAATGAATTATTTTATATTTTTATAGAAAAAAATGGAGATTTGTCAAGAATGATAGCTGCATGGTACGAGTACTCATAAGTATTTGCAAAAAATAATATTGAAATATTTTATATTTTTGTAAGAAAAAATTGGATATTTGTGAAGTAGGATAATTGCATGGTAAAAAAAATTGTTACAACAAATGTATCCATAAATATGGTTGATCTTACTGATAAATATTTGCAAAATATTTGTCAAGTAGGAAATGTGTATAGCTTTGGAGTCCTAGTTGTGTGAACGTTTGACATATTTGATGCAGATTCAGTTTTGTTCTTCTTTATCTGAGCTTTGAAGGCCCTTCATCTAGTGAGCCTATAATAAGAGTACCTCTACCACCATAACCCTTACACGAAGGTGGTGTTTGATTGCTTCCAATCTTGCAAGTTGCTACAGATGCAAAGCAACAGAGGTCATACCCATAGAGTATACATTTACGGATTAACTGTTAACCCAAGCATTGTGAGTGTGAAAGGGAATTTTACTGCTTGGAGCATTTGGAGGGCCCAGAAGGTTTCCTAGAAGATCACCTCTCTACTCTGTGGAGTTGGCCATCTAGGTTTTTGGTGGCTCCAAAATTGCAGCACTGATGCTGCAACTCCTGGGACTTCCTTCTTTACTTTTATCAACCCGGTAGTTCGTAAAAAACTTGGAAGCGATGGTGCCGTATGCACAAGTACTAGCTCTTGCCGCAGGCTGTCACTTGATTAGCTGGCACAAGTCTGCTAGGAGCTTAAGCCAACCTCTATGAGCTCTTAGAAGAGGCTTTTAACTGTGATGGATGAAAGCTAACTCGAAGGAGACTAATCTAGAAGAAAGAAGCTGAAAGCTAAAAGGAAATGCAAACCCTAGCAAAGCCTAGTTTTACCAACTAACCCTACTAGTGTAAGAAAAGAGATGAAAGTTGCAGAAATCGATGCGATTGACTCTTGGAAAGGTGAAATGCATGTGAATAAGCTACTTCTAAAGGAAAATATGGAAAATACATCTTTTTGTATTTTTGAGTCATTTTGCAAAATTATTATGCATGTGCCTTAACTATTTTTAACTATGCAGGGGTTTATTGGCGAAAGGAAATGGAGTGGGCATTTGCAGAAGGTTGGGAAGGTGATAAGAGGGCCTAAGGGGTCACTAGAACCATTCCAAAAAGTTTCACAGTGATCAGATCTCGAGAAACTACTCACGTGATCCTCTACAGGAAGTCTGCAGGGGTTCTACAGGATGTTCTACAGGAAGAGCCGAGAGAGGATTTTGAGGGTTGATGGAGGAAAAATAGTGGGAAAGTGGAAATGGAAGATGGATGAGGATGTGAAGAGGTCTAAGACCTGGTAAATGAGGCTAAGGAGTGATGAATATGGTTGTATTTGTTCAAGGATGGAGGGAGCAATGTTGCACAAAAATGTAGAAATTAGGTCAAATTGGAAAAGTGTGGCAAATCAGGGGAAGGAATCTGGAATTTGGGGTTGGAGCTGGTTGTGTGATGAAGGAACGATAGGCAGGGATGTATTACAGGTGATCTACACACTATCTCTCAAAACTAATCAAGGAAAGACTAGAAAAATCAGAGATCTATCTACTTCGACCTAATCTGACCTAAAAACCAGAAACATGATGAACAACAAGTTGTGAACAAGAAATCATGCAAGATAACTATGGAAACCTAAGCAAGAATAGATCTTAATATGCAAGCACAACTGGTATCAACTTTCCCAACTAAAAATCTAACACTTGCGATTGCATTGAAAGGCAAAATAGTGTTTTTGTGGCAGCAAGTATGCCTTGGTCTCAGCTCATGGTCCCAAGGAGGGAGAGATGAGATCAGGGATTTCTTGGTGGCCTTTTTGCTGATATTTTCTATTATCAAACTGTCAAATCAACTTGAAGCATGAAAAGCTATTTTAATCAGCAAAAGCAACCTAAGTAACAAAGCAAGATCTTAACCTAAATAGCAGAAATTATTTTATGAATGCAAAGAAAACACATAATAGTACACAAAGGAGGTACTGGCACTTGGGTTGGGCCCAACCCCAAGAGCTAAATCCTCCTAACAAAATCTCAGAGTTGGGGCAAAGTGAAATTTATCTCCATTACTCAAAAAATAACCATGTCACAAAAATGTTTATAGCAAAAGCCCGAAAATGAGCTAAAAGGCAGAGCAGCACCAAAGTGTGAAAAACAACTATCCAAGAGCTAAACTACCAAGGATTGAAGCCTTCCTACTTATGCACCCTGAGGACCTCCAACAACCCTCCTTAACTTGAGGGGCTTGGCTGCTCAAAACTGCAAGTAATCAGCCACTTCATAAAAGCTGCTCGGCTGCCCTTGGAAATCATCTTTGGTGGGCTGCTGAACTTTGAGCTGATGGTGGAGAACTCGAGGAAGGGGCCATTTAGTGTAGGAGACACCATTTCTACTAATCCTTAGCCTTGTTCCCTCGCATTTGGCTATCAACTGGCTCATAAATGCTTGACCTTGGTCCAAAAGATGTCCAAAAATCTGCAATAAGCACGTATTAGACTTCATGGTCAAGTGACTATTCTCATTCATTCAATTAACATAAATATACTCAAAAGCATGCATAAACTATGAAGAATGGTGGATTAATCGAGAATAAGAGGCAAAATGATCCCAATAAGTTACCCATTTTTGGGGCTCATCATCACCCCCTTGCTAAATGTGTTGCTCATCCTCTGAGCAACTAATCTAGCTCATCATCTTTGATTTCTTTGACTACCTCTCTAACATCCCAGGCTTCCCAGGTGATGTCCTATTCTCGGTCATGAAACCCTACTTTTCTCTCTACTTCCTCCCATTTCCTGTGCTTTTCTTCTTCTTTGACCCCTTCCAGTAGTCCCAAAAGCAATGGAGGACTGAACTTCAAGCCGATCCAGTTGGCCTACAGAGTTTTCATTGACTATTTATAAAGTGGTACCCTTGCTAAGGCCTCCCTCATCCTTGTTGGGGAGTGGTATTCTCTGATTTTTAGACTGTGGGAAAATGTGTTCCATCTCCTTATGTAAGCATGAATGTAGTTATCACCCAACAATCTCTCCATGTCCTCAAAGTGGGCAATGGCCTGAGCTTGCTTTTCAATGTAGTCTGGGAGAACCTGCGGGTTGTTGGAAAGGTGTTGATGGGCATATAGTGAAGTTGAGGGATCTTCTAGTTCTGCTCTGATCATGAGTGGCTCACTTAGCTCCCTGTTCATAACATTCTGAATCTCTGCTACCCTCTTTTCCTCATGGTTTAACCATGTGGCCATGGCCATTAGTTGGACATCTCCCAATGTAGCATTGGGGTCCCACAGATTCATGTTTAGAAGGGCCAAGTTGAGTAAATAGAATTATGATAACTTGGCCTTATCTTCTGCTGAGCTACTGTCACACAAGTCCATAAACTGATGGTAATTATTAAATGGAATGGTGCCCCTCTGGGCCAAGGTGTTAACTTGAAATTGCAACCATTGATCTTTAAGATATAAGGCATATGACTTAGTAGGTTGCCTACATTGTAAGACTTCTATTGCCCAGCTATCCATTCAGGCCATCTGGGCATCTTTTTCTTGCAATTGTTGTTTTAAACCCTGTATCTTTTCTGCTGCCTGAGACTCCTGTTCTTGCAGCAGTTTTGTGAGCATCTCCACATTGGCTTGTAACTTTGCCTCCTTCTATTGTTTCTCAGTTGTGTCCTTGTTTGTTGGAGGTCCTTCTTGCTGCTGTTGCCCTCCCAAAATGGATAGCCTACCTTCCTTGTGGACTTCGTGTAGCTGCAACTATTTTTTCAGCAGCTCATTCTCCTCCTGCAGTTGGGCTATTTTGAAGCTTTTTACATGCCTGAGGATGGCCAGTTCTCCTCTTAATTCTTTTAACTTCTCCTCCATGTGGCCTATGTCCTCAATCCCCTTAGATTTGGCAATTTTCATCCATGTGTGTGTTCTGATCCTCTCTTGTTCCAATGCAAAGAAAAGTGGCACAACAAATTTCTGTGGGATGATTTTCCCACCCTCTAACAGGTTGTTATATGAGACCAAGCTAGGCTAAGGGCTTGGTTCCAGTATCTCCTCGGTCTTTTCCTCTCCCTGTGATGGTTTGGCTGCCTTTTCCTCAAATTTCTTGGTCTCCTTTAACTTAGCTAGAGTTTCCTGTAGAGCTGTCTTTGAGTCCATCATCCTAATTCTTTCTCTCTAGGTGGAGGTTTTTGGGCTTCCTCGTTCATAGGTGATAGATTTCTTTGAAGGAGACTCTTCTTTTGGTTTAGTTGTTGTGTCCTCAATGACAATTGGCTCCTTTGACTGTGGCTGGGGTCTGCCCACTTTGATCCTTGTGCTTCTCCTTGCTTTAAAGTACATGGAGGGTTGCATCTTTCTCTTCCCCTTTTGTTTTGGAGGTGTGCTTAAGGCAGCAAGGACAGCTGCTGCCTCCCTTGCCAATATCTCAAGTGATTTCTCC
Organism: Pinus tabuliformis; assembly: GCA_031772625.1. Taxonomy (NCBI): domain Eukaryota; kingdom Viridiplantae; phylum Streptophyta; class Pinopsida; order Pinales; family Pinaceae; genus Pinus; species Pinus tabuliformis. Next base: position 250,152,639 of record CM062810.1, on the reverse strand, counting down.
TCTTGTTGTTCTTTTTCCTTGCTTCCTGTAGAAATCTCGGTGTCCACTGTTTCTATTTGTATGACTGATATCTCAGGGTGTGTCTGTCCCTTTTCTTCCTGTGTGCCTGCATTGGCTATGGCAGCCTTCATTTGGGCTTTCTCTGCCTTTTCCTTTCTACTCTGTATCCTTTTCTCCCTTGGTGTTTTTCCTATTGTTTCTTCCTCTGTTTTAGGCTCAGCAATCTGGCCCATTTCCCCTTTTTCTTTCTGTTCTTTCTGTGCTTGAATGTCCTGCGTTCCTTCATCATTGTTTTTCTCACCTTCTTTTGTGTGTTCTCGCTCCTCACTATTGGATGGGGTGATGTTTTCAGCCAAATTTCTAATATTTTCATCCTTGGACATGTTTCTGAAGATTTCCCAAGATATGGGGACAGTGTAGGTGTGCAAAGCATCTTCCACAAATAATTTGATGAGCCCATGATGGGCCAACTAATCTAGGATCCCTTCATTTAACTTTGTATGACATTCAATTAGTGACTGAAGAAGGAAATAGGGGATGCTCAGTTTCTTAGCTGGAGGCAAGTCAATCCCATGCCTTAGTTCACACAACAACCTGGAATGATATCCATAGATGATGCTAAACCTCCCTTCACATGTGATATACTTCATAATTTGAAAACTAACTTCACTCCATAGAGGAGGCAAGCTGGTTCTTCTAACCCCATTTTTATCTTCTACAGGATGCTCTGTGGGCAGAAAAAATGACTTCTTAGCAATTTGGCCCAATGATCTCTCTTCTTTGCTCCAAGGGAGCCCCAATGGTAGACCAGTAACTACACTGATGAGCTCAGGGGTGAGTTTTAGGGTCAAACCCCTAAAACTAATTGTGGCATGTGTTTTCGATTTTGGTCTGAGGGACATTAAAAACTCCTCAGTTATCTCCTCATCATGACCCTAAATTTTGTCAAAGAAGGATATCCAATTTGCTTGGGTGAAAAGGTCCACCACCTCAGGATGCTCATGTAGTTTGCTAGAGTCTGAGGGTTCTTTCCTTATGAATCCTCCTGGCATGGTGAGAGTGCTCTTTCTATGTTTTAATTAGAAAAGGAAATGCTCAGGCAACCAAAAAATCAATGTGAAATAGAGGATAGCTGAATTTGGTTTCCCCTGAACTCAAGAAGGAATTTCTCGCGTGTTCAATATCAACTAGCAACAATTCCCTTGTTTTAAGACCGCTGTTACCTAGAACTCGACTGTCTGTTTTTGGAAAGAAGAATTTTGTTTTTACAGACAGAGCATAAGGATCAGGTTCCCTTCTCAACACACACATAGATATGCAAATTCAAATTTTTCACACACAGGCTGGCCTCTACGGCTGTATATATCTTCCTTACAGGAGAATTTAAAAAGAAAACGTGGAGGAGATTTTTGATGCAGAGAAACTAGGGAAACTCAGTGCAATATGTAGGAAAACGTTTTACTTCCAATACACAGGCAGATTTTTCCTCTAATTTTTCAATCTGATGCCGTTCAATTCACCACCTTGCACAAACAAATCATGCATAGAGGAGTTTTTTCGAGCCTACCTCGTTTGGAGCTCCAAATTCAATAAAAATCCCTGGTTTCATTTCCCCGCAGCGTTGTTCCGCCTTTCCTATAGAACCTTCCTGTAGAAAGTTGTCGGTTCTTGTAGAATGAAATTGTGCTTCTAATAGAGCCTGATGCACGGGAGATTTTCGAAAACAGGCAGAAAAACTGGTGGAGGATGACTGGTTAACTATTTTTGGAAGCAGTGGATGCATACTCTAGTCGAGGACGTTGTGAGTGCAGAGTGAACAGAAGGCGGTGCATGTTTCAACCTGGCATATTTTAACTACGACGTGATTCGTGGTGAGGGGGTGAGGTGGCTGGACCGAACCGTTGGTTTGACATCATAGCCATAATGTTTTTGCATGTTTCTAACCACCATCACCTTGTCTCTGTCATTATCTGCCGCCACCACTACCAATCCCGATGATTTCTCTCTGAATGGACACTCCACACGTGCTGGCTGCACATCTCGTCAGCAATTTTGAATGTAACAGGGCTCGTTTGGATCCCACAAGCAGATGTAACTAGCCAAGGGTGGCGAGTTGATTGGCCACCGATTCCACTCAATCCGAACCATTCCCATAGGCATGCATCTTTTAAAATATGATTTATGAAATTGACGAATGATTTTAGGCACTTACCTGCGTGGTCACGGCCGCGTTATGCAGATTTCGGGTTTTGGAATCCATTCCTTTGTTTGTTGTTGCTGCATGCACGGGTTTTGGAACCCATTCCTTCATTTGCTGTTGCTACATGCACACTGCATGCTTGGCTTCGGCTGCTGCTAATATTCTTACGTTCATGAAGAGCCCTTTGCATCTCTCTTTTGCCATTCTTGGCTGTCCCTGTCCCCAGAGTATGTCTTCTAGAGGGATCAGCTGCTACAGGATTCCTGTAGGATGTCCTGTAACTGCTTCTCCTCCTGGAATGCAAGCCAGAATGAGCAGGGCTATACTGCTGACAAGGATTTTGGATGATGAGGAGTCGAGATGGAGATTGATAGGTATGGTGAGTGAGAAACTATTGCTTGATTTGTCGATAAAAGTTTTTGCTGGCAGTATGAAGAAAACAGGGTTTTCTGTGTGTGATTGTGCAGGCAAAAAAAATGGGTGCAATGGAGGTGTACAGAGATAGAAAAAGGAGACATATGGGAATGAATGGAAACAAGGATGTGGATAGGTCTCATAGGCAGATTCCAAACCTTCAGATTCCCTTTTGAGATCAATTTTTCTTGTCTGTGGGTTCTACAGGATCTTCCTGTAGAAGACACAAAACTTCCTGTAGAAGGTGAAATCTTGGCCTAAATGAGATCAAATCTTAGGGAAGGGTAGTGGTCATGGAGAAATTGATTGTGAGGGATGCATGTAGCCTCGTGCTGACCTTTGTCTTTGTCTTGTGTGATCCTCCTAACCTGCAATGTCCTTCCTGCAACCTGCAATTTGTTTAACAGAAGTCAGGTTTATTTTTTCTGTGTTTTTTCTCTTTTTTTTGTTTTTGTTTTGTTTTTTTTTTTTTTTTTTGAGATAGTCAGGGCGCCTCCAAGAGGTTTTCACCCTCACTGCCTACCTTGGGCACCTCCAAGAGGTTTTCACCAAAGGATCTTTTATTCTTTTCCTGTTTTTTTCTTCCTCTTTTTTTTCTTTTTTTTCCTCTCTCTCTTTTTTTTTTTTTTTGGTGCTCAGAATGTGGGTGGGGTGGAGACAGAGGCCTGCTCCACTACCAGCACTTATTTGTCCAAAGTTTCAATTAAGTCCTGCTTAGAAAGGGGCTTCGTGTAGATCTTCAATCGATTCCCATTGACGATCATGGGGATGGCTTCTTCATCAATGGTCTTGATAAGGACTGAACCATTGTCATTACATTTCTCTACTGTATATGGTCCCAGCCATCATGTCCTCAGCTTCCCTTTGAAATCCTTGTATCTTGAATCATATAACAGTGCCCAGTCTCCTGGCTGAAATTGCTTCTCTTTAAGGTGCCGGTCATGCCATATTTTTCTTTGAAGTTGGAACACCTTTGAGTGGAGGAGGACCCGCGTTATTTGTTCATCTAGTCCATTCAGCTGAAGTAGTCTTTCTTGTTGTGCATGGCTGAGATCTAGGTCTAGCTGAGCTACCAACCTCAATGTGTTGTATTCAAATTCTATGGACAACAAAGCCTTCTTCCCGTAGACCAGCTCATAAGGTATGAAACCTGTTGTAGTTTTCCAAGTAGTGTTGTAGTCCCAGGTGGCCTCGGCCAAGCGATCTACCCAATCTTTTCTGCTACTACTCACCACTTTAGTCAAAATCTCTTCCAAAGCCTTGTTAGTGATTTCCACCTACTCCTTTTCTTGTGGATGATAAGGAATGGAAGTTTTGTGCTTAATCTTGTGGTGAGCAAGTAGGTCTTCAAGCAGGTTAGAGGTAAACTGGCTTCCTTGATCTATGACTAATTCTCTTGGGTAGCCAAACTTATAGAAGATATTTTCCCTCAAAAACTAAACCACTTTTTCTTCTGTTGCTACCTTGATTGCCTTTGTTTCTTCCCACTTTGTCAGGTAGTCTGTGCACACAATGATGTAAGACTTTTGTTTTGAAGGAGGGTTGATAGGACCCACAAAGTCCATGCCCCACTTCTCAAATGGCTCGAATGTCACCTGACGTTGGAGGGGAATTTCATCCCTTGGAGTCGGTTTCCCCATCCTTTGACATCGGTCACATTGGCTAATGTATCTTCTGACATCTTGATGAAGAGTGGGCCAATAGTAGCCTGCCTGTAGAATTTTGAAAGTGGTTCTTTTTGCTGCAAAGTGGCCTCCACAGGGCCCATCATGATAGGTTAGCAGGATGTCAAAAACTTCCTCCTCCCTGAAACAATGCCTCAAAATCTGATCCGGGCCAAGTTTGAACAGGTTGCCCCCAATCCAAGTGAATGGGGCACTTTTCCTCACGATCTTGCTCTTCTCTTTTGAGGATAGGTGTGGCGGGAATTGTGCTGAAACCAAGTAATTTGCTATATCAGCAAACCATGGAGAGAGTACTGAAATAGCAAACAGGTGTTCATCTGGCAGTTGATCATCCACCACCCCTTCTTCACCTGCAGGAAAATCTAGTCTAGACAGAAAATCAACAACATTTTCCTTACCTGGCTTATCAACAATGGTCAAATCATATTGCTGCAATAAAAATCACCAACTAATGATATGAGCATTTACATCAGGTTTATTCATCAAATACCTAATTGCAACATGATCAGTGTGTACGAATGTTTGATAATCAGTGATGTAGTGTCTGAACTTGTTTAGGGAATGGACTACAACTAGGAGCTCTTTCTTAGTTACAGTATAGTTTAATTCCACCTTGAACAAGTTTTTACTGATGAAATATATGGCATACGGTAGCTTCTCTTGAACTTGTCCTAAGGCTGCTCTCAAGATTGGGGCAGTTACCAGCTTATTCTTCAACGCCTCTAGAGCCTCTTGACTGTTGTCAGTCCATATAAACTCAACATCTTTCCCCAAAAGACCAAACAATGGAGAGGCTAGCTTACTGAAATCTTTAATGAACCTTCTATAATATCCTGCTAAGCCTAAAAAACTCTGAACATCCCTTACCTTTTTAGGAGGTGGAACCCTTTAGATGATAGCAATCTTGTTGGGATCCACCTGTAATCCTTGCTGAGAAATTGTATGACCTAGCACAGTCCCTTCAGTCATCAGGAATTCACATTTTTCAGGACTGAGGGATAGGTTCATTTCAACACATTTGGTTAAAACTTTTCCCAGTTTAGTCACTGCTTCTTGGAAGTTGGACCCATAAGGAGTAAAGTCATCCATATAGATTTCCATCGAATCTTGAACCAGCTCAACAAATATGCTCAGTACTGCACTCTGGAAAGTGGCAAGAGCATTGCATAACCCAAAGGGAAGGACCCGATAGGCAAAGGTACCCCATGGAAAAGTGAAAGTGGTCTTATCTTGGTCTTCTAGGCTGATTTGGATCTGATTATACCCGCTAAACCCATCTAGGAAGGAAAAGAACTTCTTCCCTGCCAGGCCATCTAACACTTGATCTATGAAAGGGAAAGGAAAATGGTCCTTCTTGGTAGCTTTGTTAAGTTCATGATAATCTACATAGATTCTCCACTTCTCATTTTTTTTGGGCACAAGCACCAGAGGAGAAACCCACTCACTGTCAGAGATGGTGTAGATGAATCCCGCATCCAACAACTTTTGCAATTCTTCTTTGACAATGTCCTTAAGGGCTAGATTCATTCTCCTTTGAGGCCACCTGACTGGTTTACAATCCTCTTTAATGTAAATGTGATGGGTACAAACTGAAGGGTGGACTCCTTTCATCTCCTTATAGCACCAAGCAAAAGCATCCAAATGGCAGTTCAATAAGCTACACAGCTCCTTCTCTTGAGAGGGAGATAGGGATGAGTTGATCCTCAAGGTTCTTTCATGGCCAAATTCCACATTCTTAACTCGAGAAAAGGTCGGATCAGCCACACAGAGATTGACTAAGGCACTGGCTTGGGTTTCTCCTACCAATTCTTCTAATGGTAGCACACTGGGAGGTGGATTTTGAATTAAATTCTCAATAAGGTCATCCTCAGTTTGAGGACCTCCCCTGGTGGCTTCCATGGTGCACACTAGTGCAGAGTAGACTTCATCCTCATCTTCTTCCTCCAACCAGAGAGGTAAGTCATGTTCGAGCAAAGGATGGGCAGGAGGATATAGGACTAGCTGTTTGGACATTGGCCCATTCTTAATGGTCATGCTCCCAGCTTGACAACTGATGTAAGCATCTGCAATAGCTAACCAAGGCCTTCCCAAAATGAGGGGGTATCTAGTGAGTTTTTCCTTTGGCCGAAGGACCAAAAATTCTGCAGGGTACTCCCAAGAATTAATAGAGACTAGGACATCTTCCACAATCTCTTTGGGAGTCACGGTGAAGCGATCTGTTAACTGCAGTACTGTCGAGGTATTTCTTAGGGAACCCTGAAGGTTAAGTTTGAGCATAGTGTCCCTGGTCATCACATTAATGGCAGCCCCTAGATCAATCAGGGTGTGGGGGATTATGGTGCCATTGATGTGGACATCCACTACAGGACTCCCAGGGTCCAAATATTTTGGACAAATTAATTGTCCCAACATTAGGTCAGAAAGTTGTCCTATGTCATTGATAGTTGGGGCATCTCTCTTGCGCCTGCCCCGGTGCATGAAACACATCTCTTTGATCAATTTGTCATAGATTGGTACATCTTTGATGGCCTGGAGAAGTGGTAATTTTACACATAGCTATTTAAGTTCTCCCAGAAGTTCAGTCTGTTCTGGGTTTGGTTGCGTGTTTCCAGTTAGTCTCTCAGGAAAGGGTGGAATGGCTTTGGGTTCACTTTCATATTCCTTTGCTTCATCCTCCTTAGGAGGAGATTGGCTATCTACGAGGACCTTCCGAGATCGTAGGTTGATCTCCTGAATCTCCACAGCGTAGGTACGGCATGTTGTCTCTCTAGTGTATACCTGCTGGGCCTGTCTGTTATTGGGGTTTGGGTTCGGTTGAGCATGCATCTGGGGTTTTCTTGGAGGATCAGGTGGTAATGGTTGTGGTTGAGCAGGTGGTGGAGGCAAAATGGTAAGAGGAGAGTTGTACTGGGGCCTCCACCCATGTTACCTCAGTGGGTGAACATGAGAATGAAACAAATGAGCAGCAGGTTGAGCATGGTATTGAGATGGATATGACCAAGGAGGGGGTGCGAACCAGGAAGGATGAGCAGGGGGACCCCAAGAAGGTATGTGAGTGGATTGGTTGGGGTTGTAATAAGTTTGGGATGTCCCTTGTATCCCCTACTAGTAAGGTCTAGATCCATGTGGCCTCCTTTGGTTGAGGAAGTAGAGTGGTTCAGTGGCTCCTTCAGCCCCTTGGTACATAGCTTTAGGTTCGGGTAAGGTTGGGCACTAGTTTGTAGGGTGGTCTTCCTCACAAATGAAGCATACCTCTAAGTGCAATGGACACTCATTCTTAGGATGCTTCCTTGCGCATCTGGGACAAAATATGGCCAAAGCCCTCTTAGCTTCCTCTTTCTTCTGTTGGATTTGGAAAGTATCTAGTTTCATGGCAATGGTCTATCTCACCTCACTTTTAAGGTCTTCCATTTGATTTGTAAACTCATGTTTAGAGAAGGTGGCACTAACTGAAAGTGGATTCCCCCTACCTCTTTTATGGGCTGCCTTAGAATGGTTTCTAAACACTGTCTTTATGTCATCATAAGGTAGTTGGTAGATGTCTCCTCCAACTAGCAAATGGAGGGTATCTAGAAGGTCTTCAGGGACTCCTCGGAGCAGAACCAGCTTCAGAGATTCGGGGTCAAGTGTGCACGTAACCCTTTTATAACTGAGTTGGAACCTTTGTTCATAGTCTTCCAAAGACTCATCACTTCCCATGGTCATTCGAAAGATTTCTACCTTTGTCTCCTTTGACCTACAGTAATCCCGATATTTATTGTTAAAGGCTTTGTCATGCGGAGAGAGTCAATTTTGCGGACAAAACCGACCTCCCTAGAAACTAAGGATTTTCTAGTGACAAAGAAAACAATCAAGCACTATATTTCCCTAAATATGCATTTAAAATAAAAGCAACCAGGTGTTTAAGGCTTAACTTTAGTCCAACACTGTTTGTAGTGGCGAAGCCTCTTCGATCCAGATGAGCTCCTCTCCTTGAAGCCTGCATACACAAACAAGCAAACGATTACATAGCACCTGAATAACTCATATAATAAAACATATTCATCATAAAGACCAAGGAGTTTATGAAACAAATTATATATAACAACTTGTTGAGAAAAATGAACTTAATTGTATTAATTGGAAACAAAAGAAACCTTACAACCAGTGCCTTGTGTTGTGCAGGTCCCTCCCAGGGTCCAGCAAGAGTTCTCCTCTACTTTGATCAGCTCACCCACTTCCAAATGAAGCTAAGAAAGGAATGTGATCTCTCCTCTCAAGCTCTATAAGGGAGTCCTAATTTCAGTAGCATCTACCCTTAGGAATGTTCAACTTTCAACCTCCCTTGCCTCTGGCCCAATGCCTGTATTTATAATGCTTTGGAGGATGTTAAACAGGTCCATCATCAATGGGATAAGCCCCTCTTTCAGAGGGATAGCTCCCCTCTTCATGGGATAAGTTCCTCTTTCATTGGGATGCATGAACCATCTGGAGGCACTCAATCCACGTCAAACCATCTTCTAGAATGCTCTAGAATCGACCGCAAGTAAGTTTTTTGAAGTAAAACTTGCGCCTTTTGACTTTTACAGGGGTACGCACCCACCCCTTTACAGACAGAGCATACAAGTATGCAGGTATTATGTACTTGACGTGCGGGCCCGCAGATAAGAGTAAGAGAAAGTGCGGAACCTGAGTTATATTGATTTTTTGAAGGCTTTCTCTCTTTTTTGGAGTTTGACATGAGGAGCAGAGGTATAAGACTTGCCAAGGAGGACAATATGGTTATTGATGGAGCCATACTGACTGCAAATAGTCATGGTGACAAATTTTAGTGTAACAGATTGCCCCCTAAAGTGCGAGGTCTGTAGTAGATCAGGGTTTTATATCATCTAGGGAGGGTGAAGCACTTTATCATTTCGAGGATTATCTTGTGGAGAGCCCAGTCGGAACCTGCAAATATTCAACACAAAATACATATATGAGATCATATCATCACTGAGGTAGGCATTCCCATACTCAGATCAAAAACTTAACTAACAAACTAACTACTGCTCTGATATAGGAATGATTTCACAATACATCATAATCATAGACACATGTAGACATAGTATGGACGCAACCATCTGTTTATAATTAGTCTACTGTATAATGAATACAAAACTCCTCGCAGCCTGGATGGCGGAAACTAGATCTAGGGTCTTCATTTCTGCTTCCCGAAATAGTACGATTCTATCCATGTGAATAAATGAGTTGATGTCGAACATGGTAGAAACCACTTGATTACCAGTCAATGATGTAAACTGTTAACAAGTGTGAGAGAGACCACCAGTGATGTTAATGGTTCTCAAAGTACCCAGTACAATCCATGAGATGTGAGTAGATGTGTTGATGTCGAACATGTCACGGAATCCTTCGATCGAAGGTCATTGATGTAACCTATCGTCAAAGGCGAGACACCTACCATTGAGGCATGCAGATCCCAAGGTACTGATGATTTCTAGATCATCTTTCTAGATAATGAACTGAAGTCGATAGAAAGCGATCCGTTGCAGGCAAGCCCACAACACGAAATCATAGATCAAGTTGAAGAAATGTAGCTGTAAGGACTGACTCAGGGATGGTCAAGATGGTTGACAGATATTTTGCAGATGAATGGTTTATTTGCAAGACTCCTCTTGAACACATAACGACACTACAGATGGTTTGGTGACAATTGTCCCAAAGTTAATACCCGAAAACTGGCTGAAGACTTTCAATGTGGTTTGATCAACTATTAAGCAAAGGATTTCCCAACCCAGGTGAATGAAAAGTGTCGTGTTCAAGAGTGGTGATAAGGTTTTTCCGAGACAGAGTATAACAAATAGGCTCATTTTCCTCTCTTTTCCCCCACCATTTCTGGCAAGTAACTCTTTATTTTTTACAAGCTTGAGGAGGATAACATTTGCTTGATTATAAGCTCATCCTTCGGATGAGTCCAACTTAGTTTAGATTCGAACCCTAAGAAGGAGTGGTCCGTTCCTGTTTGTAATCGAACAGGTCCTTTACTGTGAAATTTTAACGAGTCTAGTATAGGAGAAACTCGACGTTTTTCAATTTTAGAGAGTCTGAAAAACTTAAGGAGACTCCAGGGTTGACCTTTTTCGTAAATTTGTGTCTCCCAAGCCCGAAAAAGTATAAAATAATACTTGAGAGAATCGCTTGATCTTTTACGACCAAGGAGTACTTTTTGTTATTAGTGTCACTGATCCGAAAAAGTAAAAAAACGATCAACGACACGTCGTTTTATAACCAATATCGAATTCGAAACGACAAAAATCCGGCAATCTTTTCATGTTTTTACGGTCGGAAAAGAGCTGTAAGTGGATCGTCTTTTAATTCCGTTTTAACGAGTGTAAAAGAAACGCTCTGCAATCCTTTCATATTTTAGGAGTCAGAAAAGGGCTTAAAGATGACTCTAAGGTTTCACTTTTTCGTAAGTTTTAACGAGTTCGAAAAAATGATAAAAATGTACTCATGGTTTTCACTTTTTCGTAAGTTTTAATGAGTTCAAAAAAATGATAAAAATGTACTCATATGGCCGACTTTCAATTTAATTTACGAGCAGGAAACGACAGAAAGAACTCGGCATTTTCATTTGTTTTACGAGAATGAAAGATAGCAAAATAATCTCGGGATTTTCATGAGTTTAACGAGTCTTGAAAATAACTGAAATTGACTCGAGATAGGTTTCATTTTTACAAAAGCTTGAAACAGAGAAAAACTATGCTTCAAAGTAGTTTCATTTTTACACAAGCTTGAAACAGAGAGAAAACTGTGCTTGATGCCCCCTAAGCGTAACTGTTAGAGTGCATGCCCCCCAGCTTCATTTCATTCAACTAAGTACAAGCTGAATGGAATGAAGGTTCATTTACGAGATCATTTGAAAGACTCAACCTAAAACTGTAAGAAAATTATGCAAAAACTGAAATAACTAACCTAAATATACAACTTAACATTTATGAGATCTAGTCAAACTCTCGACTTAATTAGAGGAGGATTTGTTTCATTTTTTAACGAGCTTGACACAGGAAAAGAACTATGCTCGGATTCGGTTTCATGTTTACGCAAGCTTGAAACGAAAATCTATGCTTGTTATAAGTTCGCATGCCCCCAGCATAATGACGCAAATCAAGGTACATGCCCCCCAAGCTTCATTGCATTCAACCAAGTGGATGAAATGAAGGTTTTACTTTCGAAATCTTGGAAAGACTCGTTGGAGTTGTTTCATTTTTTAGTGAGGTTGACACAGGAAAAGAACTATCCTCAAACCCTTGTTTCATTTTTTAAACGAGCTTGACACAGTAACAGGAACTATCCTCAAATAACTGATTCATTTTTTAACGAGGTTGACACAGGAAAAGAACTGTCCTCATGGCAGCCTGTTTCATTTTTTAACGAGGTTGATACAGGAAAAAAACTATCCTCGCAATTCCTTGTTTCATTTTTTAACAAGCTTGACACAAGACAAGGAACTATGCTCTAGAAGTTCGCATGCCCCCAGCATAATGATGCAAAGCGAGGTACATGCCCCCCAAGCTTCATTGCATTCAACCAGGTGGATGGAATGAAGGTTTACTTTCAAGATTTAACTTGAAAAGGGAGTTGTTTCATTTTTTAAGGAGGTTGACACAAGAAAAGAACTATCCTCATACCTGATTCATTTTTTAACGAGGTTGACTCAGTAACAGGAACTTTCCTCTTAACAGCCTATTTCATTTTTTAATGAGGTTGATACAGGAAAAAACTATCCTCACAACCGCCTGTTTCATTTTTAAACGAGGTTGATATAGGAAAAAACTATCCTCGCAACACTGATCATGGCTTCCAACTGGAAGAAAGACATGTCAATGGACACACCTTGATCATGGCTTCCAAGAGGTCTTCATCAGAAGGAAGAATAGTTCTCTGGAAGGAACACATGTCAAGGGACTCAAAAGGGATAAGAACATCATGTTCAAGTAATCCCATAGAGTTTTCCATGTCAATTACCGAATCTAAATCAAAGGAAGATGAGCAAACAGTGGGAGGCTCACGTACGTCGGTAACTGAAAACATGGGACCAGTTGCCACATAATTAACCCGTGGCAGGGTAGATAACACTTTAGAAGCAGGAACATTTAGGGGTGTCATATTATTGGTAGTTGAAACAAGACTAGGGAATGAAAGCTGGTCTACAGTCACAATACTGCCATTGTGAGGGAAAGACATCACGCGAAAGAGTGTCGATATGACAACTTTCATTGCATAAACATAGTCTCGCCCAAGGAGTAAATTGAAATCCAAAGGACCTCGAACTACCATAAGATCAATATAGACAGTTTTACCTTCCAAGGTAATAGAAAACTTAGGAAGGATCCCTAAAGGTTCACTAATGGTTCTGTTAAAAGCTTTCAGATTCTGCGTAATAGGTGCAAGCTGAGGGGAACCCAAAGCTTTCCAAGCAGTTGAGGATAAAATACTAACAGAAGCACCTTCATCTACCTATGTACGGTGCATGTCCCTACCATCAGCCTTGACGCTACTAACCAGGTGGCTAAGAAGAAGAAGAAAGGGAAGAAGAAGAAGAAGAAGAAGAAGAAGAAGAAGCAAGATAAGAAAGAAGTCAACCAACCAACCACAACTGTAAGTGTTAGTTGTGTTGAGGAAAACTCCGAAATGCATCGTAAACCCAAATACCCTTGCAGGCTTTGTAAGGGTGACCACTTCCTTGTCAATTGTCCTGGTATTCCAAAGGTCTTGGAAGTATGGTCAACAAAATCTCATCAACTTTCCATTGATCCATCAACCAGTGATAGTCAGGTTCCTGGGAAAAAGGGTAAAGTTAGGTTTCCTTGTAAGTTATGCAAAGGGAGTCATCAAACTCACATTTTCCCTCACATGGATGAAGCCTCGAAATTGTTGGAAAACCTTACTGTTCCACAGCAAAAATTTCCAACTGGTTACCGTAAACTTTCTCCCAACCTACCGTCAACTGATGGAGTGATTGATCTAGTTTCAAGTACAGTCGATCACACTCTTCCATTGGAGAGTGAAACTCATGTCACTCAGGTTGATGATCCATTAGTCGATCAAGTGGTCGATTCAATTTCACCCTTCCTAGATGATATAAAACCCTGATCTACTACAGACCTCGCACTTTAGGGGGCAATATGTTACACTAAAATTTGTCACCATGACTATTTGCAGTCAGTATGGTTCCATCAATAACCATACTGTCCGCCTTGGCAAGTCTTATACCTCTACTCCTCATGTCAAACTCGAAAAAAGAGAGAAAGCCTTTAAAAAAGTCAATTTTGTCATGCGGAAAGAGTCAATTTTGCGGACAAAACCGACCTCCCTAGAAACTAAGGCTTTTCTAGTGACAAACAAAACAATCAAGCACTATCTTTCCCTAAATATGCATTTAAAATAAAAGCAACCAGGTGTTTAAGGCTTACCTTTAGTCCAACACTGTTTGTAACAGCCAAGCCTCTCCGATCCGGATGAGCTCCTCTCCTCGAAGCCTGCATACACTAACAAGCAAACGATTACATAGCACCTGAATAACTCATATAATAAAACATATTCATCATAAAGACCAAGGAGTTTATGAAACAAATTATATATAACAACTTGTTGAGAAAAACGAACTTAATTGTATTAATTGGAAACAAAAGAAACCTTACAACCAATGCCTTGGTGTTGTGCAGGTCCCTCCCAGGGTCCAGCAAGAGTTCTCCTCTACTTTGATCAGCTCACCCACTTCCAAATGAATCTAAGAAAGGAATTGGATCTCTCCTCTCTAAAGATGATAAACAAACTTTTATCTCTTTTCAGCAATGAAAATCCTAGCTACAAGGGAAAAGAAAGACACAATCTTTTTGCAAAGAGCAAAGAGCACACTGTAAATGCACTTTTCCTAAATCAAGCCAAACAGACTGTCAATATGCGAATTCACATGCATGTGTTTTGTTTTTCACTTTCTTAATATTGATGCCTAAAAAGAAAGTTGTTGTACAAATCTGAATTCGCTTTCAAGTGAAAAACACAAACAAGCTTCTTTTCGAAATCAAAAGGTAGAGACGATTACGACACTTTATGATTTTGAAATAAATACTCATTTCGACACTAGAAAGTCACAAATTCAGACCAAAGGCAAAAGTAAAAGCATAATCGACTGTCAACAGATAATAAACTTTCTCCTATGATCAAAATCGACACTTGCGACAGATCTGAACCAAAGGACGACAATATGACTATTCTACTTTTGCAATGGGAAACTGTAAATGACGTAACAAACACACAAAAACATCTACAGTTTCTTCTATACAACTGAGGCAGAATTACGGCAAAGAAAAGGGGTTTTTAAACAGACACACACACTAATCACAGGCTGCAAAAATCAGAGACAAAACTGAAAAACTGAAGCAAAGAACCTCAGCTGCACAAGGCTAGGCTGATCAGCGCACCTGTTACACAGAGAAACTGGATTGCAACGCAGGTTGCCCTCTCAGGAACTGCGCTGAAATGCAAGAACTCTTCACAGTACCTGCGCTGGGGCAGAAACGAGAATTCTATCCGGGTTCTGGGTCACGGTTTGCAGTTTAATCTATGGTTTTTGGCCGAGTAAAAGCAATTAGTAATGCACAATCAGAGGGTAGATTTAAAGAAGGTCTAAGAGCTATCACAAAGGGAAATCAAATCATTTGTGAATCAGCTGTTCAAATCATAAACAGATCCAGTGAATGGATTGAAGTAGCAGATGTCTACTTTGCATTTGTTAATGGCAAATGCAGTTCGATTTGCTACTTCTAAGTTTATGAAATAAACAATAAGAGAAACACAAACAAACAAACTAGACAATCGTCCCCAGCGGAGTCGCCATTTTGTTATCGGGAAAAATGTCTATTCAGAACGACCCTATCCCACTAAGGTGTGACAGTGACCTTAGAAACAAACAGAGAAAACTACTTTTGTATTCTTCTTTATGAACTATAAACAAAGAGAAATAGGATGAACCAACCTGTGTCTTGCGCTAGTCCTTTGATCCAATCTCTCTCCTCTTTGACAGCTTCCAGCTACCTGCTCCCTTACTTGCCCAGCTTCACCAAGTACCTGCAAGATCACAGAAGAAGGAAACTATACAAAGACATGGGTTTATATTCATAAAAAGCTTAGGATCAGATTTAAGCTAAACATACAAATGTAACAAACATCAATGATACACAAGCATGTAGAAGAAACTCAAATAGTTTTATTGATATAACAAGAAGATCCAGGAGGAGTTACAACCGATGATTACTGATCCAGCATCAGCCTCCCAGCAAAGAAGCCCCTCTTCACCTCCAACAAAGCATAAATCACCCAATACTCTGATATCTATCTCAAAACCAACAACAATTCTCTGCAATGTACAAAATTCCAGCCTCTGGATCTCTGGGATGAGGGATCCATATATAGATGTATGCAAGGAGTATGAGTCAGCTTATGATTTGACTAGTGTCTTCTCTCTGTCAGTTCTTACTTCCACTTGGAGACTGAGAGCCTCTTACTCATCCTTGGTCGAATTCAGTGAGGCAAGTGTCATTGGAGAAGATTCTGGAAGCTTCCATTGTCTCTCCACCTCGTGGAATGACTCTACCACTTGTCATTTCCCGCTCAACGCACCCTGGTAGTGCATTTAGGTGTGTTGCAACGCACCTAGCTAGTGGACTTGGGTGCTATGCGACGCACTTGGCTAGTGGAGCAGCTGAAATGATCCTGATTTGACTGATTCTGAGCAGTTTCTGGTGGAGAACTTCTGGGAGAAGCTGTAATTTGTTGACCTTGTTTCTTCAGGAGTTAGAACAACACTTTTAGGGACTTAGGAGCCCTTGGTTTATGGACATTTCATGCTTAGAGCTGTAAGGCACAAAAATGTCTATAACAGGGCCCACAGATAAGAGTAAGAGAAAGTGCGGAACCAGAGTTATATTGATTTTTTGAAGGCTTTCTCTCTTTTTTGGAGTTTGACATGAGGAGCAGAGGTATAAGACTTGCCAAGGAGGACAGTATGGTTATTGATGGAGCCATACTGACTGCAAATAGTCATGGTGACAAATTTTAGTGTAACAGGCTTGCTGCGTCTGAGCCCAAGTTGTGATATTGTTTCCAAGTAACCCCATGAACCAACGTAGTGCTGCATCCTTGAGGGTAGAGGGAAAGAGTTTCAACTTTTGCTTGTCTTCTGCATAGTCTTAAGTTTGACAAAGGATAGAAAACTCAAACAAGAAGGTATTAGGGTCTTCAGTGGTCAATCCATGGAAGTGAGGTAAGGCTGAGGGAGTTATGTTTTTCATTTTTGTGTCCCCATTTGTCTCTCAGATGGGAAAGGCACCTTCTATTCTCTCCTCATTCCCTATATCGTTCCTGTGTTCAGCCATGGTCTTAGGAGGAACGTTTTCTTGCTCTTCTTCTGTTATAGGATATTCATATATCTCTGTAGGTTCACCTATAGGTTCTTCTGGATCACTGCCACCGAAGAAGAGAGAAGGGTGACCCAGTGATGTGGTGGGGGTGTTGGGTAAGAATTTTCCTGTATTGTCTCTGTTCCTACGAGGCATGAAAAGAAATATTTTTGGTTGATTTTTGTTTTTCTTTCTTGTACCTGCAAAACTGAAATAGATTGATCTGCAACTAACTAAAATCTATCTTGCTGAAATGAGAATGTAGAATTGAAATG
This sequence comes from Pinus tabuliformis, assembly GCA_031772625.1. NCBI lineage: Eukaryota > Viridiplantae > Streptophyta > Pinopsida > Pinales > Pinaceae > Pinus > Pinus tabuliformis. Next base: position 250,135,622 of record CM062810.1, on the reverse strand, counting down.
AAAGCAAGAAAGGAATAATATATGTTGCTGAAATGAAATTGCAGGAATGAAATTCTAAGCTACGCTTGCAGAATGGAAATTGCAGAATTGAAATGCTAATCTACACTTGCAGAATTGAAATTGAGGAATTGAAATGCTAATCTATGAAAGTAGGAAATGCTAATCTACGCTTGCTGAAATGAAATGAAAGCAGGAAATGTCTAATCTACTTTTGCGGAAATGAAATTGCAGAATGGAAATGAAACAACTACTCTACTCTTGTTGAAATAAACTACTTAGCAGAAGGTTGCAGTAGAAAATAGAAGAAAAGTAGAAATCATGAATATTCTGACACTTCCCCAGAAACAACGCCAAAAATATGGTGGGCTCCAGTATTGCAGCAATTATGCTGCAACTCCTGGGACTCCCTTCTTTACTTTTATCAACCTGGTAGTTCGTAACAAACTTGGAAGCGATGGTGCTGCATGCACAAGTACTAGCTCTTGCCGTAGGCTGTAACTTGATCATCTGGCACAAGTCTGCTAGGAGCTTAAGCCAACCTCTATGAGCTCTTAGAAGAGGCTTTTAACTGTGATAGATGAAATGTAACTCAAAGGAGGCTAATCTACTTGCAAAAAGAAGCTGAAAGCTAAAAGGAAATGCAAACCCTAGAAAACCCTAGTTTTACCAACTAACCCTACTGGTGCAAGAAAAGAGATGAAAGTTGTAGAAATAGATGCGATTGACTCTTGGAAAGGTGAAATGCATGTGACTAAGATACTTTTGAAAGAAAATATGGAAAACACATCTTTTTGTATTTTTGAGTAATTTTGCAGAATTATTATGCATGTGCTTTAACTATTTTTAACTCTGCAGGGGTTTATTGGTGAAAGGAAATGGAGTGGGCATTTGCAGAAGGTTAGGAAGGTGAGAAGAGGGCTTAAGGGGTCCCTAGCACCCTTCCAGAGAGTTTCACAGTGATCAAATCTCGAGAAACTGCTCACATGATCTTCTACAGGAAGTTTGCATGGGTTCTATAGGATGTTCTATAGGAAGAGCCGAGAGAGGATTTTGAGGGTTGATGGAGGAAAAACAGTGGGAAAGTGGAAATGGAGGATGGATGAGGATGTGAAGAGGTCTAGGACTTGGTAAATGAGGCTAAGGAGTGATGAAGATGGTTGGATTTGTTCAAGGATGGAGGGAGCAATGTTGCACAAAAATGTAGAAATTAGGTCAAATTGGAAAAGTGTGGCAAATGAAGGGAAGGAATCTAGAATTTGGGGTTGGAGCAAGTTGTGTGATGAAGGAAGGATAGGCAGGGATTTATTACAAGTGATCTGCACACTATCTCTCAAAACTAATCAAAGTAAAACTACAAAAATCAGAGATCTATCTACTTTCACCTAATCTGACCTAAAAAACAGAAACATGATGAACAACAAGTTGTGAACAGGAAATCATGCAAGATAACTATGAAAACCTAAGCAAGAATAGATCTAAATATGCAAGCACAACTGGTATCAACTTTTCCAACTAAAAATCTAACACTTGCAATTGCATTGAAAGGCAAAACAGTGTTTTTGTGGCAGCAAGTATGCCTTGGTCTCAGCTCATGGTCCCAAGGAGGGAGAGATGAGATCAGGGATTGCTTGGTGGCATTTTTGCAGATCTTTTCTATTATCAAACTGTCAAATCAACCTGAAGCATGAAAAGCTATTTTAATCATCAAAAGCAACCTAAGTAACAAAGCAATATCTTAACCTAAATAGCAGAAATTATTCTATGAATGCAAAGAAAACACATAATAGTACACAAAGGAGGTACTGGCACTTGGGTTGGGGCCAACCCCAAGAGCTACAGCCTCCTAAGAAAAGCTCAGAGCTGGTGCAAAGTGAAATTTATCTCCATTACTCAAAAAATAGCCATGTCACAAAAATGTTTACAGCAAAAGCTCAAAAATGAGCTGAAAGGCAGAGCAACACCAAAGTGAAAAAAATGACTGTCCAAGAGCTAAACTACCAAGGCTTGAAGCCTTCCTACTTATGCACCATGAGGACCTCCAACAACCCTCCTTAACTTGAGGGGCTTGGCTGCTCAAAACTGCAAGTAATCAGCCACTTCACAAAAGCTGCTCGACTGCCCTTGGAAATCATCTTTGGTGGGCTGCTAAACTCTGACATGATGGTGGAGAACTCGAGGAAGGGGCCATTTAGTGTAGGAAACACCCTTCCTACTAATCCTCAGCCTTGTTCCCTTGTATTTGGCTGTCAACTGGCTCATAAATGCTTGACCTTGGTCCAAAAGATGTTCAAAAAATCTGCAATAAGCACGTATTAGACTTCATGGTCAAGTGACTATTCTCATTCATTCAATTAACATAAATATACTCAAAAGCTTGCATAAACTATGAAGAATGGTGGATTAATCGAGAATAATGGGCAAAATGAGCCCAATAAGTTACCCATTTTTGGGGCTCATCAGTTTTTAGATTTGATTGTGATTTTACTTTTGGTCTCTTTCTTTTATATAGGAGTCTCTTTGGAAGTCCCACTTTTTATGGACATCATTGTACCTAAAATAGTCTCATTGACCTACTTCAGTAGTCATTTGTTAGACATTAATACATTTATCTTATATTTTCTTATTTTATCTTATCTACCAATCTAAGATATCCATAAATTATTTTAAAACCAAACAAAGATGCTCAATAGAGACACTAATACAATCATCAACCATATAAGTGAAGATTAAGATATCAATTTAGGCATATGCAGCAAAAGAAAACAACTTTCTATTGAATAAGCAACCTTGAATAATACTTTTTAAATCTGATAACATAAACAACGAGAAGAATTTCAACACACCTCTCTTTCAGCCCTCACTAACTAGCATTAGCCCACTATAGCAGTACAATATGATGCACAACCAAGAAGGAATAAATTTGAAACGAAATGATGATGACATTGGGTGAAAATCAACCCTAAATATTTTTCCAGAATCAAGCTTCAAACCTGCAATTTTATCTTCAACCCCAAATACAAGTGTCTACGCAATTTCTCCACAATGAATTATTGCCAATGGATAGAAGGCCTCCTTTTATAGGCTTGCTTTACACTTTATATGGAATAAAATATAAATGAATAATCTAGAATTTCCTAGATGTGGGATGCTCCAGTAAGCAAGCCTTCATTATGACCTTGAGATAATCAAACCATCCAAGTGTCACCCTTCTATACCGAATGCTCCACTAAAATATTGCTTTTCCTTAACATTTGTTTCTTTCTAGAGGCTTATCCATCTAACAACCCATTAAAATAGGGTTGATTAATAATAAACAATATTATGATAATGCCAAACATATGCATACAATTTTGTAAGAAACAAAAACAATATTAAACTATAAATGTATGTGAAAAATAGTTCCATCAGTACAACAAATATTAATTAAATTTTAGACACACTTTAAGTTTCAAAAAGAAAATAAAAAATAGATATTAAAGGCTCAGATGCATTTAAATAGGTATTAGAAAATGTTATAAAGTGTTACATGTTCTAGCCCTTACCATCCACCAAGTTCAATAGCATCCTCTGCAAAAGCATCCAACACTCCAAGCATTGAAGAGTGCATGAAGACTGTGTCTAGAAATATACCTTCTGTATATTTGGCCTAAGATCCAAAACAAGGAGGTGCACTATTTATATTAGTGTTTGATGATACTCTAGCTTCCTCACTGATATCTTCAAAATAGTCAACAATTGCACTAATCAAAGAAAAAATATAATAAAGAATTCTTACATGTCAGTACTGTTTAGGCTGCAGAATTGCAAGTTTGTTGAGAACACAATAACCAATGAATGAGTTTTGCATGATAAATATTAGCAAGTGTGAAATATATATAAATATGGAATTTAAAACACAACCATGTGAAAATAGAAAAAGCATGAAACAACTATGAGAAGTGGCCCTAAATATAAGAGAACCAAAAAGTACCAAAATAGGAATATAGACATAAAAATCAAGATCTTTCAAAGCTATGCATCAACTATAATTTCATATTTCCCATGAAGAATCTATTAGTGTCAGTCTTTCCAGCCTTCCTCCAGTGATCAAATATGCTCTTACAAAGTGGTCTCAGAGTGTCAAGGTCAAATTTTGTCATTTCAAAGAGTTTTCAAGCAAAATTTGGTCACTAGGCATTAGGTCTAGGGTTTGCTTTAACTCCTTCTAAAGTTGTCCAAATGTCGGTCCATGTCACCATTCAGCTGAGTTTATCATCATTCATAGGGTTGTCATTATCATGTCAGTGTCTAATGAGTCATTTTACACCTTGTTCATGCTTCAGTTGCACCTAGGCAAGGTCATTTCCCTCTCCTAGGGTTTTGAAGGCAATTTCTCTTGGACGGTCAAATCATCGGCAAAACTTGTATCCAGATGTTCATACACCTTCCCCTATCCTTAAAGTACCTTACCAAATGCTTCCCATCACTGAGATTCCCCAAATTCCTCATTTTCGCACAAACCCTAGTTTCTAGCTACAACCTGGCAATTTTCTAGGTTTGGCCTGTGTTTTGCCCTTTTGGACCCCTTCCCCTCGCTCAATCTCTGAGATTCCACTTTCCCCTGCTTCCTAACATCCCTCCCCACTTCTAGAAATTTCCCCAAGAATTTAGAAGCCCCTTATCCCCTTCATTTCGCTTCATTTCGACAAAATTCCTTGTTTCACACATCAGGATAAGTTTCACTCAAAAGATGTTTCAGAGAAAGCAAAGACGAATTTTGGAAAACTGAGAGAGGTTTTTGTCCAAAACATGCCAAAGAAAAAAAACCTCCTTCACTTTTTTCACAGGTGTCATGGTTTTAGAGAAATGTGAAAATTACAATCGCCAGATCCAAGGAGGATGGCCAAGGCACTAAAACGACGGAAAAGGCCCGATCCACTCCAAATTTTGGCCAAAGCCTCTTTGACTGAGCATGGTACTTGATTGGGGACTCCCATCCCAAATTTCAAGAAATTTGGAGAAAATTTTGTCACTTGTGAATTTTTGGGCAAAAAACAGGTTTTCTCCACCAACACGTCGCGCGCCGCGCGCGACCCTTTCGATGGGCAACTCCTTTTCAGGAAAACTCAGCATTTTTGGATTTGTCACGCAAAGATACACTTGCTCAGCAATTTCCAAGAAATTTCACCAAGTTTTGGGCCTCCAGAAAGTAAAAAAAAAAAGCAAAAAATGACTTTCTGCCACCTTTTTGACACACAGGAAGCAGTCTTGGGAGATTGCAATTTTGGAGGGTCAAATGGCCACCAAATTCAGAAATTCCACTTGGGTTGGAAAGTAGACATCCATACCGTTACAAAAAGCCCACTTTTGCCTCATTTGGACACCTAGAAGTGCCTCAAAAGCAGCTCCAAAGGTGTGCGATGCGTTGAGGATCAGGGCGCGACGTGTTGGGCAGTTTTCACAGAAATTCACCTACAGCTCAGCAAAATGCAGTTTTGACTGGATTTGACTTTTTGTAGATTTTGATCTTCCTTGTTGTAAATGATGTAATTTTATGATATTTTGACACTTATTTATCTCTTCTAGAAGATTCATTCATGAGATAGACAAAAATTTAATGAATGAATTGGTTTCCTAGCTTATAGAGGCAAGTTGTTTTGACTGCCTAGTTTTCAATGCTCAGTTTAGAATTGGTTGAAACAGCTCCTAGGATAGTGAGCTCGACCCCTAGAGGAAAGGAAAGATGTTAGATTGCCTATATTATGTACTTTCTTGGTCATTTTCATGGTTGGACTCTTGAGGGAGAAGGCTTCTATTGTATTACTCATTGTATCTCTGCAATTTTGGCAAAGGAAGAAAGACCAGGGTTTTGCAGTCCTTTTTGGGATTCCTGTGGTTACATGTATTGATGGTGTGTTTCTCTTTGTACTTGTAATTTTGTTATGTGAATCATATTCTTACTTTTCCTTCTGCAAATTAGGCAAATGAAGTGTTAAAGTAGAATTCATGATTGCCATGCTCTGCTTTTAAGTTTGCTTAATATCAATGTTTTCATCTATCTAAAGAGAACTCGTGAAGGTTTTTTGATCTGTTTATCTCTTCACCGGTCATTCCTATCCATTCACTTAATTCAAAGGCATCAGTACAGTCTCCTACCTTGCCCCAAAGAACCCCCTGCAAAAACTGTGTCCAATCCCCGCACCCAAAATTGCCTTTCCCCAATTTTCCACCAAAACCCTAAAAATCCCAAATCAAACCTTTTATATCAGTTTACTAGCCTAAAATCAGTGTTCTTTATTGGTTATCTCTTCCCGTTGAAGATCTTTGCCGAGATAGACTGGAGAGAGCCCTCTCCTGCCCTGTAGGGCTAGCTACGAGGCTAAGTGGTTTGATGTTACCTTGAGTTTCGCCTTTTTCAGCCTAAGGCAAATTCGAGCGCTAACAGAATCAAAACCCAAATAATAATATCCATCCAAGTTATGATGGTCCCAAGCAATTTGAACTGATACACAAATCTAAACAATGGAACAAAGAGCGTTAGCTTGATGGTTACTGGAAACATAACAACAACAAGGTTAATCTCAGTACATCATGCACCATATATATTGCAAAAAATCAACAACAGTATGTACCATCATAGAGAGAATTTGGGCTTGGAAATGAAGTTAGTAGAATAAGAACCGACTCACATTGCCTACATTGCAAAAGCAAGCAATGGCCCATATAGACAATATCCAAGTTCTGCAACAAAAACATGGTTGAAGACCCAAAACATGTACCACTGGAATGACCAATTTGCAAAAATATTCACAACAAATACAAGTTAATCAAGAGCCACCATTCACTACTGTGATGACCCAGGTTCAAAACCTAGCAGACGTGCCCCACACCAATTAATGAGCTATATTGAAGCAGTAAATGGATGGCATTTGCACAATTATAGTACATGGAACATAATTTCTTATCCCCTCCCCCTCTAAGCAAAGGGAAGATTTCACTAAGTGGTAAACAAAATAATGTAATGTACAATATTTGATCTGAAATAAAAATATTACTCTCTATTCCTTAGGAAAAAAACCAACACTTGTGTATTTGGGATTAGGGAAAAAATTATCAGGTAGCATTCCTGCTTTTGCATATCCATGAGGAGGCTTGAGCATTACATCATGAAGGACTAGGAATTTCTTCATCTATGAGCTATTTTCCTTTAATTATCAAACTCACCAAGAAATCCATCTCATTTTGACTTGAAGACAATAGAGAACATCCAAGGTCATAATTTTTTTTCCAAAATCCCTATAATGAAATGACATTGTGCAGGATCTAGCACTACTCTGCATTTTTCAATGACATAATGTGAAAGGGGAGTCTTTGCTACCTATAAATTTTTCAAAACTTCACAATCAGACATAATTAAAAAATTGTTTAACATGGAGTTTACACTCTACCTTGAAAGTGAGAGAAAATCACCTTTACAAAAGAACGTTAAAATGTAAATTACAACAACTTGATAAAAACTTTTACATTTTGGATCAAACGCCATTTTGTTAAAATGATATGCTATTTATTTTATTTATTTTTGCTTTAGCAAGAAGAAGACCTAGACACTCCTTATCATTTTCTCTTCTTCTCTCGACATAATTGTCCTGATGATGAGTCGAGTTGGAGACTTGAAATGTAGACTTTTAAAAATGATACTTGTGGATTCTATTATGAAATCTCACTCTTCAAATCTCAACCACAGAAGTCTCCAAACAACAACTCCTTATCTTGTTATTTTACTTTGCAATATTTTTTAATTCCTTTGACTTGTTTTGGTCATCAAAGGTGATCCATAAACAAGTGACTATATAGCCAACTAGGTTCATCAACATGAATACTTTGTTAAATTCACTTTCTATTATGTTCTTAGTCTTAGAAAAATATATCAGTCTTCAAAATGGCTATAAGGCTTCTGTTATTTTTGCAATTTTGAGTTCAAATACTTCACAACACTACTCAAGACTGGTAAGAACATTCACCCATCCCCTTATAAAATGAACTCAACATCTCAAAAATGTACGATCAAGCCACACAATGGACACAAATGAAGGAAATGAAATTGTGATTCAAAATGAAAATACATTCAACTTTATCCTCTATTATGTTTGTAGAATGAACTCAACATCCCAAAAACATATAAGGTCAAGCCACACAATGGACAAAAATATGAAAAAAATAAAATTATGCTTCAACATTGTACCAACTTTGTAATTCTCTATCATGTTAGTGCACCTTAGAGTTTCTCTTTTCAATAGTTGTCTTTTTTATCCATCAAAATCCTAAGTGATTGGACTCCATAGTGGGTCAAGGTCATTGTGGGGTTACAAAGGTTTCACTTTATTAATATTTGCACAACGCTAGAGATTCATGTTAAAATTGGCAACTAGGGGAAAATTCCACTTTGGACAACTCCTTTGGGAAAGATGATTATGGCATTAAATTCCTCTTTTCGAGAGGACCAAAATTGACCTAAAGATCATCAAAAATGGATAAGGAAAAATATGTCTTTCAGTTTATGAACCACTCGTGGGTAACTCATAAATGTCGGCTTGGGGTTAACTAACCAAGTTAAACTCCTCTCAAATCATATAAAACGAAGGTCTCTTCAACCTCATAAGATACATCTCCCTTTCATCTTTGAGGCAGGCAAGTGGAGGTATTGGCAAGACGCAAAGTTTGGGTCTGGTTTCAGTGAGTTTATTTTCTTATTGTAGGGCCAAGAAGCTATCGGTAGGTTGCTGCCAGTTTTTGGAAAATTTAGAAGATATGTTGGGGTTACTTTGCATGTTCTCTCTCCTCCAAATAGGCCAAGCTCCTAAGATAGGAGGCTGGGGCTTCAAAAAGGAGAACTGAGTTGATTTGTTGCATATTAGGGGTAGTATTTACCCTCTCCCATAGGTCAAGATATAGTTCCAGGCTTGAGGGAAGTTTTAGGGCTGCTTTGTGTGGGGTTCCTCTTGTGAAGGATGGCTACAACTATAAGAGGTTACTTCAATTAGGTTGCAGGCCTAAACAAGCTTGAACTGAGGTCATAATTCTAAGCCACTGCCATCGAGTGAGTTTTGGAGAAAACTTAAGGGTTGAAACTAGCCCTAACCAACCTTAGAATGTGGACAGAGACATTAAAAGGAAAGGTGAAGCCTTGGTCAGTTGTTTGGAGGAGAGTAAAGGGTTTGTAGTCATGAGACAATAAACCCTAAACATAATTCAGTCTATAGCTAAAGAAGGTCAAGCCAAAAAGGAAATGTTTTGACCATCGTTTACCACTGAACAAGACAAAATGTGATTGTTGTTGTTGAAAGGTAGGTTACTGGAATGTGATTAAAGGAAGAATTCTGGATCGTTTCTTTGGAATTTGGATAGTGATAATAGTCATCTCATTGGAAAGTATATATTAACTTTGAAAGTACTCTCTCTTTCTCTATTTTACATTTTATTTAAATAATAAGAATAATTGTTCAAGGGTTTTCCCCTCTTGGGGTTTTTCCCTGGCTTGAGCCATATTCTCGTGTTCTTCTGTCTAGGCTTGTCTCCAACACTTTTCATTTATGTTATTTCGTTAGCTACTTTCATATAATGTTTAATGTGATTTCTCATGGATTAATGAGCATATGGTTGAATGAAGTAAATAACCTAAGAAAAGAACATGTTAACTAAAAATGAACATGGTATCAGAGCTCAGGTGAGGACAAGCCCAAGCTTAAGAGATTGCAATCACTAAGAAGCATAGGAATTTCAGTGAGCAGTAACCTTCAGCCCTCTGTGGTAGGACAAGTCTGAGTTCAAGAATGAAAAATCTGTGATATTGTCTTAAGGCCTTCTTCAAGCCCTAATCATTGAACATGGGCACCAATCCAAGAGAAACTCAATCATTACAAGCAAGGTTGGAATTCATCAAGGTATGTTTTAATATTCATGAGGTGTGTTTTAGATATTTTTAGAGGATTATTTTCAGATTGTATCATAAGTATATAGAAGGAGATGTTTCCCTTGCCTTGACTCCAAAATCCTTAAGTAACCCTAGAGGTGTCATAGAGACATAGAATGATTTATATGTCAGAATAATAACTCCAAATCCTTTGGCCTGGTGAAGTTAAGGCAACTAAGAATTTATTATGACTTGAGTTCATCACTGTTGTGGTAGATTGGCCTAATAAATCAAGAGGCTTAGTGCTGAATTGATTACTATACTCTGAAAAATAGTGAATTGTTGCAGTATCACCATGAGAATGATATTCTAATCCTCGTCGCTGTCCTACAACAGTCATTCGAACAAAATTCTGAGAAAAATAATGTCCTTAATTGTGATGTGTCTGAGATTCAAAGAGGACTTCTGGATATGATAAACATTTCATCATTAATGAAGGGTACCTAAAGTCCAACAAATAGTTTCGATGATCTTTATCTGAGATTGGATCAATTTTGAAGAATACCTTCATCTCATTTCTGCTCCACTTAAATTTTAGCACCACTACTCAGGATAACAATGGTTGAGTTGGTACACTATTTAAAGAAGTCAAAGTCTATCCATTTTATAATACTCAGTTCAAAGGGGCTTCCACTATAAAGAGGCTATTATAGACTTGGCTTCCACTATAAATATGTTATTTAGTTCAATCTCCTTATCTACCCTAGTAGTATGAGCAACGATTAGTGAAGCAACATCTTACAATCAGTTCATAGTAACGTGGGAATTGTGAGCATCTTGATAAACATTGCAGTGACATATTCGCTATTGAATCCATAACTCAGAACCCATGTTGATGCATCCAACATGTTAGAAATCAAGTAGACATCATATTTATAGGAAGACCATTATTAACATTATCTTACATTAATAGATGCTGTCAACATTAAGATAAGTTCAAAGTAGTCATGGCATTTTGACAAGTTTTCAACGATAGTATCATTATGATGATAAGATTTGTTCACAATCTAAGTTGTGAAAAAGTCATGGCCATGGATAGTACATTGACATTTGTACCTCTCTATTGATTTTCCAAGCTTCTCTTCAAAATCTTCTCCATACAAAAAGAGGCTAGAAAAAGAGACATAGGACGATGAATCAACAGTAAAGGCTCATCATTATTTTGGATAATAGCATAAAATGATTATTGCATCTCTACAAAGTTAAGAATATATGCCACAGTATGAGACCCTTGATTTGTACAATCGACATCAGCTCGCATATTTCTTTCAATAGTTGAGCCCACTTGTCGAGATTTATTTTATCTACAGAGACTACACTAAAATCCCACTATAGATAGATTTTTTGTTACATTGGGAGGAAAGATAGTTTCTCGCACCAAGAAGTGAAAGTTTTCCTTTTTTTAATCCTCTTTTAGTTTCCAAGAAATAGTCTCCTTGAACTTTTGGAGTGGAGGTTTTGCTGAAGATATGTCAAAAGGGAACAGTTATGGAAGTTTGAAAGACCTGAAATAAAAGTTTGCATAGTAGAGATGCTTGGTTATATCAGCTCTTCTATATGTATGGCATCTCAACATATTTAGCTCAACCACATCTATGGTCTCTTTTTAGTCTTGCATTATGCATGATATTATGACAGACTAAGAAGAAGCTACAAGGATCCTCAGTAAAAAAAATTGCAGCTCACTTGAAGTTTTCAGTTTTAAAGAAGAACTAAGAGAAGAAGTGCATGGCAATTTGGTGCAATTCTTTGTAACAAGCCTTGTCAGCAGAGGTGCCTTGATGAAAGTGCACTACAAATCCTTCACATATTGGTTTCATTAAGCAAGGATCTTATGATGAATTTTCTTAATGTAAAAGGAACCCTCCTCTTCATCGATCTGGTAATTTGATACATTGCTAGATTTCATCTAGCAATAAAAAATAACACAACAATCCCGAGTTAATATCATAGGAGGATTTCTTCTCTCTGAATGAAGGACTTTAGAATTCTCTTCTTTGACCTAAAGCTTTTTAAAATTTTGATGTCACAATTACCTCATGGAAAGTCTCATCTCTAATCTAGGAAGCTCATGATGATTACCCAAAGCAAGACTTCAGAGGGACATATGATGTTTGGGTTCAATTATTGATGATGTTTGTACAACAAATAAGAGGGAGTTGATGAAATACCTAGATTTATTCTTAAGCTTAAAAGTCTGATAAAATAGAGAAGTTGTTGAACTGTTCATAGTCAACACTGGTGTATGCTAATACTTTTAAGGATATGCCTCATACATATATTGGATATCTGCTCATTAAAGATCAAGTATGATCTTAAGTACATTGTTGGTCTGATAAATGGAAATCTCATCTAAGTATTATGTCTCTTGGGGACCACCTTCTTTTTTTGAACAAATAAAAGATTGAAGTTTGTTACTCTGGAAGCACCATTGGAGGAGAATGTATAAAATAAGAAGTCTAGTTCTTCCATAGTTGTTTCAAGCCTAGTTCAAGGTTGAGAGATTAGTTTTATTCTCTATTGAAGTAGGGTTATTTGTAAGATATCTGTAGCTTATTTTTCTTCAATAAAATTCTCAAGAAAGAAAGGGTTTTCCCTGTTGGGTTCCCTAAAAAAATGTTGTGCTCTGTTGTGTGAATTTTGTGTAAATATTTATGTTCTATTCTGCTACTATTTGGTAGAGAAATTCTATGTCTGTGTGAAAAGAAAAATTATTTTCAGATTTTTCATACTAGTAGATCATAATTTCGTGGAAATTCTATGGGCCTATGGCATTAAGAAGGTAGTACCCACATTGCATGAGCCAGTATTGGAGAAGCATGCCAAGTATTTGGAAAAATGCCTTGAAGGGATTTGGTTTAGAATTTTTTGAGTCATAACCAGAGTTGTGACGCAAAGATAATGATAGGCGAGTTGTGGTTAAGTAGTTAAAACTTAATTCAAAGAACTTTCAATTCCTAAACCGAATTTCAAAACCCCCTGAAAGCATGTTGTCATGTGAATGCATTAGGTTGTCTTTTCTAGCAGACCCACATTAGAAAGAAAATGCTTGCCACAATTGCGAAAAACAAGTTTCCTAACTAGTCCATTCCAATGAACCTGGAACACTGCTTGTATCTTTCTTGTTTTCGTATCAATAATCAATATATCCCCTTTGGAATTCCCATCATAAATTAAATCACCTATCTTATTAAAACTTGCAGCAGTAGATTTAAGAGCTACACTTCCATCAAAGAATTAACTTCGAGAATGAGCAACTTGTTCTGTATCAGCAGATTGTGTTGAAACAAGAAGTACATACTGGTTGATTGAATTGAAGTCCACAAGGATTGGTGCACTGGCCATCGGACAAGCCAAACTCAAATATGGATTGTGTGATCCAAGATGAAGATGAGCATATAATGGAGTGAAATACATGCAACCTTTTGTCCTTCAGCAACATCCTAGAGTGTCAAAGATTTATCTGTAGCAGATGTCAGTGATTGATGACCATGCCTAGACCAACACACACTTGTAATAGCTAAACCATAGTCCTTGTCATGAAGTTCCTTAGCAACTCCTCTAGTTTCAAAGTCCCATATAACACAAGTTCCACCTGTACAACCAATTGTTTCATCCATATAAACAACAATTCAAATCTCTTTCCAACATATAGAGATGAAAGTGAGCATTTAAATATGAAAAATAAGCATACAACATAATGACAATTGTCCAGAGAAAAGTAGAAATTCTAAAATTTGGTAGCCCATGGGAAAATAAGATAACAAAAATTGTTATTAATCATCAATATATTAGTAAAAAATATGAGTGAAAAAATTATTTCCAGATTTCCAGGTTTGTTGAATCACAAATGGAAGAACCTTATTTAATTGTTACTAGTAAAATTTAGAATATTTCCCAGCTATTGTTAGCCCACTCTACATAAAAGCTAAAAATAGCTTTAGAAATTTGAAGCTTCTGAATTCGCCAAGTTTCAGTTTCAACGACAGAGGAACACAAAACATGACAACATTTTCATCAACTCACAATCTAGAGAACATTTTGCTTGAACACCAAAAAGCTATTTTTTGTTTCTTCTTTCAATCAAGCATTTTCATATCTAACAAGAATTGATAAATGATAAACCTTTGATGAGTGTTCCTTGGAAACCACATATATCACATATGATCTATTTTAGTTCATGGTTACGCATAATAACAAAAATCTCCACTGAAAATTTAAAAACCTCTATGTAGCCTTGACACTTCAGAACAAGGAGATAACTTAATACACTAATACACAAAAGATTACACATTTTCATCAGCTCACAATCTACAGAACATTATATTTCAACATCAAAAAGATATTTCAGATTTCTTTTGTTTCTTCTTTCATTCAAGCATTGTTATATTTGACAAGAATAGATAAATGATAAGCTTTTGTTGAGTGTTTTGGAAACCATATATATGACATTACACCTATTTAAATTCATGTTTTCACATACTAACAAAAAATTCCATCATTGAAAATTTAGAAACCTCTATGTAGCCTTCACACCTTGAACAAGGAGATAACTTAATATACTAGCTGAATTTTCCATCAAAGCATCAATTTCAACTAGTTCCCTCTAAAAATACTGCAATTCCAGATGTATCTAGTCATTTTAGTAAATAACCCTCCCTAATTTATATATGGCCTACAGATAAAAACTGATGATAGAAAATTAGAATTAATCTGAAAATATCTTTAGCTTTATGAAATTTTGGAACAAACATTTGAATCGGAAGAAAGAAAAACTAAACATCAAATCTATAAAAGAAAAATTATTGAGAGAGGGGAGGAAAAGGGGGGAATGAATACTAACTAGCGAGAAGTTTTCTATTGAGGACCGTTAGTTCTAATATCTCCTTCTTTATCTTTTTAATTTTATAGTCCTTTTCTTAAGTTTCAACTCCATCATATTTTTGATAGTAGACTCTATTGATTAGACTTCACATTCTTGCTCAAGGAAAATGGGAAGCACTAGGCTTGGAGGCCTAAGGAATTCAAAATTTCCTGCCTTTTCTCCTGCTAAGGAGAATGAGAACTTTCTTTGCCATCAAGATTACGAAATCTGACCGGTTTTAAGGATGGATTTTTTAGAGAACTCAGTCCTTCCACCTTCTAGTGATCCACATTTTTAAAATACTTTGTAACTCGACCATTGTATTCTTGATAAGTATCCAAAGAGATTGGATATTGCTTGTTTTCCACCTGAGAAACTTAGAGCCTTTCTTGGCCTTATAGGTGCACACCATCGATGGCAACTTCTCTAGATTCAAAGAACTTATAATAGGAGAGGCAGACTACTTATTAGCCCTTATCAATGAATATTCAGGCTTATCTAAATCTTACAATGAAGAATCTACTGAATAATGTTTGTGAAAAAAAGTAGAAGATCGGAAGAGATAAATATAAGAACTTAGAAGATTATATGGAAAGGAAATGTGTAGGTTATGATGAACATGTAGTTTTTTTTATGGTTGTAATGATGACTTCAACACCCTAGTTCACAAGTCAAATTCTCTAGAATTTAGCAATGCTTTACAAAAAAGATCAGAAGAGATGGCTCTATAAACTTGAAAATTCTATAGAAGGGAAATTAGTAGATAATGAGGAACATGCAGATCATCTTGAGAATTGTAAATATGAAGTCAAAACCCTATTTCTTAGCTTGTCTGCTTGAAAAAGTTGAAAGTGATTTCTCAATGCTTCTTCAGAATTTGTTAATGATGTAGATGTAGAAGAGGATTATGCCGAATAATCAAGGATTATTTTATTGCACAATGGAAATGATGAGGTTAGGCTAAATCTTACAATCATTAATAGGAACTCAATACCCTATGACTGTAATTTTGGCTTGACTGGAGCTAAAACTAAACCATTTCCTAGTGAAAAGATAATAATTCATACCAATAATGTTCAGAAGTTAAATAAGGGATCTACAAGTCATGACCAGAAATTTGGTGTTACTAAAGCCATTTGTTTATGACTTGTTGAAATTATTTGTAGTACATCAGTGAAGTCCAAGGACCTATTCATTTAGTAGTATTTTTCAGCATTGCTAAACATGAACATAAGACTCCATGCACAAGTCAACTTAATAATAATCCATAGTGCGCATCAACCTGTACCATGCAGTTTGACCATGCAGTCAACATTGCTAGATTTGATTGCAATGGTAGCACTAGCATCGATGTCTGTATAAAATCCTTTCATCTATTCACTACAAGTACAATTTTTTTGTAGAGATTATTGTGTATAGATCTCCTAATCAAGGCTTGCTACCATAATAGGTGATCATATTAATATATTTTGATGATATAGAAGCATCTCAAAATGGTACATTTTTTATCAACTAGAATTTATATTTTCTTCTTGTACAAAATTTCGACAACAATTTGTAAATGCGAATGGAAATTATAATACTAGGTGTACTGATTGTGCGAGTAATTTTGAAAATAAGGTTGATTGAAAGAGTTTATATGCATTATGCATATGATGGATGGAACTGTAGATTATTACGCAAAAGTTTTTATGTTGTAGAAGTGTTTTAAGAGGTGAGCTTTGATACGAAGGCAAATTAGTCCACACCAGCATCCCTAAAATAGGATTTATGCTCACATCCCTAAATGGGACTTATGTCCAACACATTCTCATACAATCCAATGTCAACATGTATGCCTAGTGTGGGAGTCTATTAGATACTTGTGGATTTTTTGATTGAAATACTAGACGAGATGCGATTTCATGGAGTGTCATGATAAGTCATGGAAATAAAATGCATGTATTGACATTGTTTCATTATATGTAGCAAGAAGGAATACCACCCAATGGATTCACCTTTTCTTTTTCTCTATCTTCATGTGCCAAATTGAAAGCTTTGGAAGGTGGTGTGAAGATAATTATAAGTAGATTTTAGTTGGATGCCTTTGTGGAAAATGTCCTCATAGACATGCATGTGAAATGTGGAACCATAGAGAAGGCATGGTACTTGTTTTACAATATGTGGTCTAATGAAACACTATCATTTCTTGATATGCGCATAATTAAAATTCTCTTGATTCCCTGAAGCTCTAAAAACATACATAAAGGCATTGGGCTAGAATCCAAAAGCTTTTATAAGGTTCTTCATGTGTGCCACTTTGGAAACTATAGAATAGAGCATGGAGATTCATGAACAAATCAAGGGAGTGGTCTTGATATGAATATGTTTGCATGGAATGGCTCTATAAGAATGTATGTGAAATGGGGAAGCATATAGACTGCAAGTGATATGTTTGACAAAATCCCTTAAAAAAGCATTGTCTCATCGGTTGTGATCATTGCTATATATGTGAGGAATGGGTAGGGAATATATGCACTAAATCCTCTCAAATAAGTACTACTGGTAGGAGTAAACCCACATAATAAGAAATTTTCCAATATATTTATTGTGTGTTCTTACTAGGGAACTGGAGAACATGGTCTGGAGATTCATGATTCAATAATCAAGTGGCTTTTAGTTAAAAAAAAATTGCAATGAGAACCCTTATAAACATGCATAAAAAATGTGAAAACTTATATAAGACACAACATTTATTTGATTAAAAGTAGCCACCACATGTCACTTCTTGGAAAACCATGATTGCAACATATGGCATGCATGGACAAGGTAATTATTCTCTCAAAAAGTTTGAACAAATGTGGCAAGTAGGTATGAACTCAAAACATGTTCAACTTATGTTTTTTCCACCTATGGCTATGTAGGCCTAGGGCATGAAGAAGGCAATACCCAAATCGCATGAGCTAGTACCAGAGAAGCATGCTAAAATGCCTTGAAGGGATTTGGTTTAGATTGGTATGAGTCATAACCAATGTTATGACTCAAAGATAATTATAGGTGAGTTGTGGTTAGATGGTTAAAACTTAATTCAAATACTTAAACTGAAGTTCAAAGCCCCTGAAAGCATTTTTTCATGTGAATGCAACCAATGGAACCAATTGAGGAATCCACACTAACGGATAACTATTGCATCCTAGAACAGGTTGAAATCCCTACTAATACTAAGTGAATTTGGTGTAATGTTTTCAGAACCGGTCATTTTTTGCTCAAAACCGGTCCGAAATAGGCCTTTGAACCAACATATTTCACTGAAATGACCGTTTTAGAACCGGTTCTGTGTAATTTGTACCTATGCAAGGAAACATAGAAAAATGCCTTTTTTTCTTTTTTATTTTAATTTTTCAAGTTGTTCGGCCACTTCTAATTCTCCCCTAGGCTAGCCTAATATTCAAGCTTATTGCCCTTAGCCTAATAATCAAGCCTATGGCCCTGGTATTGCTGTGCAATTCATGGTAAAGTTAAATTCTTAAAGTAAAAGGATGAAAATGAAAGATAAAGGAGAATGTCACTTTTACTTAAATTTCTAACATTACCATGAAATGACTCAATATGTTTGTGAGTGGTTCCAACCTAATTTGATTTCATATCAAGAAAGTAGAATTTTATATTTCACTCAAAATCTAGCAAAATTAACAGTTTTTTAGGATTTTAGGATTGGGGGATTGCAACGTTTATGTTGGATTTTTTCATGTACAAGGGTATGGAACTAGTATTTAATAAAGAGAACCAAGCCCTCTATGTACTTTTATGTTAGTGACATTGGTTGTCGAACTGCTCTATCATGACTCTACTAAAAATGTACCCATCACTCAAACAAAATCTTGACATGACATGCTACATTTTTCTATCTTATTTTAATGGCTAAATGGTTATATTGATGATGAAGACACCGATAGAGGCTATGATTTTGATGATATGTAGGCATTTTTGTAGCATGCTTATTTTTGGATGTTAGAGGCCATCTAGAGCCTATTTTCTGATGTATTTTTGGTTCAGAGATGGATTGCACTCGATGCTATTTTGGTTATGTGCACCCTTACATGTAATGTAAATGAGAAATTTTGCATATTTGTGTATAAATGGTTTGGATTCATATGGATGCACATGAATATATGTGTTTTTCTTTAAAATATGAATATTTATTTGTTTTTAGTAAACCTATTTTTTTTCATTTTTTTACCGGTTCCAGTCCAATTCTGAGCGGTTCTCGATCCATAAGGTTTTTTGGTTTGATCACTAGTTCGGTTCTGATAACATTGATTTGGTGTAATAAATGACCTCTACCAAATCATTATTTCAACTACAATGATTCTATCTTTTACTTCTCTTAATTAATATTAGTTTTATGATTTATCACTTCGAAATGTTGTATAACTCTGATAAAACATGGATCTTAGTTTTTCGACACTAAAGTCTCTAACAAACACTAGAAATATAATAAGAAGAGTTCCATGTTTCAGAATTAATTACAGACTTTCCTTAAAGTGAACATTGATGCCATGAATATAGAAAATACAAATTTATACGTTCATAAATTCATTAAACAACATTTTGACATAAAACATTCATTTAAAATGTAGATAGCCATAAGCATCCTCAAATACATAAATTTGTCTATTTGGTCTAAACAAAACTCGCCCAAAAGGGCACAAATAAACTCAATTTTTAGTTCATTTAGCTCAACTTATCTACAAGCCCCCAACCATTGTAACATGTCAAGGAACATAGTCATCACAGAGATAAATACAAGGCATGCACTTGTTACAAATTAAGTTTTCACTTCTTCACTCAAAAAGGAGTCACTAGGTAGAACACTACAAGCTTAAGATTAGTCATGGAATCATTTGTATGTTACTTGCAAAACATTGCCAATATCATAAAACCCTAGGTGGACAAACCCTCGGCTCTTATGACGTGTTGCCATATTTCCTAATTACTTGCTAACAACCTCTCTTAGCAATGAATAAGGATTCATGGATTATTAAGCTGATTTTAGCAAAAATGGCAGGTTTTAAAGCAACACCTAATAATGTTATGCAAAAAAGAAATCGAAAGGTAAGAGTTTAGCTCTCAAGTTTATCTAAAAAAAGGTAGCACCTTTTGAAGAAAAAAGTCTTCAAAGATTTGCATTATTTGTATCCAAAGCAAACAAATGTTGCAGAAATCGTTGTTGAACTCAAAGAAAAAAAACACTATCATGGAATGCAAAACAAAAATATAGACACCAATCATGTTAAGCCCAAAAATTTCTCAATGCAAATGCATAAATAACTGAAGAGGTCATGATTTACATACTTGTTGATGTATTCCCTTCCTTTTTCAACAGATATTTGATGGGGCTTTGAACATGCTCTCTATGTCTATCACTCAATTGTGAATTTGCCCTCCTCTTCAATAGCATCAATTTTTTTTCTACTTCTCCTATATCCATAGAAAAGACCTCCAAATAGCCATTTCAAAACCAAAATAACCCACCTCCTTCCCACGAAATGTAGAATTAATCGACCACCTAAGGCATGGGTGGCAAAGGCACAAAAGTTGAAAAGGCTAAAAACCTAGCTTTTGCTTTTAAGTTGGTTTTTTGTGTGAAAGGAAAGTTATAAAGCTAACTAAATTTGTAAGGATAAAATTTTTAATAATGAGTAACTACATCGAATCCGTTAATGGAAGCCTTTGTTAACGTTGACAACAGTTGGAAATAGATATAGTAGGAGGATAAAATCAGCAACAATGGTCCTAGTTCATCCTTCGAACATTGAAAAGAGAGAGGATGCCATCCTTAAGGAATTATTCATTAATCCCTTCGTCATATGCCACTCTTTTGGTACTCATAGCTCTTACTACTCTCTTGGTGTCCCTCTCAGTGAAAAGGCAACATGAGGAAGGGGGGAGGGGATGCAGATACTAGGTTGTCAAGGGATGTCAGAAAGGTTGGTTGTGTGAGAGAATAGGGACTAGGGGTCAAGGTTGGGATGGATGTAGTAGCTCCTAGGAAAAAGAGTATGCCAAAATTCTTTCGAGGAGTGGCAGAGGACTTCACAAAATTCTCACCTCCTCTAGGAGAGAAATGTTCCCTTGTAGAGGGCTACATTCCTTAACTAATACCTTCCTTACTTTGGGGTTTATTCATTCCTTTATATAGGGTGTTTTTGTCTCTATTCATTTGCAACTTCTGGAGCATAAACCCTTGAAGAAGAAGCTTAGAAATGACATGGCGACAAGAAACGTTGCAAGGATTTACTCCATACTCTAGGCATACTCACCCAACAAGCAAAAGGTGTCATTGCTGACTCAAATACAGGGATAAAGACCACACATTGAAAGGGATTATTTACATGTAAACTTATGGTATTCCTATGGAATTTCTAGAGTATAATTCTTGCTCTAAGAAGATCTACCACTTCTGAAAGGCTTGAGAAGCTTTGAGACAAAGATTGTGTAAAGAATTCATAGATGATTTCCCTGAATCTAGCCAATAGAGTTCAAAGAAAAATCCTAGAAAAAGTAGGTTTGCAAAGAGGAACCTTCCCATGAATACATTTCAAGACTTAGATTCCCACTCTTAGTTGGCACCAATAGAGTCATAAATTGGTAGCCGAATATAAAAAAATCAAGAAAAATAAGTATGGTACAACAAGTTTTTTTTTTTTTTCACAGGTAGATAATTTATATTCAATCAGTGATAATGGTCATTCAACTTTAGCACAACAATGTTATCAATGCATAGTTCAAATTTTAGAGTAATATCTAGATAGTAAAATTGAACTGCCAAAAAAAATTCTATGGGATGTAACAGAAAAAACTTGTGGCATCTACTACTTGTTATACCCTGGATAAAGTCCTCTTGGGATTTAACCCACAGGGGGGAATGGGGAATATAAATGCATTCAACCCAATTTGAGAAAACAAACTAGTTCAAAATTTAGTAGAGCAGTGGGTAGAGAATGTGTAGTACCTACTTTGGAAGCTCCCTGAGGATGCATTTAAGAGCATTCTACATTTGCATCGAAGGCACAAGTGATGAATATCGTACTAGGTCTTTAATGAATGTGATTGTGGATGTGCATCTACTCTGCGACATTTGGGAAAGTGATTCCCACTCTATGATTTCTTGTGCATATTTGGCTTTGTGCTTTAGCAGATATAATTTGTTTAGCAGGTGATGCTACCTAAGATATTGTACATCACCGGTATTTGTGTGGTATCGGTAGAAATGGGAGAAGGAGGAGGGGGAGGGGCATTGTGATTCCACTTTCGTTTCTTATATAAAAATCCATAATCATCCACAACTTTCCATTCATATTCTACTACCAAATCCAGGCACGTGTCTAGGACAAGTCTTCTATGTTGTGATTCATTCAGGACTCTGAAGGATTGAGCCTTAAAAAACCAAGAGAGAAGGGAATGCGATTGAAAAATGGGTATGGGAAAAAGGGGAAATGAAAAATGGTGTGGTTGTGAATGACTTGGTCCAAAGAGTGGAGGGAAAATCAAATTTTCATCTGTCCTCAAATGTATCATTGCATTTAGTTGCAATGGTTAATTAGAATATGGAATATTGTGAATATTTTTTATTTTATAGTGCATCTAAAAAAATTAAATTCAAAAAGAATATTAACTTATATTATTATTATGTTTGTATAAATTTAAATATTTGGTACAATATTATAGAACAAAGTCATAAATATTTCTTTTTAAATGATTGGTATATTATTTTATTAATTTAAAATTGTTTTAAAAAAATCAATGGAATGAATTTAAAAGCATTAATATAGTTGACTAAACTTTAAAAGAACGTAAAATAACACAAGTATATTTTCCTCCTAAGAGATTACAGGTTTAAAATCTAAGGGGTAGAGTATATATGCCTTCGTAGACTTAGCAGTGAAAGATTATTATCCAATTTCAAGGTCACATAGATTTAGCAGTCAATGATTATTATCTTATTTTAAGGTCACAGCCAAGCCATACACCAAATTGGCGTATGAGACCCCCTTGTTTGTGGGACAAGGGACCCACCTCCACGCAGCAATTTGAATGCTAATTCTACGAAGGCATACATACTCTACCCCCCTTAGGTTTTGAACCTGTGATCTCTTAGCAGGAAACACATGCTCTTAACCATTAGACCCTCTCAATTTGTATATAAAGAACACAAATTTAAATTTACGCACTTTACATTTTCATTACATTGTAAATTTATGAAATTGTTAGTTTATGTTTTGGTTGACTTTTCTAATTGAGCCAAGAGGCACTTGCAAGTAATGTAATGTCTTATAAACATTTTGGCTCAAAGTAAATAAAAATAAGAATAATAAAATAAAATAAGTGTTTAAGAAGTATAATATTTTAGCTAATCTATAACAGCTTTGAATCTCTTATATCACTTCTAAGTTTAGATTGTTGAAGTGACACAATTAAAATGATGAACATAAATAACTAATTTGTATTATTATAGTACTTGTTAGGTAGTCATATTTTTGTTCCTGGACTAAATTAGTCATTCATGTTAGTCATTTTCAGTTGTATTACTTATAATCTAGTCGTATATTTTAACTCATGACCAAGTTAGTCATTTATGTTAGTCATTTTTAGTTGGGTCACTTAAGATTTCTCATTTCTGGTAGTATTTCACTTGGCAAAGTTACGGTGACTAACTTTTTTAGTGACCTAGTCATTAATTTCATCATTTTTTACTAGTGTTTGAGCACTTCTATGATCTCATTGAAGGCATGTTCTATCACTTTGATCCAGACCATCTTAAGCAGAAATTGTTAGAACAATGGAGGGCTCCGCATGAATCAGTTATTGATTTTTGGTAGTGCTTCCATGACTTGCAGTTTCAATCTCCGAGGAGCTAGATGAAATTTTCTTATCTTTGGGACTAGTTCGAGCACTACCTTAAGAAATCTGCTCGTCCGAAGAGAAAGCTTGAGATGAAGCCTCCCTCAAAATTCTTCATTAATGGAGATGCACAATCTCATGTGGATGCCAACACTATTTCAACTGACTGTCCGCCTTCCTCTCATTCAACAACTCACCACTGCCAAGTGATTCTGAAGAGAATACTCACGCACTTGTTCATCCTTCACACTCTCCCAACATCACTTCACTCAGTTTTCGTGTAGATTTGGTTGTGAGTCCTTTGAGTACTCATATGAATGCTTGTCTATGACCTCTGTCTTCACACTCGGGTTTTCCTCCTGATGATGCTTTATTTTTTTCATCCATTCCCGAATCTTCACTTGTTGTGAATGAGGAACAACCCATTGACGAAATTGGTGTTGCACAACCAACATGCGTTTTCATTCATGAAGAGTATGAGTGGGAGCTTAAACATCAACACTTGACAAAGGATGACTCCCTTCCATTTGAGCCCCCTTCATTCTTTCCTAACCTCTTGGGTGAGTCTGGCATCCATGATTTTGTATGTTTGTCTCCCTCCATGGATGTACCCATTATTGATCACTCATAGGACTGACCAAATGTTAGTCCATCATTCGACAATGGAGAGGATAAGCTACTCATTGAAAATCCACTTGAACCTTCATATGTCTCTTCTGGAAACACAAAGGATGAGTTTGTTCGCTTTTCATATACCCCTCTATTCGATTCATTTGATAATGAGGATGCTGAAGAATTCATTGATTTTTCTGATTATAGCAGTCGTGATCCATTTACTTCTTTTTTTTTATCACGATCATTACTCTATCATAGTTGATATTTCAAAGTTGTTGGTTTATGATGATCTACTAGATGATGAAGTTGAGACACCCATGACTGTCGAGGAACTTCAGACTGAGCTGATGGTTATGACAGGCCCTTGCTCTCTCGGGGTTAGTCTCACGTCTGATCATGAAATTCTTCAATCACCCAAGGCTCCTCATCACTCATCTATATGCATTCAAGATCTATCTCACACACAGATAACACTTCCTCCACTCAAACTGCACGATTGCATTTCTCATGCATTAGAGTCTTACATTGCAAGCACTTGTGCGCGATGCAAGTTATCTTTGTTTCTTTCATTTTCTTGCATGTCATAGTCAAGATCATGCTTATATTTCAAAGTTGCATGTAGTGTCACACAGCACCATGATAAGTCCACAGATTGTCTGTCATGCACTCACTTATGTCCGGTGGGCACCTTGAAACACAAATTGTGGTTGGCTTCATTGTTATATCTTTCTTGTTTGCTGGTTCACACAACTGGGTTTCTCACAGACCAAGCCTTCACCAACATGGGTCTACAATGCACCGATGGATACATTGGAAGTATCACTTCACGTGATCAGGCCCATGCACCGTTAGTGTAGGAGTAGGACTAGTGTTTGCTTTCAGTTCTTTGCTTGCATGCTTGTTTGCTTACATGCTTTGTTTGCTAGTTTGTTTGCTTGGTTGTTTGCCTACTTGCTTTTCTTTCACTTTTTCTTCTACTCTTGATTTGCTTTCTTGTTTGTTAGTTCATTTTTTTCGTTCCTAGGTTAATTTTGTATGAAACCATGTATGACTATTGAAAAGAGCTGGGTAAAGTACAAGAGGGCTTGTACAACTATCACTACTTGGTTATCTATCATCTTGCCTTTGTATGATGAGCTTGTTACTTTTAGTCGATGATATGTTGAAGGAAAATATGTACTGTTCAAAGTGAACCTTGGTGAAAACACAATGCTTGCACACTAACTAGTGTCACCTTCTCTAGTCAGTTGCTTTTGGGTTAACCCTTGTTAGCTTAATCAAGCAGAGTAAGGTGAGGGGGAAAACCTTAACAGGCACATCAGAGATACAATAAACTACTTCTCTACTGGAAAAACATCCTCTTCTCTTAATGAGTTGGGATCCCTGTTCCGCCTCTGAAATGAACAAGTGCTATGCACAGTGAAAATGAAAAGTCAAAAAATTCAAAAATGAAAAATGAATAAGGCAAAAGAAGAGAAAGGCTTCCTATGTAGGGAGGTGATGCAAGTAACTTTGCCGAGGTACTAACCAGGCTCACTGGTAGCGGAGTCATGCTTGTGTTCCTATGTGACTCCACCGAGGTACTTTCCAGGCCTGCTAGTAGTGGTGCAACACCAAAGATGAAACTAAAACTATGACGACTATACTACTTGTGCACCTATATGCCCCATAACCCCAATCGAAACAACTACGTTGCCTTGGCTTAGAATGTGTGTCAATCGACCAAGGGATTGGCAAATGCTACATCTTACAATCAAGTTGGTGTGAAACCAAGATGAGCTGAGAACTAAACAATACTTCCAGAGGTGTTAGACTTGGTTTTCATGAATAAGGTGTATGCAGAGAGCTGGATTTCTACCAGTGTGTTGCCAAGTGTTGTAGTAGTTACAACCACCCTCCAAAATTTTTCCTTAGCCTATTTTGGAGCCTCCCTACCAACCTTTGACAACCCTTTGTCTTGCTTTGTCAAGTACTCAAGCTTCAGTGTTTTCCTCGCACAAAGGTAGCCTATCGATCACAGTTGAGCCATTCCCCTCACAGGCCATTCACCCAGACTTGGTCTAACTGCAAGTTGACCATATTCCCCTTGAAAATTGTGCATTTCTAGAGGGTAGTCAAACTTCCCTCCAGAAATTGTGCAATCCTCTCTTGGAACCTGCTGGGCTCCAGAATTGCGCAATCCTGCGAGTCAACACTTCGAGCAGGGTTTATGTAAATTTCCCCATCAGGGCTGCTCAGCTCATGATTTGCGCAAATCTAGGTAGGAGTTAGCTACTCTGCCTATAAATTGCAAAATTCTCCTGGGAAGTCAACCCATCTCCCAGTTAGGAATGCACATTTTTCCCGAGTAGTTGAGCAACTGCATGCAAGAACAGTCTGGTTGACCAGTTCCACCTGGAACAGAGGAAACTTGGCTTGCATCCATGAATGAATTGATCTTCTTGGAATAGAAAGAGACAACATGCAAACAACATTCCATGATTCAGGGAACTATTTTTAGGTGCCGGGGGTTACATGCAAAGTTGTTTTAGAAGTTTCCCTCCAAGTGTCATTTTTTTGTAGATTTGTGGCATGTGCGTCATGAGACCAAAATTATTTATTCAACACATAGGAGTTCATTCATTCACATCAATATTGGAGCTCTGACATCCCACATCACATCTAGGACTCTTCGACACATCGGACTCATCTATTCACAAGTAAGTGGCCTCAACTTGTCTTTTTCAACATTTCTATCACTTTTTGTGTATTCGCTTGTGTGAGTGTTGTTTTCTTGATTTCTTTGAATGCTCTCTGTCATTTACATGTGTGCTAGCTTGTCCTAGTTTTGTTTTAGTTTTCGTTGCTATCTCACTGTTGTCGCATGCATGAAACTGATTTGCATGGACATTCGCCCAACCAACGAACTACCTCACCCACATGCATGTTGATTTGTTTGTTGAATCTTTCATTCATGTTTTGCATGCACTACCAATCACTTGTGTTATCACTTAGTGTCGCCATGCATTTACTATCTTAGTTTCTTTCAATGACCCATTGGTGAGTGGTCCCACCTTGGTGTTATAGACATATTTGGGCACTGCAACCCCAAACTCATATGTCCATAAACTAAGGGCTCCTTAAGTCCCTAAAAGTGTTGTTTCATACCCTGAAGCATCATGGTCAACTAATTACATCATTTCCCAGATGTTCCGCCTGAAAAACTACTCACAACTGGCCAAAACTGGACCATACAGACTGCTCCATGGGCAAGTTGCGATGCATACTAGCTGCCAAACTAGCCATAATGAAATGGCCTTCTGTGGGGTGCGATGACTGAGAATAGACAAATGGTAGAGAATTTTGCTAAGTGGATGACCATGGGATCTTCCAAAAACTTCTCCTGTGACACTTGCCTCTCTAAATTCGCCGAGAGATGAGTAAGAGATCAATGAAATCTCCAAGTGGAACCAAGAACTATCAGTGGAATGACACTAATAAAAAACCTAGAGCTGACTCACACCCTTGCAAGACATCTATAAATGGATCCCTTGTCCGAGAGATCTAGAGGCTGGAATTTTGTATTTTGGAAGGAAGTGTTGTTGGTTTATCTGTGAGAAGAGACATTGCATTGTTGGGTGATTTTCTTGTTCATGAGGTGAAGAGGGCTTCTACACTGGGAGGATGATGCTGGATTAGACAGTCAGGTTATATTCATCTCCTTCACTACTATTAATAAAGTTCTTTGAGTTTTCCTCCATATAATCATGTTTTTATGAATCTTATTTGTTTATGAATGCAATTGTATGGTTAATGTGTTTCTGATTCCGCATTGTTTATAATGTTTTAGATGGAGATGCTTTGATAGTTTGCTGTTACTTTGACTCTACAGGTACTCTTTGAAGAGGCACAAGTAGGAGAGGAGTGGAAAATTCTATCAAGAAAGGGAGAAATCAAGCTAGGATCAAAGCGGAAGATCCAGGTTGGTCCTCTTTTCTTCCCTCTAATCTATCTCACTTAAAGGAACTCTCGAAAGGCTTTCATTATTTGTTTCTAAGATAGCTACCCATCTTAGTGGGACTAGCAATTCGATTCAACACTAGTTTTCCCTGAAACAAAATGGCGACTCCACTAGGGAACGAATAGTTTGTTTTGTTTGTTTATTGTTTTCTTTATAAACTATAGACAGATCTTGAAGTTAGCCAGCTAACCTTCGAAACGCCTTTTCTATGCAATTTGAAGTAGATGAATGCTGCTTCAGTCAATATCTGGGTTGGTTTATGAACTGAGCATCTAACTTACAAAGCATTCTAAGTGCCCTTATGGTAGCTCAAAACCTCATAAGATCTTACCCCTATGCTTTGTTTTTACTGTCCATCATTACTCAGCCTAAATCACTGAACTTAGCTGCAAATTTTGAGCAAAAATGAAGCTCAGTCTCACTCCCTGGTCCATCCCACTATCTGTAACTGTGCAACCTGGATGCATTGCACCTCTCGTATGTTGCAGGTGAGATGCATCCGTGTTTCCCTGTGTTACAGGTGCGATGATTGAGTGATACTATTTTCTTCTCTGAAAGTTGGTTTTTTCCTCCTTGTTTTCAACTTTATTTAGTAGTTTTGTTGTTCATGATCAATATCTTCTTGCTGGAACCTTCTTCCTTCACATATTTTAGCCTCCATTAGTTAGGAATTGTAAATGTTTTTGTGTATTTGTGAATCATTTACAGTCTTCCTTTGTTGAAAGTAGGTTAATCGAACTGTCGTTTTTTATGCAAGTGTCGTAATTGTCATTTTGAATCAAAAGAAGAGTGTCGTAAAGTCTTCCTCTTCTAGATATTTGATTGTACCTTTTTCATTGTGCATGATTTGAGTTATTAGTATTTGAAGTGTCGAAAACAGTTTTCAATTCGAAATCAAAAAGTGTCGTCTTATTATTCCTTTCGTTTTGAAAAGAAATTGTTAGAAATGTTGCTTTGAAAGAAAATAGTTTAGATCTGTACTTAGATTTCTTTTTTGGCATTCAGACATTAAGGAAGCAGAAAACAAATACATGCATGTGCATTTTCATTTTGACTGCATGCGAAGTTTGATTTAGGAAAGTGCATTTAGTGTGTGCTCTATGCTCTCTGCTGAAAGAAAAAAATCATAATCTTCTTTCCTTTGTAGCTAGGATTTTCATTGCTAAAAGAACATAAATGATTGTTTATCATTTTAGATTGTATATTTAGGAATTTCACATCTACATCACACGGTGAACCTTGAAAGACAAACTTCTAAGCAAGATCAACTCTAAAATAAATGTCAATGAACATAAAAATGCTTTGGAACCTAACGCAACACATCTAGAAGTCTAGGCTAGAGACGTGTTCCGGCGTCATAAAACTTGGTAACTATTGTTTTCATCGAAGGTTGGGTGATTCCTCCTCTTTGATACAACAAATGCCAGTATGGACTTGTGCTCCCCGTACCATCGAGTATATATTGGGAGACCACAATAGGCTAATATCCTTTATCCTTAGGAAGCTGTGTCTACCACCCTATCGAT
Organism: Pinus tabuliformis; assembly: GCA_031772625.1. NCBI lineage: Eukaryota > Viridiplantae > Streptophyta > Pinopsida > Pinales > Pinaceae > Pinus > Pinus tabuliformis. Next base: position 250,105,785 of record CM062810.1, on the reverse strand, counting down.
CACAATGCACTGAACATAGCATTCAGGAAGATTGACTGCCGTACATAAGTCCTTGGTAATTTCTATATCATTTATCACCAAGGTGTATTTTGCAGTTTTGTGATCGGTTTGGTAATCCGTCTGGTCTAGATTTCCAGAGTAGTCACTTTCGTTCCTTTTCGACTCCTTAAAATAAAAGGTCCATCTGAGCACTTGTCACTTCAGGCTCATTAAAAATCGAAGGCGACTAGAGTCACCTTTAGCTTTTTCTCGACTCTTAAAAATTGAAAAAGCAAGTTGTGTCAAGGTGTCTTTAAAAATTTATTTAAATCGGAATAACATCCATATTCCTTCATTGATCTAAGGTTGAGATAATGGAGTCCACCAATCGAGGAATCCCTCTTGGAGGGAATCCTAGTCCTTTCTCCTCTTAGGGAGATATTGGTTCCCCATATATGGCTACATAGTCCCTTCCAGGAATTGAAATTGGCCTACCGGTATGGCTTTTCTCGACCTCTATCATTCAAAACACCGTAATTCCTCAATAATCTAATTAGCAACCAGATGATACTAAAGTTACCCCTTCACCTTCTACTTCATTTATTTCTCCCTCCCCTTCTTCCTCTTCACTTGGTGAAACTAGTGACACTAAAAACCAAGTAGCTGAGAAGAAAAAGAAAGGGAAGGAGAAGAAGAAGAAGCCAACTAAACAAGGGAACAACCATGCATCATCTGGCGAAAATCCGCACACTAAACTTTCCAAACCAAAAACTCCATGCGCAATTTGCAAGGGAAGCCATTACCATCGAGATTGCCCTTGCATCCCATGGATCTTGAGAGAATGGTCTCCCCATTTGCACCATTCGGTGTCATCAACCTTTGACAGTCAGGTTGACAGCACACCATCAACTAGTGAAAACGAAGTCAATAGACAGAAAGGAAAAGTCAGAGTTCCATGTAGGTTATGTGAAGGTGATCATACTCTTCACCATTGTCCTTTTCTGGATGAAGCCAAAAGCATTTTGGATAACTGTCCTGCTTCACCGCAGCAACTTCCACCTAGATACAGGAAACTCTTACCAAATCCTTCACTAGCTGAAAACTTGATTGACATAGCTCAATTGTCGATCGAATCACCTATCATTAAAAGTGAATGTTCTGAGTCCACAACGGACCAAAGTCAACTGGTCGACATGGCAGTCGACCTAGTCTTGCCTTCAGAAGGCCCACATTCGAATGATATAGTTCCCAAAGAGAATGAGAACGACACCATTCAAATTCTTTTTTTGAATACAGAGTCTAATGAACTTGGGGGAAATCCACCCATTCCTTTACAACAGGAAGAGACCCTCCCAGTTCATGAAACTTATCTGGACATTTATCCGATACCTCCTCCAAGCAGTCTAGTCATTTTCTTTGATTGGAATCAGCTAGCAAAACGTTGCCTTCCATCTAATGTACCATTCTGAATCATAGTACAAGTTTACAAAATGATCGTGTTTGGCACTATCATAGATGAAGGGGCTTCAGTGAGTATCCTTTCCTCAACTTCTTGGAAAGCGCTTGGTTCACCATCACTTTTGCCTGAAAAACAAAATTTGTCAGGCTTCAACAAAGGAACCAGTCGACCATTAGTGATCCTTCCAAACTTACCGATAACTTTAAGAAAGAAAACCACTCATTTGAAAGTGATGGTAGTCCAAGGTCCCCTAGATTACAATCTACTCCTTAGACATGACTATATATATAGCATGGAAGCTATTGTTTCCACATTCTTTCGAGTGATGTGTTTTCCACATGAAGGCAGACTGGTGCAACTTGTCGACCAGCTTTCATTTCCTGGTTCAAACATAGCTATGAATCAAACATCATCCCTAAATGGTCTCTTCGTGTCAACAATGTCTCTTCAACCTTCATTCCATGCACCTAATCACCGCGAGTAGTTCGATGGGGGTGATGAAGGTTAGGGGGCATGCACCCTAGTCTACTTCAGCAGGAAAACCCAGAGGAAAAGAGAGATTTTCTTGAAAGGTCATAATGCTTGGACCGAAAAAACATTCCCGTATAGGTTATGTGATCAGTCTGATGCACTTATTTCCTTTGTACAATTGTGATTGGAAGCTCACACCATTCACCTTTGTCTATTTCGATAGACAAAGCAAAGGAAGAGTTTTTTGTCTGCCGATAGAAACAATCCTGGCTAACCGCAAGGACTTCCATTTGGTAACTTGGAAACTCTCCTTTTACTGAAACACCTAGGGGCATGCAAACCTTTGTATGCAAGTGAAAAGTGACCATTGATTTTCTTATTTTGTAGGTTCTCAACCCTTTAACCTCGTAGCTCGGTCGTTTCTAGCTTGCATAAAAAGGTCATGAGCACATGTTATAGTAGTGTTCAAGCTCATTAAAAAATAAATCTACCAAGAAACATTATCGAAAGACTGGGAAGAGCAATGTTCCCACAAGGTTCAAGCTCGTTAAAAAATCAACTTGCATTGAGCATAGTTTCTTCAGATTCAAGCTCATTAAAAAATGAAAACACCTTTGGTAAATAACCTTTGTGATCGCCATGCCATCAGCCCTTTTGAACCTTGGTTGTGTTCCTACCGTCACCTCCATTCATTTGGCCAACCATACGCTTCCACTTGATTGTTTACCCTTTTGAGGAACATCTGCGACAAGTGATTTTGATTGCCACCCTCTTCACACTACCATGTTTTGAGAAGTTCCAAACTTACCTGGAATCGGTTTCTACCTAGAAATACCACTCATTCCTCAAAAAACGAGTCCCTTTCAAACTCTTTTTAGACTCGTTAAATATAAAAAGATTTTCGAGCCATTGGCCTTTCCAGCTTGTTAAAGTAAAAGGAATGCCATCCCTCTCATATATTTTAATCTTTTTGGACCTGAGGGATTATTAAACAAAAATATCGAGTGCTTGTCTTTGTCGACTCGTTAAAGCTATCGAAAAGTCATCCCTTTCATATTGTTTTATACTTTTTTGGACTTAAGGGATTATGTCATGAAAAAGGATTGTTGGAGTCTCCTTTTCGTCCCTTTTCAAACTTTCTAAACATGAAAAGGACTGAGTTATCTTTGTCGTTAAACTCGTTAAAACAATAGCGACAAACTTGTCCGCCTAGACAAGAGTGAGTGTCACTGAAGCTAGGCTCACTAAACACAAAGCCGCAGGTTTTCCCGAAGGGAAAATTATAGACCAAGCATATGTTGTCCTCCTCAAGCCTGACAAAAATAAAGAGGTACTGGTCAGCAATGTCTGGGGAAAAATGGGAAGAAAACTTCAAGAATTTTATTGGTAGCAGGTTGCTCTTAAACATGACACTTTCATTCCATCACCATGATTGAGTTGGGTTGGGTTTTTCCATTGACCATCACCATTGGTCCACTGTACCATCCATGGGGTTAACGCTATCCATACAAGTGTCACCGATATCTTCAAGAGAAGTCATTCAGAGAATTCACCATCCAGCAAACACGTCATCCACTGCAATACATCCGCCCTTCATTTTTCATGCCCGCCATTCCTGAACCTTATATCATCAGATCGTTTTCACCTCCACAGAAAATCATTTTCTCTGTTTCGCGTCGTAGATGTGGGATACATCAAGGCCTTCCTACGATAGGTCACTTCTTGTCAATATCAGCACATTATCCAAGAAGTTTACTTAGAAACAACCCTTTCAGTACTTTGAAGCTTGCATGCCTCAATGGCAAGTTTCTCACTTCCGGCGACAGGTTTGCATCAATGACCTTCAACCGAAGACTTTGCATGGTGTTCGACATCGGTTCATATATTCACACCACGTGAATTGTACTGTAGTACCTTGAGGGTCATCATCATTATCGGTGACTCCTCTCGCGTCTATTAACAGCTTACATTATTGGCTGGTAATTAGGCGATGTCTTTCCATGTTCGACTTCAGAACATCTTTTCACATGGATCAACTTGTACATCAGGCGAAGATTGAATGAGTTTTGAAGACCCCGAATCTAGTTTCGTCCATCCGGGCTATGATATATTCATGAATATAAAGACATCAATTGTACACAGAAGCTGCACAGATAGTCGTCTAAGCCAGGGAAGATGACTCTTCATGTGGAGAATCACCAGTCTGCAACAGCAGATGATTGTCTGTCCTATGTACATGAAAATGAATTTATAAAGCTAAGCATGGGAATGCCCACCTCAGCTAGATCATGAAAATATTATGATGATGATGTATTGTATTGTATCCTATATAGGTCACCTTCCAGTATGAATACCTTGGATCCTCATGATAAAACATTTCACCCGACATCAGAAGATTTACGAGCTCTTGCTTTAGGGGGCAGCTGTTATAGACATATTTGGGCATGGCAACCCCAAACGCATATGTCCATAAACTAAAGGCTCCTTAAGTCTCTAAAAGTGTTGTTTCATACCCTAAAGGATCATGGTCAATTGATTACATCATTTCCCAAAAGTTCCACCTGAAAAACTACTTAGAACTGGCCAAAACTGGACCATACAGACTACTCCATGGGCAAGGTGCGACGCATACTAGCTGCCAAACTAGCTAGGTGCAATGCATACTGAAATGGCCTTCTGTGGGGTGCCATGAGCGATAATAGAAAAATGGCAGAGACAATTTTCTAAGTGGATGATCATGGAATCTTCTAGAAACTTCTCCTACGACACTTGCCTCTCTAAATTCACCCAGGGATGAGTAAGAGATCAATAAAATCTCCAAGTGGAACCAAGAACTATCAGTGGAATGACGCTAATCAAAAACCCAGAGCTGACTCACACCCTTGCAAAACATCTATAAATGGATCCCTCATTTGAGATATCTAGGGTTGGAATTTTGTATTTTGGAAGGAAGTGTTGTTGGTTTATCTGTGAGAAGAGACATTGCATTGTTGGGTGATTTGCTTGTTCATGAGGTGAAGAGGGCTTCTACATTGGGAGGATGATGCTGGATCAGACAACCGGGTTGTAATCCTCTCCTTCACTATTATTAATAAAGTTCTTTGAGTTTCCCTCCATATAATCGTGTGTTTATGAATCTTGTTTGTTTATGAATGCAATTGTATGGTCAGTGTGTTTCTAATTCTGCATTGTTTACGATGTTTCAGATGGAGATGCTTTGATAGTTTGCTGTTACTTTGACTCTACAGGTACTTTTTGAAGCGGGACAAGTAGGAGAGGAGTGGAAAATTCTATCAAGGAAAGGAGAAATCAAGCTAGGATCAAAGTGGAAGATCCAAGTTGGTCCTCTTTTCTTCCCTCTAATCTATCACACTTAAAGGAACTCTCAAAAGGCTTTCATTGTTTATTTCTAAGATAGCTACCCATCTTAGTGGGACTAGTAGTTTGAATCGACACTAGTTTTCCCTAAAACACTTGGCCCAGGCACTGCCTTCACCAAGGCTGCATTGCGTAATCCGGGGAGGGAAGGCTCACCTTTCTACCCAGAAATGTGCATTCTTTCCCAGCACTTGCCTCCAAGACTATTTTTCACATTTCTGGAGCATAGTGGTTGCTTGGCCCAAGAAATTGCACAAATTTGTCCTTGGGCCAGCAGTCCTTCCCAACTGGAATTGCGCATTGCACAATCTAAGCAGTCAACTACCGGAATGGATTGCACATTTCATAGATCCAACAACTAGTCCTACCTTGCAGACATCCCATACTGCCTTTTGCATAGCTCTGGTAGCCGTCCACCTAGCCTCCCAGTAAACTTTCCACAATCTTTCTCACCAGTTTTCCAAGTATGTGTTGTGTCCTTCCCTGGATTTTCATTATTTCCACTGACATATTTCTTGCCATGCATGCTGCTTGTTTCCAGATATTTTAGGTTTTAATCTGTCCCAATCGCTCGCAAGAGAACACGATCATAGGACACTGATGGAGTTGCAGCTGGAACAACAGGTTAGCAGGTGTCCTCTAGTCTGCTAACCTATGAAGATACGAATTTGTATCTAGACAAGGACATCAAATTGAAGTGGTGGGAGGTTAATGAAACATTCACAGGAACTTTTGAGGAAGACCTCGAAGACCACTAGGTGTATGTGAAAATTCACAAGTCTGGCTTGTACCAGATTGCATGTAGAAACCCCGCGTTCCCATGTGTGGACATGATTCACTGGATCTTCTCTCACAATGACCCCGAGACAATGACCTTGAGTGATGGCAGTGGGATGAAGCTTTCAACCTTTTGGCACGAGATTATGATGAGATGTATCAGAAGTCAGAGCCTATGACTGTCATGAGCCCTCCATTCATCTTGCCCAAAAATAGAGGTATCTCCAGAGGAATTCTAAAGGATTGGGTAAAGGAGCGAGATCATTTCAGGATGACACACACCTAGATCTACAAGACAAGGATATTGAGGAAGGCATACCAGTACATGGTCATATTCACATGTCGAATAAGTGGCCAAGAAAGAATTGAAACCTTTCCTCAGAGTTGGGTGATTGCATTGGACCAACTAGCTAGAGAAGGAAGACCATGCAACTGGTTCAACATACTCGCTCATCAGCTGAAGGAACAAGTCACGAAGGCTCGACAGTCACTTGAGGGTATGCACGCAAAGATTTATGTATCTTCCTACATCCTAGATGCAGTCTATCCTTGACATGAGTTCTCGGGCTTGGAGTGGGCATGGTCACCAACGGAGACTGTTGTGAATACATATTTCAAGTTGTTATCCGAATGCAGCTTCAGGGGAGTAACCGTACGACTGCCTGACCATTTCGTCACCCCAGTGTACAGTTTGATATTCCAACAGGATCCACCCTACATGTCAAAGGAAGCAATGGAGGTATTGTTAGGTATTGTAGATTGGTATGCATCACCATTAGACACTTTCATCTAAACGTTCAGTGTGTAGAAGCCTCCGCATTTTCTCCCAAAGTTTTCCTTGGACATACTTGTCATGCAGGAACTAGCGTATCACATCTCAACAGTATTGACAGCTTGACTGCACGGAAGAAGAAGGCACCTTGGCCCACTCTTCCATTGTGGATTGTGTTATATGAGATCCAAAGTATCAAGCAAGTGGATGTCGAAGTAGAACAAATGAAGAAGTACTCGTTCGACCTCTGAAGCTTCAACCCGTATGACCCACATTGCATTGTGAAGGATCAATGCATGAGAGTTTACTTCATCTGGATCCATGGGGCATTTCATTGGGCCAAGGAAGACTCATGGAGGTATTTCTACAATTCCTCCAGACCCAATGAATAGGTCGGCTTCGCTGTTGAGTGGTTAGAAAAGCAGCATGAAGGAGCATCACGGAGAGCACCAACAGTAGTAGTAGCACCAGACGCAGCAATGCCAAGCATACCTTTGCGTGACAGAGGGAAGAGGAAGATGGTCGACCTAATGGAGGAAGAGCAAAGCTACAAGTTTCGAATAGATCCTATTGTAGAACAAGTAGATATGTTTATTCAGGAAAAGAGGCACCAACGCGACAAGCGAATCGCGTGAAGGCAGAGGGATAAGAAGAGAATGGAAGAAGCAGAGAAGGAGGTTCATGATTTGAGGGAGCAACTGCGGAAAGAACAATAGCTACACCAACAGGAGAAAAAAGCACAGTAGTATCATATACAGGAGGGGGTGCATTATGCGTAGACAGACGAAACAACGCCCCTACAAGTAGTGTATTCATCTGAACAACTGGCATGAGGAAAACATGTTGAACAATCGTAGGGCCAAGGCTTTTCTCACGAGATAGAACAGGCGCTTGAATAGTTAGATGCAGACATGGAGTAGCAGGAGTTGAAACAGGACACCGACCTCATGCCTCACCACAAAGAGGTTGACTCACCTGCTTCATTGCATCCAGATGATGAGCAAGTCTCAAATTACCAAGGAGGCACGTAGATCCTTGATGGTCAGCTAGAGGTAGAGAAGCACAACATCTCGTTTGACGAATCTCATCACAAAGTTCTGCAGTCTCAGAGAGTTCCAACTTTGGAGGTCCAAACATCCCCTATGCAAGTTGAAGAAAAAGTGATCATGACTTATGTGCACAAGCATCCAGCTACTTTGGCCAATGCAACTAGAGTATATGCCAAAGCCACTAGCTCAAGTGTTCATTTCCTCATAGCTGAGAATGAGTGAATGGAGAAGGAACTACAGGTGGCCAAGAAAGGATGAGATTTGGTTATGATGTCTACCTGAGCTGAACTAAAGAAGGAAATAATAGATGAAGTATTGTCCCTTGATACAGTTATGTGAGCATTGTACTCCAAGTTTAGTACAATGCACCAAGAAGTCATCCATCTCCACAGATGGCATCAACGATGTGCGAGAAGAGCATGTATCTGGAATAACATACATGCTATTGTTGATAACATGCAAGCATGGGTGATGAAGTACAAATGAGCCTCGCTTCACTTGCAAAATATGATGAAGGCCAATGCAGTCAAGCTGCAAGCACATATCTAGATTCAGATCTGGAACTATGAAGACTTACCACAACTCATCACTAGCATACATGCTTCCCATGCATGAGTATTCAAAAGCATGGATGTTATAGTGCACACTCATGCGATCCCATCACTTGGGACTCTCACTCAGGCGAAGACAAAGAAGCAGGTCTGACAGGAGCTTGAATCATACTTCGACGAGTTGATGTGCACTGCCACCAGCCCAGACTTGCCTATCAGTGCAGACATCATGCGCAAGTACTTTGTTGGTCCGGCCAGATTGAAGACAATGATGCTTATGCTTTCAGACGAGTTGGACAAAGGAGCCTAAGTAGTGTACCTGGATGCTATGGAGGGAAGGTTTAGGTTTCAGATGGATGTCATAGCAGAACACACATACACTATCAAGGACTACCAATCTTGGCATCAATATGTTACTATTGATCAACATGAGGATGTTGAGCAGTTGGACTTCTATGGTTGTCTAAGTCAGAATGATGTCTATTTTGGCTTGTTCAAGCCATTGTTCACATGGGTACATGTGCAATGTAATGTAGAGTCATGGCAAGTGTAAGTCAAGTCTCAATAGTGGGTAACAGTCATAGAGTAGGTGAAGAGTCATGAGGGTAGTTGAATGGTCACAAAGGGAATGTTAAGGGTCACCCCACCCTTTTCTATAAATAGTCCCTCATAACTCATTGTAAGGGATTTTTGTCAACCAAGCTTCTACTAAGACTATCTTGAAGAAAGCCTGGACAATATTGTAACACGCCTTGGCTTCTCCACTGCACGAAGCTAGTACATATCTCTGGAGGAGCAGGCAAATGTGGCTGTAACGTTTCACTGATGGGGCTAGCAGGTTTACATGGATGTATTGTATGATTAAAACTTACACTTTATATAATAAGAGCCAACACATTTTCATGTGTATGTTGTTATTGTGGTTGGACTACTCCAGTTCCTTAATGATATATATTGTTTAACTTACTTATTTGTTTATGAATTGATTTACATGCAATTATATGTATCTTGTTGCAAACGTGTTGTATATGCTATTAATGTGTTCACCGTCCGTGTCGACTGCTCTGCCAGACACCAGACAAACCTTTCACAGAACCTTGTTGTAACAACCATTGCACTCATTCGGATTGATCTGTGAGTGTTGTACGTGCTATCTTACCTTGTATGTTGTGACTACCACGTCTAAGTGGACTGCTCCGCTGGAAGCTGTGTATGTCCTTTTGGGTTGTGTCTTCCTAGCCGAGTTGGGACTGATCCCTTTCAACCTAGGACACACCTTAACCCTTTTCTCCCCCTTTTTATGTTAGAACCTCTCATACACCTTCCTTGACTCACTGCAGTGGTCACACCCTTGCTACTGACAGAGTTATCTTACTTGCCTCTGTGTGACATCGCAGTCAAGGCATTACCTTATGACCGACTACTGGGACTCCTATACCAAATAGTTTGAGGTCTAATTGGGACTTCTTACCGGGAGATCCCCTTGACATGTTGGCGTGTCCAACACCATCAACAGAAGGTTCCTATAGATAATTAGAAAAAATATCTTGAGGCCCTGTTCTAAGAGTAAAACTAACAAATCCTCGGCAACACAATTAACGTCATGAATTTCAAGAAAAACAAATCATGATATACATGTCATATGTTGTTTGATGAACTTCGATAGTAGGATATTAAAGGCCAAAACACTATGTGAAAACATAACATTATTTTACCAGAGAAACAATGTTTCAAAGTGATTCCATAGATCACTGTGGAAATCTCTAACCACATAGATAGAGAAATGTCAAATGACAAGCTCGAAATGGAAGTCATTCTGATTGACTGTTTTGTTGTGCCATCAAATCTATTAAATTTCCTTATTTTCTTTGATTCATCCACTGTGAATCCATCGCATGGACTAGTCATAAATGTTTGACATCTAAGACGATGCCCACACATTTTGATCCCCAAGTGTGAGTTGTTAAACAAGGGGGTTGGGACCAAAATGTATAGCAGGGTTCATTAACTAAGGCAAAAAGGACCACATCATAGTTCATAATGGCTCAATTGTTCATATGAGGGAATAATTTTAGTACTTGTTATGGATCAAGTTTAAATAAATGTAAGTGGAATTAGCACAGTGCTCACACAACACCCAAATCATAATTTTATTAAAACCACAAGGAAAAATAAGCATATCCAATCATGTTTGAGATATTTAGGATAGTGTGAGGTTGATTAAAGGGTGTGGAACCCAAGGTTAAGGGTCTAAATTTCATCCCTTTTCCTATGTATATGTATTAACTTGTTTTTCAAAATAACAAGGAAATATACCTTGAGGACAAGAGCACCTATATACCATGTTATAAACTAAAATTACTTTAGAACTTATTCATGGGAATAGTTATTATATTTGATTTGAACTAGAAACCTTGATTATGAACAAATTAACCATAACTTTACCAATGACATTATGCTAACATTGAATTGAATAGGAATGTAAAATATAATTATTTTGAGCGTGTAAATTGGGGGGCATTTACATTTGGTATCAGAGCTATATGTTACAACACTAAGGCCTATGAGTCAGATTACAACTACATTTAACTGAATAAATGTATTTTCTTACATAGTAAGGAGGAAAGTAAAGATGAATAATGACAAAACCATATTCAAGACCTCCTAATGAAGAGGAGCATTGGGCATAGGTATGTGTGAGGCATGACTACATACAATAGATTTTTTAGAGATTGTGAAGGTTTTGAAGTAGAACTACCAAGCATTAGAGAATATAATGAAAAATGGTTGTAGTGTCCAATAGGTAAAACTCATAACAATTCTAATTGAAAATCTGAAAAAAAAAAAAAAAAAAAAAAAAAAAAAGTAGGACAAGCTTCAATTAATTGAAAAAAATAGGAATCCAAGAAAAGAAAGGATTAATACAATACATACAAGAGTGAGACAATCAAGCTTGAAAGTCAAAATGAACTAGATGAAAAATGTATAAAACACAGTTTAGCCAAAATGCCATCAAGGGTACCTGACTAGGTGAAGAAACAAAAACTAGAATTATAGCGAGAACTTAAGAAGATTATGCCTTTGATATTTGATGGTAAATTAGAGGAGGTGGCCAAAATATGGATGTTTAACATGAATACATGATTTCAAATGTATACATATTTTGGTAATATGATATCTAGATTAGCCACTTACTAGCTACAAGGTAAGCCATCCTTGTGGTGGGATGAAATTAGAATTTTACATAATATAGAAGATAAAAGTATGAGTTGGAAGGATTTCCAAAAACACTACAAAGGAAAATATCTGACAAAAAGGTACAAGGGTGATATAGATAAAGAGTTCCATGAACTAAAGCTTAGTCAGATCACCATGGATGAATTAGTCACTAAATTCACCCATCTAGTATGATATGCACCATACATTTGTCAAGAGAAATATAAAATTTAATGATTCATCAGTATACCCCTTTCCTTCAAGAAAAATATTGAATATGACAAACTCAGGGAAATTGATGAATTTATCAAAAGACTCAAATATGTTACAAACAATCTAAGAAAATAAATGATAACTCAAAACTTTGGATAAATAAGAAAAAGTATAGATGCATGCAAGGTGTTATCACTTAGGGAAAACCATGGTTGTTGGAAAAACCCTAAGGTAACCTCAAACCTCTTTGAGGTTGAAAGTTGGCCCTTCAACCCGGAGAGGGATATCTTCCTAAAACTCAACTACTCTATGTCAATTTAGCAGTAGGTTTCACGATTAAGTTCTGAGGCCAGATTTAGTTTATAAGGTATACTTGGTTAGGTTGTTTACAAAACACACCATTGGGCATAGAGTCTAGTTCTAACAAGAAAAGCTACAGATTGAATGAGAAAGATATAAAAAGCATGATAGCAGCAAAACCTTTGACAAATTGACAATTTGGAATAAAAAGAATTGAAGTGAGACAAATTTTATAGCTGTTGAGGTAATAAATAGTAATGGTTGATGAATATAGGAAAGGAGCATCAACGAATACCAATATCAAATACTAACATTTTCATACATAAAATAAAGTTTTTATAATAAAGAGGAAATGAACAAGGAACTAAAACACATGATTTTCCTATAAAATGCTCATTAAAAACTATAATATATTTAAGACTTCTCAAATATACCAGAATGCAAAATGTTTTTAGTAAAATACAACCCTTCTTTATTCTTCAAAAACTACCTTTATAGAACTTGCAACAACTAATTTCAAAATAATAGTCTCTAGATTAATTACAATAATCTAAAATATCTAAATATCTTCAAGTTCATGCATATAAATAAAAACTTAAATACATTCAATTTTTCCTAAAAATAACTATTGGAAAATAGGTTGATATATAGGTGAAGTGAAATATCTCTCAAACTATCTACCTCAGAAATATTAATAGGCCCCTAATTGATAGCACAACATCATAGTTGGCAAAATAGGTCCCTCTTGAAAAGAGGATCAAGTTTCCACAAAAAACTACCTTTTTGTTTATCCTTTCTTTCATTCAGACCTCCTGGTGAAAAAGCGTTGATACCATTGCTATAAGCTTCATTGGTTTTCTAAATTGTAGTTTTCACTCACTAACTAACTGTCGTCATTTCTTTCTTGTCTATTCCAAAATTGCTCAAAGTGGGAATGTCATCATTTTCACCTGTCTTAATTTTGTTGGCAACAAAGATGAAAGCACTCCATGTTTGCTCCAAAATCACTGACAGGTGGGATGTCAACTTTTCTCCCTGTATCATCTTCTATCAGTGGATGCAAAATTTTGTTTCAAAATAGATGATAGTGGATCTGTTATTTTGACCAAAAACACTGACAATGAGAATGACATCTTCTCGACTATTCCGTTGTATGAAAAAAACTATTAGGCCGACTGTTAGTGATAAAATAAAACCCCTATTTTATGAAATAGATACGAAAATTTTCAAATTTTCTTCCCCAAGCCTCCTAGCTAAGGGTACTAGTTGCCCTAAGAAGTACATCCAGCTTCTGCAGTCTTTTCTTTTCACTCTACATAGTCTCCATAGGACCCTTCTTCACAGTTTCTTTGTCCCTTATCTTCTTAGAGCATGTAACCTTCTTCCTGTTTATGATAAGGTCTTTCATTTGCATATTTTAACATCAATCACCTCTTTAGCCAACTCTGGGTTATTTCCAAGTTTAATTTTGTATCTTAATTTATTTTTTGGACTTGTATGGGGTCTTTTTGCACCCTTAAAAACATCAAATAATGTTTCCTCCTCTTGTGTCTCAATATATGCTTCTATGCCTTCAGTAACTTCTGGTTTAGTTGTGTCTATAGGGGAGGCTTCAATAGGTGGAGTCACAACTTGGGGAGGGCTGATATTAGTAGGTAGTTTTACAGGGCCTACATGGTCTAGTTTACTATGCCCCATACTTTTTCTTGGTTGGGAGATGGCTCAATAGGGGCTTTTCCTCTAGTAATTTTACCATTTTTAGTATTCTTTCATCCTCCTCTTCGTCTTTAAGGGATTTAGGTTGAAAATCTCCCCAAAAAAGGAAATGGCTCCAAGTCCTTTCTGTTGTGGCTAGCTTGTTTTTTATTAGGAGTTTATCAAGGATTTGTGATATATGAAATGGGAGGAGGGGTTTGCTCAAGCCCTAAAACTAGCTTCCATTTTCTTAATTCTTTCTAGTAGATAAAAACAAGGATTTATTCTAATTTAATGAGCTAGATGTGAAAGGAAATATAAGTGGTATAGGTTTACCTAATTGAACCTCCCTTCGTAGGTGAAATATTGCTGACAAAGGCATAGAGGGACATGCAATTTGTCCTATAACCATTCCTTTTGAATTTTAGCCCTCCAATTTTGGCCCTTTAGTTTGTGTTTGAAAAATAAAGGGACATTGTCCCCGCCAACACATGACCATGAAAAATCATGTCTCCATCTATTGGTAAGGTTGCGGCTTCAACAACTGACTACTATGTAACTAAAGAGGACAGATCTCTGACGTCCACGTGAATTCCATCAAACCCGTGAGAAAAATACTGAGCCACTAGATTGTGGTAGTCAGTAAAGTGGTGGAAAAACTCACTCCAACCAGCTTGCTGAAACAGTTGTTGGATATCAGGTTATATGTCTAGTAAATCAGGTGCTCTGAGTGCAGAATGATTTTCTTTTCCTCCTTTTCCCATCGCACTATGTCATCTTCCCGAGATTTGATCCTGAATCTCTATGAGTAAAATGGGTTCAACTCCATGTGTAATTAACCCTGAACTAACAAAAAACAAATTTACTTATGGGAAATGGTAAAATACATTGACAAGCGGAACAAAATATTATAGTTGGTAAGTGAATGATTACAAAGTTTAAGGTGATGACTATGAATGGAATTCGTATCATATGGTTAAATCATTTTAATGACATTAACTCATAGTGGTGGAGGACATCATTAAACCATACTTTCTAACCCTTCGAACTAGATAGAGACACGTTTTAATGATATCTCTGACGCTGACATGGTCAGTGTAGTCATAACCTTTTAAATTTAAATTTTGGTTTTGGCAATGAAAATTGTCTTGTCACTCAAAATGAAATTTCTTATGAGCTCGTTGTCAGCAAAATTCTTCAATATTCCATATTGGATCACTAAAACATTGATAACCCCGCTATCAGTAATTTCCCTATTTATTACATCAAAAGAGTTGACACTGAAAATGTCAGGCTTTTCTATATATTTTTTTGTAAATGAATTTTATTGTGATAACAGTTGGGTCCATGAGATGTTGTTGATCCATGATGGTAGCAAGAATCCCATAGACTAGTTTCCTCATCCATTAAAAATACTAGCTCAAAACAAAACTTTTACTAACTCGGAAATAATAACTTCATCTTTTAAGAGATAATATTTTACAGACTCTGAACTTGAAAGAATATAACGGTCTCTAAAAAAACTTTTATTTTTCGATGTATATCAACAAAACCTCAGGGCCTTCATTTCAAGCTTCAAGTCCCTTACAATATTCATCCACACGTGCAAGATATTTTTCAAAAATATATGGATATGTACAATGAAACTTGAAAATCATTCTTTGTTTTAGGAGATATAATTCTTCAGGAAACATCCATTGACTGGACCTCCAGGCAGTAATTCTCCTTGCAGACCTTCTAGGATGAAACTGTTCTTACCATGGAAAGCTGCAATTCTATATGGCCCTTTCCAAATGTTCTCAAATTTCCCGTGCTTACCCTTATCCTCAATACATGCATCCTATTTTAAAACCATGTCTTAGGATTGAAAGCCATCCTCTTTAGTTTTATTGTCAAAAAATATCTTCATCCAATCTTGTACTTCCTCATACTTTTCATACACTCTCTCTCTGGTTTCTTGCACTTCAATTAGCTAATTTATCCTTTTTGCAGATGATTTAGTTCTTCTCCCAATTCTTGCAAATATTTCATAACAGGCATTCCAATTTAAATAGGAAACATTACGTCAACACCATATACTAACTGGAAAGGAGAAGTGTTGATTGACCTCTTAGTACTAACTCTATTTTCCCATAAGGAAAACTTGAGTTTTGTATGCCAAGCATTTTTGTTATCTTCTAACAATTTTTTAATAATTCTAATCAAACTCTTGTCGTGGATTCTTTGAGTCCATTACCTTGAGAGTAATAGGTTGTGGAATGGCTAAGCTTGATATGGCAGTCTTCGCAGAATTTTACCAATCTCTTAGATTTAAAGCACTATGCATCAATAATAATTATCTTTTGGCAACCAAAACTAGAAAGAATATTTTCTAAGAATTGAATAACCACAAGATTAGTAGCTTGCCTTCTTGGAAGTTCCTTAATCCATTTTGTGAAGTTATCTGTCCCTGTTAAGATCCTTTTGTGTTGTGATGAAAATTCCAGATGAATTTCACCTACAAAGTCAAGGCCCCATTGCTGGAAAGGTGCCTCCACGAAGATAGGTTTCAAAGGTAAAGATATTAGTTTTGACTTGCCCTAAAACAGCTAAAATGTGTGATACACTGCTACTTCTTTTCTAATATCAGAAAATAGAGTAGCCCAGTAAAACCCATCTCTCAATATTTTATCTATTGTGGCCTTCTAGTAATGGCATCCCCCATAGGCTCCTTCATGAAATTATTTACTCATTTTCTTGGTTTCATCCTCTGATAGGTAGTTCAATAAAATATGTTGTGGGTCCTTCCAATATAAATAACCATTTCAAAGACAATATTTAAAAGATTTGAATCCCAAAAATCTTTGTCAATTCCTATCTATTCCTGGTGGTACTTATAAATTCTACAGAATGTAAATAACATGAACATGCCACAAATATTGTTTGAAACAATCCTCAACTTTAACAACTAATTCTTCACCTGATAGATCTGATAATTCTAGAACATAATTTATACCAAAAGCATCAAGATTTGTTTCAATCATCAGTCTGGCCAAACCCTGTCCTTTAATTAACTTGGTAGGATTGATTTCCAGGTCAAACTCTAACATCTTAACAATCGACGTCCCTCTTCTGCCATCATTGTTTGGTTGTACTAAAATACTCTTTATTGAAACATCTATCACATACATAATCACATGAGAATGTAGAATAAAAATTCTAAAATATTTAAGCACTTTGATTAACACGTATGCATGTTTGTCTATAATGTTGTACTTTTATTCAGCATCCCTCAATTCCCTGTTAAAAAGGAGATGGGTTGCTCTGGACCTGCCTCATTCTTTTGAGGAAATGCACTAGAGATGGTGTGCTGAGACGTGAAAGAGAAAATTGTGAAATACTTTGTAAAATCATGACTAATGAGTAGAGGTTCTTAGCCTAAATCTCTGTTAATATCATTAAAATAATTCTTTTCTGGCTTAATCCACTTAATATCACTCCCTTTCTTAAGCATAGTCATTATTGCTTTCAAAATATTTGCAAAATTTTGAATAAAATGTCGTAGAAAATTTACTTTACCTCAGAAATATTGCACTTCCTTCTGATTTCTTGGCTACTCAATCTCTTGGATTATTGCCACTCTGTTGGGGTCTATTTGGATGTCATCCTTTGATACTATGTGTCCCAACAAGTTTCCTTCCTTCATGGAGAAATGGGACTTTTTCAGATTTAGAGAAACTCCAAATTTCCTGCACTTGCTAAAAATTGTTCTCAGATGTTTCAAATGGGTAGATTCAAATTTTGAGAAAGCAATAATGTCATCTAGATAAATTACCATAATCTTATCTCTTTCGTTAGAAAAAGTTATATCCATTAAGCGTTTTAAAGTAGCTCCATCATTCATGAGTTCTAATGGCATCTTATAATACAAAAATGTACCCCATGGCGTGGTGAAGGTAGTCTTCTCCTGATCTTTTGGGTCAACCAGGATCTAATTGTGTCTTGAGAACCCATCCAACATAGAAATCATTTCTGCACTGACCACCTTCTGCATAATTTGATCCATTTTTGGTAAAGGATAATTATCCTTCAGTGAGGATTTATTTAAATTTTTGAAATCCACACATAGGCAAATT
This sequence comes from Pinus tabuliformis, assembly GCA_031772625.1. NCBI lineage: Eukaryota > Viridiplantae > Streptophyta > Pinopsida > Pinales > Pinaceae > Pinus > Pinus tabuliformis. The sequence goes on along the minus strand of CM062810.1, from coordinate 250,087,810 downwards.
TCCTCACTTTTATTTCTCACTGGCACTAAGTTTCCTACCCAATTTGAAAATTTGAGTGGAATGATTATTTTTGCAGCTAATATTATTTTTACTTCCTTCTCAAATAGTGATAGTAGCTTCAGATTGATCCTTCTTAAAGAAAATTTAAAAGGTTTCTCATCTTCCTTAAGTGGTGTTAGTGTAAGTTGGTTTTGCATGCCACTAGTGATTAAATGTTGTCTTTCAAAATGTCCATTAGGGTTTAAGGTCAAGTTTTTATCATTTCACTAGGTCTTCCATTCAAAAACTTTGGTCACTGGTTAGTAAGTCTAGGTTGTCAATTATTCCTTTACAAATTGCCATGTTTTGGTCACTGTCATTATACATTTGGATGTGCCATCTCTGAAAATATTTATGATCATATCAGTCTCATTATCATGGTCTTCATCCAGCTCACTATCATCTATTAGGTCACTAGGGTCTCAGTCATTGAATTTCTCATTCCATTCATAAATTGGCATGTAAAGGAATAGTGATACAAAAATGGTTCAAAAAGGTTTCATTTCAAAAGAATATTTTGTAATAAGTTTTAAATAATCTCAAGTTGTATTCAAAGGTTTCAAAGCTACATGATTTCCAAAGTAAAAGTGAGAAATCCATAGTGTGGGCTACCCCGTTACTATGAAAAGAAGCCAACTCCATAAGTTATAAAAGACCATCATTGTCTATTTCTCTCATTCATTTCATGAATAAAAGATCTCACTCATCATCAATCACTTCCCCACCATTTTTAGGGCCAAGGACATTCCAAAAAATTGATTTCAAACACTTTCGTTGCATTTTCAAGCCACCTCATTGCTTTTTTCACTCGGCACGCTCCGCTTTTCCCTGCATGTTGCGCTTTTGATAATGAACGCTGTGATTTTCTTCAAGGGTCATAAAACGAGTCTCTAAGGGTTTTCAAAGGAAAATCAAGCCTCCATAGGGGTTCCAACAAGTAATTTCAATCACTCCATCTTCTTTATCATTTAATTTCTCAATTCCTATGGTGCAAAACCCATCCATTTCTTCCCACACTACGCTTTTCTATAGAACTATTTATTCCTAGTTTCTAAACCATAAAAGCCCTTATTTACTCTCATTTTCATCTTCTTTCCCTTTTACACACTCATATCTACTCCCTAAAGGCCCTAATACCCCACACTCATATTCCCTATGTCCCTAAGCCAAACCCTACTCGTACGATGTGTTTCTGGAAGCCTAATACCTTAAGCCTGTGTATAAATTCTATAGCCTATCTCCCTCACTCATTTCACTCCCTATCACTTCCTAACCCTCCTTCACACCCTTCCTTATCTCCCTAATTTTTTCCACACTAAATTCCCCTCCCTAACCCCATCATCCTATTCCATCTTTCCCTTCCGCTATTTTCCCCTTAAGGTTTGTATTCACAATTTTCTATGGAGGAGGAGAAGAAAAATTATAACAACGGTGGAAATTTGTCAAGACATGAGCCTCTGAATAGTTAGGAGATGATGTCTTCATCACTTGCCAAACAATTTTTTGAACATGTAGGGTGTCTTGAGTATTGTGAGTTGGTGCAAAAATTTCAATACCATGCTGAGTTGACCAGGTTGTTTGTCACAAACCTCAGAAAGGGTAAAGTCACAATTGCAGGTGTCACATTCTCTATCTTAGCTGATATCATAGCAGCAACTACTGAGATACCCAACATTACTAAAAATTGGTTCAAGACTTAGGAATTAGATGCTTAACTATATCAACCCTACCTCAAAGCACCATACAAAGACAACATCATGAAAATCTTTCCTTTTGGCCAGCTCGACAAGTTTACACCTTTGATGAAGATCATAATGAAATATTTCACTTGTGAAGGGAGACTCTCGAGACTCTACGGCTATCACATAAGAACACTTATGCATTTCACTAAGGTAAAAATGCTCAACATTCCCTATTATCTTTACAGGAGCATAGAAAAGATGACATACAAAGTGAAGCATAGGAACAATGAGCTATAGCAAAATAGCCTCTTTCATCACTCCCTCATCAAGATTATTGTCCTTCATCATCTTAAGCAACTAAACATTGCCTGGGAGACATTCATTGGAGAAGAGGTCTTTTTTCCTTCTTCCAACTATCTTAATAGACCTACTTCATCCTCAACACCCCCTACTCAAATAGAAATTGGCTCATCAAGTAGGCCCACAATGAAAAAGAAGAAAGGTGAACATAAATTGGTTAAAACTTATCAAAGAGGAAACAAGATTGTGTTTGCTCCACAGGTTGTGGAAGGGGCCAAGCCTTCTACATCAACACAACAAGGATCGCCTTTGTATCATGAGACTACTTTAAATGCCAATGAGGACACTACAACAGTTGAGCAACCTATGGTGAACAAGGAGAATGAACTCAAAAGGTTGCATGCCAATTTAACATCTAGGCAAATGCTTTGATAGCATGCTTGCAGCGGGAAAACATGGAGCCGAAGGTTGACAAAATGCTTCAAGAGAAACATATCATGAAAATGCAAAAGGAGACTAAATTTAAATCAAGGATAGAGGGAGAGGACCTAATGGAACATCAAGGGCAAGTAGAAAAACAAAAACCAAAGACAAAAGGCCTTAAGAAGGCACTTCAGCAACAAAGGAAGCAAATCATGGTGAATGAGCTTATTGATAGGGAAATCAATGAAGACAAAGAATATTGGCTGGGAAAAATCAATGATCATTTAGACAAGCTTCTCAAGAAGGCTAACAGGGACAAGAGGCTTCATAAACACATGTCTACCCATTATTACACAAGGAACATTATTTTGAAAGTCAAAGTCAAGCAAATGAAAGTAAGGCTAAATGAAACACTAATCAAACAAAGAGGGAAAGAAAAATTATTTTTGATTTCTGATGTATCCCTTATAAGATATCATATCACTTGGTGGTCTTACATATCAATTTTGAAGAATTTCGGAAGAAATTTTGTTTTTTGAAAATTTTTGAAGTTTTGGCATAGTCAATGTGCAAAAAATGTAGTGTGGGCCACGCTACGCTTTTTTTGGAGAGTTCCAATGGGCAAAAAATTTATATGGTAGGATAGAATTTGACTTCTACATCAGATTTGGACACTTGGCTGCCTCAGTCATCAACATTTACATGGAGAAAATACACAAAAACCACCTAAAAAACACCTTTATGCCCTACTTTTAGAGGCCATGCTACAATTTTTAACCAGTCTTGGGAGAAGTGATTTTCGAGGTACTATACTTAGTCCTTTTTAGTGCTTGAGGACTCCATTGTGTAGAACATAGAAAGGTATTTACAATGAGATATCATGAGCTCAATTTGGAGTTCAGGAAGGCCTCCAAAATGGCTTGCAAGTTCATGCAGTTCTTTTTGCAGCTCACGTTGCACTTTTCACAGAATTGGTTGTGCTTTTTCCAAGAGGCTAGTTTCTTCAGCTATTCAACCTAGTTTGATTTTTTCACTTATGAAAATGATGTAATTGAGTAATATTATTGTAAATATGATATAATAGTGGGTGTTTAGCCTTTGTAAGTTGTTTTGATGTAAATTTGGCCTCATTTATGAAAGAGGTTGGAGTCAAAGTTAATTGTAGAAGTTGTTTTTAACTTCCCTAGACATTAGGGTTTGGTTAGAACACCTCATGAACTAGTTCCTAGAGTCATGGATTCAACCCCTGAGAGTGGGGAAATGTTGTTTTGGTCTTTATGTATCAGTTTCTCAATCATAGAATAGGTTGGACTTGAGAGGAGAGAACTATTGTACCTTCTAATTGGACATTTTCTGGAAATCAAAGGATACAGTTTATAGCTATTATCTAGGAATTCATGTGCAGTAAGTTTGTGATGTTCTTTTTTCTTTGTTATCATTTTATATGAAAGATATTCATCTTCTCTTTCCATTTATCAATTATGCAATGGTTTCCCTTCTTTTTATCATTTTATATCCATCACAAAAGAATTGTTACCTTGCTCCTTCATATCTTCGCTACTGTAACCCTTTGATCCTCTGACCTAGCTACCTAGTCTTTTCCCTTATCTAGCACCAAAACCTAAAACTTTAAAAACCCTACCTGAGTCTATCTATCTACCCTAAAATCCATTCCTTTTCCAATCAAATCATTGGTTGTGATCATAGAGAGAGCCCTCTCTGGTTTGGTAGTGCTAGCTACCAAATTGAAAGCTTGGACTGTGGTTATCTCCGCTGATCTCCTCATTAGCCTGGGACATTGTGGAGGATAACAAGTGGTATAATATGTTGGATGGTGGTCAAATCATAAATATTCAAATATTCATACTTCCAATTGAATATATCAACAAACTCTTTCAACAATTTTGCATACTTTGGTTTCTGCTCCTTTTTCAAAGTGTTAGAAACTTTGACTATCTTCAGGTCATTGTCATTCCTGAAATTGTAATCTTCCATCTCATAATTGCTTGGTAGAATTCTTGGCTTAACTACCACATCATTATAATTGAACAACCTTTCTAAAGGAACCAAGCCTTTAGGAATTTGATTGTTACTTAATTTAATATTTTCCTATCCAACCACAACGTTCAAAAAGGCTATTTTTTTTAGAATTCTTATCTATAGTTTCATCTTCATGCTTTTCTATCAGAGTGCTGATAAATTCATCTGTTCTTTCAAGAAATATTTTGATTTGTTTATCGTATTCAAACACTTGTCAGCGATTTGTATTATCTGGAATTGAAGGCCTGTGTCTAACATTGATCTCATACCTTTCATTTGGATAAATCAAAATTCTAAATTCACTAGTAGATGTTGCCAAAGCATTTGTAATTCCATTCTCCACTCTTGGTACCAGCGAGATATCATGTTCAAAAAAGAAGTTAGAAAATAAATCCCATACCTCATTCCTATAGGCTCTCATTCTCAAATGCTTAGTTTGATAGGTACCTTTGACTTGATTCACAATCAACTCTAAATCCCCAAAAAAGTGAATTTTCTTCACCTTTTTCTCTCTTAATAGATTTAGCCGAATAATGAGAGCTTCATATTCTACAACTTTATTTGTATAGTCCAAATACAACTTAAATGAATATAATTAGCTTGTACAATTTGTTGGAACAATCCATACCCTTGCTCCATAACCCTTCTCGCAATTGGAGACATCAAAATGTAATTTCTAAACTTCATCTAAAAATTTCTGGACCTGTTCTTGCTAAATATTAGTTTCATTTTTTGTTGATGTTTCTCCCTCAAAACAACAATCATTGAAGAACATATGTGATCCTATTTCCATGTCATCTGCATATATAGGATGATTATCGGGCTGGGATTTTCTACTCATCATATAGGCCATTTGGACCTCTCGGTACAATCTTTTCATTTCACCAAACAATGGGATAGAAGCATAGGACATATCCATCTGTAAAGTTCCTCCCAATGTTGCTGTCCAATATTGGGATAACAGCATGCCAAATCTAGCTAGAATTTCTGCTACTACTATATCCATTAATACACTCTTAGCAGGAAGTTGAGCTAAGGTGACAACTAAATCCTTTATAAGCCCTAGACACTTTACTTTTCAGGAGTCAAAAGAAAACAAATATTTGTAGGGTCTGGTAATTTGGAGTCCTAGAAGGTCCATGACTAACTTAGGCATAAGGTTATGTGAGGCTTCAGAGTCTAACATGGCGTTATGAAAGATCACATCGCATATATTCAAACTTACATAAAATGGGGAAACATCATCTTTTAAACTAGTGACATGTCGGCCAAAAACAAATTCAGGAGCATCCTCGTCTAGGTTTAAAGAATCTTGTGAATTTATGTTGACTTGATCAGTTTTTGAACTTTTAACCATATTAAAAATTATTTTCCTATATTGATTATTTCTCAAAATTTCAGCAAAAGGAATGGATACTTTCAACTTACTGATTTCAGATTCTAGATTAAAGGTTGACTGTTATTCTTTTGAATCTTTGGTCTCCTTTTTTCTTCTTCTTATTTTTTTAGATTGTCCTTCTTAGGCTCCTCTCATTTCTCCAATATCTATTTTCTAGTTTCAACTACTGACTTTTGTGGTGGAGTTTTAATTGGGAATTCTAGTCTTTGAGGTTGTACTTCCTTTGAAAATATTCCATTGCATTATTATAACCTTGCTGATAAACAACTAAATCATAAATATGAATGCTATCTTTTTCTACTGAGCAACCAACAAAAATGTCATGTTCTTATTTGGTGGTAGATACTCAAGTTTCTTTATCATTGAAATACCCAATCTGACAACATTCTTCATCAATGGTATCCTCGTCAACAAAATATTTTGGAAAAGGAGTTCGAACAAGAAATTGTTGTTCCTCGGGACCTTTCTGCTCTCTATGACGATTTTGAGTGGCCTGGGGTCTTCTGAAATTCAAATTTTGACTTGAGGTTGATTTTCATGTCAGGGAGGAGTTAATTTTTCCACCAACTTGTTATGAAACCAACTCACAAAAATATAGAAAAGATAGATCAATGACTTAAAATCAGCCTCTTCGAGGGGGAAACCTCCTTTACATTACACAAATGAACAATTCTTGGATGATACAAATGACAAGACCTCCTTTCTATATATAGGAGTCTAAGCGGTCCCAATACAATCGGATCCTACTTAATAATAATATTGTAGGGGCACAACAATAACAATAGTGGGATTCTATGGGGTACAATAATAACAACATGGGGACTATATGGGCACAATAATACAATAATAGGGCTGCACTAATAAGAATAAGGGTTTACACTAGTAGTATAGGGAGCTAACATGCCCCTCTCCGTAAAAAAGTGTTGTCGTCAACGCTTGAGTAGTTATGGATGCTTCTGTATAAAATTCTCATCCTCCCATGTGGAGTCCTTAGTGGGTAAGTTCTTCCACTTGATGAGATACTCTGAAATTGATTGATTTCGTAGCCATCAATTTCTTGTTTCTGCGACTGCTTTGGGTGCCAATATGATTTTTTCTTCTTTGTCAAGTTTTGGCATTATTGTTTGAACTGGGATCTTCTGAAACTTTTGAATGAGTTCCCACACTTCTTCATCATTGTTCTATTCATATTTTTCTTTGCTTATCCATTCTAGTTGGATAATAGAAATGGCACAAAACAATTCTTCCACATCCTCATCCTTTCTTGAGAGTGCATCTGCAATAACATTTTTCTTCACTTTCTTGTAGATGATTTCAAAGTCATAACCCAACATCTTTGTGACCCATTTTTGTTGTTCTTCTAAAGATAATCTTTGTTCTAAAAAGTATTTAGGACTATCAAGATCCATTTTTACCCTGAAGTGTCTGCCCATTAGGTAAGGTATGATTTTTGGAGGAACACTTCCTGCAATCAAATGAATAGCATGATGATGATCACGAATACTTGGGAGGCCTTTGGGAGTCTCAAATACCTTAGAATGATTGTCCAAAACATTTTGGAGATCTAGAGAAATAGACGATTTTGATGTGGGAACCTCTATCAAACATAATTGTGAAATTTCGCCTTGTTGTTCTTTCTTTAGAAGTTTTGTCATTCCATTAGAGCTGATTATCTTTACCAATTTCCATGCAATATCCCTTAATTCAACTTCCTTTCCTTCCGAAAAAAAAATTCATGAAAAGTTCTTGAAAATTAAAAGCTATTGTACCCAAGGATTGTTGCCATTCGACTCCTAGTACAACATGAACACCACCCATTGGAATGGAAAGCATTGGGCTATTCAATACATATTCTCCAATGGATAGCTTAATATTATGGCACTTTCCAGAGCAATTTATGGTTCCTCCTCTTGCAACCGTCACTTGACACTCTTGTGCTGAATATAGGAAATAATTCAATTCCTTGCCTATCTTATAATGAATAAAATTATGGGTACTACCTGAATCAATCAACACTATTACCTTTTTCTTCTTGATATGTCCCTCTATCTTGATAGTTTGAGGAGTGGTAATTCCAGCCAATGCATTACAAGATATGGTCAAATTCATTTCTTCTTTCTCTAGGGTTTGTTCCTAGTGTATATCCTCTTGTTTTGGCATTTCTTGTTCCTTTTCTTCCTCCCCTTCACAATCTATGTAAAATAATTTCTTCTCAACACACTTATGACCTTTAGTGTATTTTCTATCACAATTGTAACAAAAACCTTTCTCTCTTTTTTATTCCAATTGTTGTGGTGTCAACCTTGTAGGTTGTGGAAGGCTAGGGGCAACAACATTTCCATATTTATAGTTGTGAGTGGTAGGCTTCCTTGTTGCCATAATTTTTCTTTCTATTTTTCTTCCCAACCTAAATGCCTTCTTCAATGAATCACGTTCCCAAAGGCGAACCTCATGTTGAATCTTATCCTTTAAATTCCCTATGAAGACATCAATCCTTTGCTTATCTGGAATATAATTTACCCTTATATTCAATTTTTGGTAGTCCTCAATGTGCTCTGCCATTGAACCATTTTGTTTGACATTTATCAATTGGCTAAAGAAGGTGTTTCTCTTTGTATCCTCATAATGTGCTATCATTTCATCTGTAAAAATTGACCAAGTGACAATTTGTTTATGTGAGAAAAGCCATCGATACCATACAAACCGATTGGGTTCCAAATATAAAGTTTCAACGCATACCTTTTCTGTGTTTTGCACATTATGGAGATCGAAATATTGTTCCATCTGTAGTATCACTGTTACATGATCCCTTCCATCAAACTTCCTCATATCGATCTTTGGAATATGGTGGGTCTTTATTCCAACATTAGAGTCTATGAAATCGTGATTAACATTTCTTTTGTTCTCATCATGAGTTTTCTCTACTACCTTTTCTCGATTAGGAAACCTTTCTTATAGCAACTTTGTCAAACCTTCCTTCCAACTTTCCATGTCCTTCTTCCAATATTCAATCTTATATTTCATACCATCCATCTTATCTTCCATGCCATTCTTTTCACCATCCATATTATCTTCCATGTCTTTCTTTAAATCATCCATCTTAGCTTCTGTTACTTTTTGTGAGAGTGAAATTTGTTGCACTTGGTCGCATATTTTTGATATATCATGTTGCATTTATTCCTCTTCTTCACGAGTGACGCTAGAGAATTCAGGTTTATTACTATTTGTTTCCATTTTATTTCTACTGGGCATCAATTAATTATAATTATCCTTTACTATGCCCTTTGAATTCCTTCAAACTAATTTTTCAAACCAGACTTATGCAAAATTTAAAAAAACTACACACCTTTTCTCGCTTTGTAGGAGCTCGATATTAAATCCGATGTATCTCTAAAATTTCGGATCTCCATTGTTTGAAATTTCGAATCATAATAGCCCTCTGAGCCCTATTTCCAATGTCACTAGTCTGATCCAAATTGGATTCTCCAAGGAAGCGTTATGCCCAATCTCCCAAGATGACCTGATTATACACTTTTTCACTAGAGCGAACTTCTACGAAGTTCCATGTGTCACTATTTCAACCTTAATACCTAGACATAATGATCCGAAAACTACAGTTCATCCTCTTTCTGTAACTTTTTACGAAATTTCAATCTGATACTTAGAGAGAAAGTTATGACGATTTTCCAAAGATCACCGATTTGGGATGTAATTCAGGAGCCTACAACAAACCTAAATTTCTTTAATCATATCTCCGAACATAAAGTGAAAGAAGATCTGAAATTTTAGTCCCCAGCTTCATTATGCTTTCCACTCAAATGGGTTTTAGTTTCAGTGTTTGTAACATTGTAGAAGAAAACTTATAGCAAAAATTCCACGATGACCTGTTTTAGATGGAATTTTGGAACCTACAAAAATGCTAACTTCCTCAGATCATATCCCTGAAAATGTAGCGAGACAAGATTTGAAATTTTTACCCAAGGATCATTATGGTTATCGCGCAAATGGGTTTTTATTTTAGCTTTTGAAACGTTACAGAAAACCAATTATAGTGAAAATGCCATGATGGCCTGTTTTAGAGCAGCAAAACCCTAGAATCCTAACCTCTGATACCAAATGTTATGAAACCAGCTCACAAAAATATAGAAAAGAGAGATCAACTACTTGAAAATCAGCCTCTTTGAGGGGGAAACTTCTTTACATTACACAAATGAACAATTCTTGGATGATACAAATGGCAAGACCTCCTTTCTATATATAGGAGTCTAAGGGGTCCCAATACAATCAGAGCCTACATAACAATAATATTGTAGGGGGACAACAATAACAATAGTGGGCTTCTATGGGGCATAATAATAACAACATGGGGACTATATGGGAACAATAATGCAATAAGGGGGTTGCACTAATAACAATAAGGGGTTACACTAGTCATATAGGGACCTAACACAACTTCTCAATAGTTTTTAGCATCACATTGAATTTTTAAGTCACGAGATGAAGATGAATCTTTTTTGAAACCTACTCTTCTTTGAACCTTCATTTTTTCCTTCTTTGCTAATAATTGGCCTCCACTCCAATCGCATTACTCTGCATTTTCTCTAAAGTAGAAGGATTCCTCTTATAGTGATGATAATCCAAGTTGGCATCAAAACTATAAGGATAGTGTAATAAAGCTAAACCAAGAGGAGGTTTGATCTTGGTTGGAATAGAATTATAAATCTTCTTAAACCCAGTCATTAATCCATGAACAGGTTCCCCTAGATTCCTTTTAAGGGCATCATACTCGGCTAAAATCTACAGGGGATTTTTCTTCACTTCCCATCTAGCAAGATAGAATTTTTCAAACTACTCGAAGGTATTTATACTTTCTATAAGTAAAGATATGAACAATTTATTTTCCTGACCCAACAAACTTTGTGCAAAAAGTCTTAATTTGACATCCTTATGGTCAACTTCTTCTAGATCTATAAAATAATTAAGCTTGTCTATATGTTGCTGAGCTGTATAATATCCAACCACATCAAACTGAATCAAACGATGTCCATAATTATGTGGGAGGTCATCGATCAGACCTCTAATATTCAAACATGCATATCAGGCACCCATAGGACTGAGACGCGAAATTATACTAACAACATGAGTATGGACGATGGATGTCAAAGGTACTAAGATTGTTAGAATAATAGTTGATGGTATAGGCTTTTGAAAACCACTAGAGGACAAATGGGTAGTTGGGGTAAACAAATATGGGATGAAATAAGGAAAAGTTAGAGATTTAGTAGCAGCTTCCTAAAGTTCCTAGACTCTTTACTCTAGTTTTTGAAAATGAGACCAAATCTCAAAATCTTATGGTAAGAAATCTACCTTTGGGATAGAGGGATAAGGGGTGAAGGTCTTAAGGTACGTTGGATCAATAATAATATCTGATATAAAAAATTTGGACTTAGATCTTAGTAAATTACTTTCAGTTTAATATCTAACACCAAGTCTTCAAAAGCTTCAAGCTTTGCGGGTAGAGAAAAAGACCTTTCTAAATTGACCATACCTAATTCGCTAGGAGATTTTTTCTTGAATAGATTTTATGGGCTTGAAAAAATATGAGGTGGGTTCGGATCAGGGTTCCTTCGAGTATATACGCCTAAATGAGACAAAAATTCTTCAATAAGAACCCTTTAGATTGTAATGTGGAGTTGCCATAGAAAACATCTTATAGCCAAAATGATATACAAATCGTTGTTTACCCTCAGAGATCTAATCTTCAACAATCAAATTGTTTGGGGAAAAATATATCTTTCATTCCTCGACAATGAAGCCAAAATGTTATCACTTAGGGAAAACCCTAGGTGCTGGAAAAACCATAAGGTAACCTCAAACCTCTTTTAGGTCAAAAGTTGGCCCTTCAACTGGGAGAGGGAGCTCTTCCTAAAACTCAACTACTCTAGCTCACTGTAGTAGTATGTTTCATAATTGTGTTTTTTGGCCAGATTTAGTTTATACAATAGAATTTGGGTTGTTTACAAAATAGAGCATTGGGCATGGAGTCCAATTCTAATAAGTAATGCTACAAATCCAATGAGAAAGCCATAAAAAGCATGACAACAACAAAACCTTTGACAAATTGAGAATTTGGAAGAAAAGAACTGAAGTGAGATGAACCTTATAGCTGGTTGAGGTAACAAAATAGTAATGGCCGATAAATAAAATAAAGGAGCATCAATGAATCTCAACCTCAGATACTAACAGTTTCAGACATGAAATCAAGTTTTTATAACAAAGAGGAAACTGACATGGAACTACAACACATGAATTTCCTATAAAATGATCATAAAAAACTGTAATATATTTAAGACTTCTCAAATATACCAGAATGAAAATGATTTCAATAAAATCCAACCCTTGTTTATTCTTCATAAACTCTCTATAGAGCTTACATCAACTGACTACAAATCAATAGTCTCTAAATTAATTACAATAATCTAAAATATATAAATATCTTCAAGTTAATGCATGTAAATAAAAACTTAAATACATTTAGTTTTTCCTAAAAATAACTACTAGAAAATATGTCGATATATAGGTCAAGTGAAATATCTCTCAAACCATCTTCCTCAAAAATAGAAATAGGTCCCTAACTGATAACACATGATACTAGTTGGAAAAATAGGTCCCTTTGCAAAAGAGGATCAAGTTTCCACCAAAACTTCCTTTTTGTTTATCCTTTCTTTCATTCAGACCTTCTGGTGAAAAAACACTGATACCATTGCTATGAACTTCATTGGTCTCCTGAATTTTAGCTTTCGTTGATTAACTAACTGTCAGCATTTCTTTTCTGTCCATTCTAAAATCGTTAACAATGGGAATGTCAGCATTTTCGACTATCTGAATTTCACTGACAATTGATATGGAAATGTTCCACGTTTCCTCCAAAATCGCTGACACAATCAATGTCAAGTCTTGTCCCTGTATCATCTTCTATAAGTGGATACACAATTTTGTTTCAAAATAGTTGATAGTGGATTTGTCAGCTTCTTGAATGCTCTGTTGTATGCAAAAAACTATTAGGCTGACTGTTAGTGATAAAATAAAACCCCTATTTTATGAAATAGATAGGAAACATTTCAAGTTTACCTCCCCATGCCTCCTAGTTGAGGATACTCACTTCCCTGAGAAGTACATCCACCTTCTACAGTCTTTGTTTTTTGCTCTGCCTAGTCTCCATAGAACCCTTCTTCAAAGTTATTTGGTCTCTGCTCTTAGTAGAGACTATATCTTTCTTCCTATTGATGATAAGGTCCTTCAGTGACATATTGTCAACATTAATCACCTCTTTGGCTAACTTTGGGTTATTTATGAGTTTTTTTGTATCATTATTTGTTTGTTTTCCTTGTATGGGGTCTTTTTCCACCCTAAAAAACTTCAAACATTGTTTCCTCCTCTTGGGTCTCAATCTCTGCTTCTTTGCCTTTAATAACTTCTGGTTTAGTTGTCTCTATAGGGGAGGATACAATAGGTGGAATCAAAACCTAGGGAGAGTTGATATCAATAGGTAGGTTTACAAGGGATAGAGGGTCTGGTTTACTGAGCTTGACACTTTTTCTCTGGTAGACTTTAGGGATTTTAGGGCCAGAGGATGAAAATAGGACCTCCATGTTTTCTTGGCTGGGAGTTGACTGAACAAGGGCTTGTCCTCTAGTATTTTTCCCAATTTTAGCATTCTTTGGTCTACCTCTTCATATTTTAATGGTTTTAGGTTGAAAACCTCCCCCAAAAAGGAAATGACTCCAAGTCCTTTCTGCCTAGCTAGCTGGTTTTCGATTAGGAGTTTTATCATGGCTTTGTGATATATGAAATGGGAGGAGGGGCCTTTTCGGGACCTGAACCTAGATTCCATGCGCTTAATGCTTGTTAGTAGATAAAAATAAGGATTGATTCTAATTTGACCATGTATATGTGTAAGTAAATAGAAGTGTTAGAGTTTTACCCGATTTAACTTCCCTTCGCAGGTGAAATATTTTTGACAAAAGCATAAAGGGACATACCAGTTTTCATGTATCCATTCCTTCTAGATCACGACCCTCCAATTTTGATCCTTGAATTCCTCTTTGAAAAATAAAGGGACATTCATCCCTGCCAACACATGACTGTGAAAGATATTGTCTCCATCTGTTAGTAAGGTCATGGCCTCAGAAATTCATTTCTTTGTAACTAAAAAGGAAAAACCTCCAACCTCCACGTGATTTCCATAAAAAAACTAAGCAAAAGACTGAGCCACGACATAGTGGTAGTCGGTACAACGGTGGAAAAAATCACTCCAACCAGCTTGCTGAAACAATTGATGCATATCGGGGTATATATCCAACAAATCTCATGATTTGGGATCAAAACGATTTTCTTTGCCTCCTTTTCCCATCACGCTATATGGTATTCCAAAGATTTGATCTTGAATCTCTGTGAGTAAAATAAGTTCAATTCCAAGTCTAATTAACCCCAAACTAACAAAAAACAAATTTATTGACAAGACATGGTAAAATAACTTGACATGCAAAACGTAATATTACAGTTGGTAACTGAATGGTTACAGAGTTTGAGGTGATGACTACAAGAGAAATTCGTATAATATGGTTAAATCATTTTAATGACATTCGCTCATAGCATGGGAGAAAAATAATTAACCAGTATTTTTTACCCCTTTGATCTGCATAGAGATATGTTTTAATGATATCGCAGACACTGACATAGTAAGTGTAGTCATAACCTTTAAAATTTAAACTTTGGTTTTAGCACTGATAGTTGACTTGTGAGTCAAAATAAAATTGTTGATGAGCCTGTTGCTAGCAAATTTCGTCAGAAAACCATATTGGATCACTAAAATGTTGGTAGCCTTGCTATCAGTAATCTCCCTATTTATTACAAAAGAGTTAACACTGAAGCTGTCATTATTTTTTTTTAAAAACTTAAAAAAAACAAATTTTATTGTGATAACGCAAGGGAAAAAAGGGTTTAAATCCTCCACCTTTAAAATTTATATTAAGAATCATCAAAACATAAATTTCAATAAGGATAATGGTAACGAACGAAAGAATCAATCACAAAATGGATCTAGACAAATTGATCTAAATTGTAAAAGATCCAATGAGAAGGATATAGAACCCTTGAAATGTTGAGCCTATGGGGAACCTCATATAGTTTGAAATTGACCATATAATATGAACCCTGATCAAGCATTACACAATGTGCAAGAAGTTTCCATGTGAAACAATGTGGCTAGGAGTATTCCTAGGATTAATGCAACTTTGGAATATCGAGAGGTTGAACATCAATCCACTATGATCAATATGGAAGGTATTACTATGAACCAAGCTATCTCAATTTTAATAGACTCGGGAGATTTTTTAAGTTATATTAGTCCCAAAATAGTGAACAAATTTAAGTTGAAAATGGAAAAACATAAAAGCCCTTGGATAGTACAATAGAAACTGGTACAAAAAGGAATAGTACTAGTTTGGATAACGATTGTCCTATTATTTTAATTGGGTTAAAAAAAAAATTCCTACCAATAGGATTATATGATGTGTTAGTGGACATGGATTGGCTAGAAATTCATAGAGTTGTCATTAATTTCTTAGAAAGGATTGTTACTTGTACCAATGATAAGGGAGTAATATAGATCATGAGAGGTATACCTAGACCAATCTCAACAAAACAATATCAACCTTTCAATTAAGGAGATGTGCCAGGAAGGTTTGTAAACTCTTTTCATATAGGTAGGAGATTTAACATAGGAAAAAGAAAAAGACTTTGAATGACGTTGTAGTGATGCAGGAATTCAAACATGTTTTTCTAGATGAAATTCTTGGGTTGCCACCAAGAAGAGACATTGATTTTACCATTGGGTTGGTACCTAGCAAAACATCAGTGCCAATGGAACCTTATAGAATGTGTTTTCTAGAGTTAATTGATTTAATGATGGAACATTATGAATTGTTGGACAAGGGATATATCAGATAAAGTGTCTCACCTTTGGGAGCACCAATAATTTTTGTAAGCATGAAGGATGGTACTATTATGTTATTTATTTATTATGGGCAAATGAACAAGCTGATGATAAAAAATGAATACCCATTTCCTAGAATTCATGATATATTTTATTAGGTAAGGGGAACAACAATCTTCTCTAAGATAGAGATGAGATCTGATTAGCACAAAACCATAATTATATGAAGATATACATAAGACTACCTTTAGAACCATATATGAACATTATGAATTTTTTTGTGTTTCCTTTCAGACTCATAAATGCCTTGGCCACATTTATGTGTCTAATGAACAATGTTTTCAGTAAATGTTTAGATAAATTTGTACTTATATTCATTGATGACATTCTAATTTACTCAGAATAACACTTGTGAATAGTGTCGCAAACACTTAGAGAACATCAACTATATGCCAAATTTAGTAAGTGAGAGTTTTATTAATATCAAATCCATTATTTGGGGCATTAATTATCCAAAGAATGAATTGCAACAAACCTTGAAAAGGTCAAGGAAATTCTTAATTGGACAATTCCTAAAGAAGTAGTTGACATACAATCATGTACGAAAATTACAAGTTATTATCATAAATTCATTGAAGGATTCTCCAAGTGAGCTTACCTTATAACATCCTCATAGAAGAAATGAATTAACTTTTTCTAGAATCGAAAGTGTCAAGAAATATAATTGAAATAATTTCTAATTTTATTTCATATACTTAAGATTTCTGATCCCAGTAAAGATTATACATTGTGTACAAATGATTGTCTACAAGAATTATATGGAGTGTTAATGCAAGATAACCATGTTATAGGTTATGAGTCTAGGAAGCTAAAGGAGCATGAAAAGAATTATGTTGTGCATGATCTATTGTTAGATGAAATAATTCATGCTTTAAAAATGTAGTGACACTACCTTTTGTGTAAGAAATTCATATTAGTAATAGATCTTATTAGGGTGAAATATTTTTTTAGTAAACATATTTAAATGCAAGACAAGCAATATGGATGGATTTAATTAATAAATTTGACTTTGAAATTAAACAAATTAAGGGATAATAAAACAAAATTTTCAATACATTAAGTATAATTTCAAATTATGTGTGTGGGATCTCTACTAGCAATGCTAAAACAATCCTTAATGAAGAGATCAAGACCACAGGTTTAAAAGATTAGGAATACAAGTAAATATAAGAAAAAATGATAAATGAATCTGGTCTAACAGAAGGATCAGATTATGTTTGAATATTGATGGGTTGTTAACTTTCAAAACATAATTTATAGTCCAAATGGGAATAAAATTAAACAATTAATTCTAGATGACAATCATAAAAAACCTTTTTTAGCTCATTTAGGATATCAATAACTTATCAAAACATTCAAGAACAATTTTTATTGGCTAGGAATGAAAGGATAAGTAGTTGAGTATTTGAAAAATTGTTTGGAGTGTCAAAATGTTAAGGTGGAGCATCAACATCTCGCTGGGTTATTCAATCTCTTACATGTTCATGAGGGGAAATGGGAAATTATTTCCTTAGATTTTACTAAAGAGTTACCTAGAACTAGAAGACAACATGATTTATCATGGTTGTAGTTGATAAATTGAGTAAGACGACCCATTTTATACTAGTGTAATCAAAATTCAAAGTTGTTTACATAGCTGGAATTTTTATGAAGGAGATACTTAAACTTAATGGAGTACCAAAAATAGTCATTTTTGACAAAAATGTAAAATTTGCATCAAATTTTTCGAAGGAACTTTTCATATTATTAGGTATAGTTAAATGTCGGTACTACTTACCATCTCGAAACTGATGGGAAGACTAAAATAACCAACCAAATCCTTGAATACATGCTTCTCATGTAGGATATGCATCAACCCACAAAATGGGAAGATTACTTACACCTAGTTGAATTTGCATATAATAATAGTTATCAAGCATCACTTAAGATGAGCCTTTTTGAAGTCCTTTATGGATAGAAATGTCATACTGCATTGAGTTGGAGTGAACTAGAGGATAGATTGGTTTCGAGACTTGATCTCTTAAAGGATATGGATCATTTGGTTAAAAAGGTAAGGCATTTAAAAATAGCTAAAGAGAGACAAAAGGGTTATGCAAATTAGAAAATGATTCATAAGGAATGTAATGAGGGAGAGCATGTTTATATCAAAGTCAGACTAAAGAATTGCACATTGAGGCTGGGAGATTTTGTTAAATTTTCACCTAGGTTTTGTGGTCCCTTTGAAATACTTGCTAGAGTAGGACTAGTGGTCTACTAGCTATCACCGTCGTCTCATATAAAAGTGCACAATGTATTTCATATATCACTTTTCAAGAAATATGTTCATGATAAAACTCATATTATTGATTAGAATGTGGTACAGGTCAAACTGCTTGACAAGTTGTAGGTCGAGCCTCTATGAATTTTAGACAGGAGGGAAACTTTACTTCATAAATAAGCCATTTTCTAGGTTTAAGTGAAATGGAAACACTTTGGCCCTTAGGAGGCCACTTGAGATATGGAATAGAAAGAGTAATAAGTATTTCCTTCACTCTCTTAGGAGTGATGAGTACAAGAAAAAAACAATGATAGTTTTTAAATTTAGGGGAAGGTAGATTTAATATGCCCATTCAAATTACTTTTGCAAGACTTTAATGTTTTATATATACTTGTAAATATTTAAGCTAGATACAGTAGCCATAGGGCCAAAATAAATTTAAACAATGTGAATTACATATGTCAATAATTGTGTACAAGTTATATATAAAATATTGTTTTTATTTGGAAATACTATGGGAACTAGCGTGAGAGTAGTCAGGATACTCTATTGTCAAATTACTATTAAAGTGGTGGAGTCCCAATTAGTGGACAAGAAAAAAGGTGACACTTTTCAAGTTGTAACCTCCCATGACTCTCAAATATTCCAATAGCAGTAACTATCACCAAGAGACAACATAATTAGAGAGCAATATTATGTTGGGTGGAAGGGATACTTCTAGAATATCTAGAGAGAAATGCAAGGCTAGATGAAAAAATATGAAGGAATTATGTAAAAATCTGAGGAAAAGAAAGAAAAAAGGTAGGCATTGAAAGAAGGATGCTACTAAAGTGGGAAAAGGGAGGAATGATAATAATAAGATAATGATAAGTTTTTGATAGAAGAAAAGCTTGAGGTTTCAGATGAATTGATGGGTTTTACTTCAATGGTCGGGAGTGATGTGGTTGTTCCTACAATATTTCGAAGAGTTTATATTATTTAGATTAGTAGATGATTGTGTTGTAGTTGTATTTTTATCAGTAATATTTTCTATCAAAACATTTACATCAAAGATGGATATTGATTAGAATATATAATGAACATAGAAAGGAAATGTATCTAGAATACATGTAACTTTTGCATGACTAAAACCATGTTTTCATAATAAATATAGTGCAAAATTTTTCTATATGTTGTTATGGTAAAAAGAGAATATTTAGAATTGTAAGTATTCCTTTTATGAATGACTATTATAATATAGGATATTATGAATATGTTTGTAATAGGAACAACGAAAGGTAGGAATGTTACATATGGTTTACTTTCCTACAAACGATCATATGTTTTAATAGGAGGAAACTAAGAAGGTTTAACATTATTTTAGGTCAATATGGAGGAATAAACCCCATATCAATTTCCAAATTGCACACATTATGTTCTCGATAACAAAATTTCTCTGAAGAGGTAGTGGCAGAATATGTTTACATGTGTAAACTGTAACTACCCCTATGTAAGATTTTGAAGAGAAAAATTCTAAATATTAACATCAACTACAAGTGTAAAAGCGAAGTTACTATTGAAAACTGAGACTCTATAGGATACAAAGAGTATACATTATTCAACAAAAAAGAACATGAACAAATTTAAAAGAATAATAGCACATATTTCACTAAGGCTCATGTTGAAGTAATCCATGCAATAATATAGATTATAGATATTAAGTACATGTCCAGAGTTTTACATTTAAATTATGTGTTCTAATGTATATGTATTTTTTGGGTACATGAACCTTAACACATGAAGATTGAGTGCAAATAATTCAGACACATACAAAACTCCAAAAAAAAGTTATTAGAGCACACTTTGGAGTTATATTGAAACATAATGATTAATATACATAACATTAAAGTTGGTAGCATAACTCAAGACTGAGTACAGTAAATATAAACAAATAGCTATCAAAACATTAGCCATGGTAGTCACCAATTGGCCAAAAACTCCATATTTGGAAGAACCTATGGAAGAGAAGTAATGAAAGAAGACTCATACTTGGTAAAGGGAAAAAAAAAAATATCATGTGAGAAAAGTCTAAGCTGGGGATCTGGAAGTAAAATATATAACAATAAAATACTTATGCTAGAATACTTACACAATATGTACCTAATTAATAAATTCTAAAATGAAAAATTGGCAGTAAATGTTACCTTAAAATTTCTCTATTTGTTTTGGCCTTAAAATTTCATTGATAGCATATGAGTATTTGAAAAATTAGAGTATTCTATGGAAAATTATAAGTTAAAAAAATAAAAACATTCACAAAAATTGAACTTGATATTTAGATTATTCATTCATATGAATTTGGACTCCCTTTTTTGAGACACCACATTGGCGTTGTAGGTTTTAACCCTGTACAAAAATTACCTGCATACGAATTCTAAAAACAGAAAATAAACAATGGCGTGAACATAAAACATAAAACATATATACACAGGGATTTTCCCCTGGATCCCAAAACTAGGAATACCAGATTGATTTTTCATTATATTCCTTTCAATGTTACAATACATATATATACTTGTTGAAGCATCCATAAACGCCAATCCATTAACCATGGATTAGAACATAACCATAGTTCCCTTGATCGGATCTACAAAATACCAGGGATTGAAAACCATCATACCCAAAATCATGTGTGAAATCCATGCACAAAACTATAGGTAGGTCTGCCCACCTAGTATAGGGTCCAAAAAAAATTTCCTGGGGCGCTACCCCTAACACCATGCAGGGGGGATACCACCCCTCTACATAACCCCTAACAGGGGGGGTAGCCACTCTTGTTGTAAACCCTAACAGTGCCCAGTGCAATGTATAGGGGGGGCTACCGTCCCCCCTGTGATCCCCTCATGTGTGGGGTAGTCATGGACAAAATATAGCACAACCCACCATTCTCCTACTTCTTGTTCTCTTTTCACAGGAGAGCTTAGTCATTTATTCAACCCTGCAATGCCCATTATTTCTCTACACCAATAGAACTTCTCAGTGCTCATAGACTTTGTCAATGCATATGCAGTATTTTCCAAAGTGTCCACCTTTATGAGTAACACCTTTTTGTCCTCAACAATCTCCCTCACAAAGTGATACTAAAGATCAATGTTCTTTGTCTTTAAAGGATAAGCATGGTTCTTTGCCAATAAAATTGCATTTTGGCTATCACAGTCTATCATTATAGCTCGATGTACTAACCCCATGCTTGAGCACAATCTCTGCAACCAAATTGTTTCCTTGCTTGCATGAGTGGCTGCCATGTATTATGCCTGTATAGTTGAAAGTGCCACTACACACTGTCTCTTACTCATCCAACTGACTGCACCTAAGAATAGTTTAAACACATACCCACTTATATATCTTCTCTGATCCATATCTCCAATCAAGTCTATATCAACAAATCCATGGATGTCCAAAAGTCTGTCCAATATTTGCCTTCCTTCGTAGCATAAACCATAATCACTAGTGCCACGCAAATACTTGAAAACATGCTTCACTATTGTCTAGTGCTCCTTCCCTAGTTTTGACATAAACCCGTTCAATACTCTCATTGCATGTGCAATGTATGGTCTAGTACAGACCATTGCATACATCAGGCTACCGACTGCACTTGCATATCGAACACGGGACATGTCCTCTTCCTCTTCTTATGTCTTGGGACACTGTTCAACAGATAACTTTACACCTACAAGAATAAGAACCTTCACCACTTTAATATCATGTGTATTAAACCTCTACAATATTGTTATGACATACTTCCTCTGGTTTATCTAGATCTTCCTCTTTTCCTGATCTTGTTTAATTTCCATGCCCAAAATATAGTTTGTCGCACCAAGATCTTTCATGTCGAATTTGGAAGACAATTGGGTCTTCAAATCTTGGATAATTTCATTGTCATTTCCAACTAGAAACATATCATCCACATACAAGACCAGATAAATAACATGGTCGCCAATTAATTTAAAGTACACATAGTGTTCTTCTTTGCTTTTGGTTAAGCTAAGTCCCCGTATAAATGTATCAAATTTCTGATACCACATCCTTGGTGACTTTTGTAACCCATACAGAGGCTTTTTTAACTTGCATACCAGTTCTTTCTTACCCTTCACCACAAAGCCTTTAGGTTTCTTCATGTAGATCTCTTCTTCCATATCGCCATGAACAAATGTTTTCTTCACGTCCATCTACTCTACCTCAAAATCAAAAGAAACATCAACAAATAAAACTTATCTAATAGAAGCTCCCTTGGCAACAGAAGAAAAAATATTACTAAAATCAATTCTCGGCACTTGGGAATAACCTTTTTCTACCAACCAAAATTTTTATTTCTCTACCTTTCCTTCTGCATTCATCTTCTTTTTGAACACCCATTCGCTGCCAATGGGTTTCCTTCCAGCCATAACTCCACTAGATCCCAAGACTCATTTTTGTGCAAAGATGCCATTTCATCAACCATGGCCCTTTCTAGAGTTTTCCATCCTCTGAATCTACATCTTCCCTCATAGTTCTCGGATCATCGTCAGTAAAATATAAAGAAGAATTTGAACAAAAGGAAGATGGACTATACATTTTTAGCTTCCTTCTTTCTTGAACTTATCTTCTCACAGTCAGGTTTTCTTGCTCTTCACATTTTGATTCCTCTTCTGGTGTAGAGTCTGATTCTTCTTCCTTTACCTCAAACTCTATCTTCTTCGGTTCCTTTGGTAGGACTTCATGTTTAATAACATTTTTCACCTCTCTAAACACCACATCTTGGCTATACACAACCTTCCTTGTTTCTAGGTTCCAAAGCTTATAACCTTTTAAACCATCCTTATACCCAATAAATATGCACTTTTCAGATTTACAATCCAAATTTGTTATTTTCTCCTTTGGAACATGTACATATGCATCACATCCAAATACCCTCAGATGTTAAAGAGAAGGTTTCTTACCAATCCATACCTCTTGTGGAGACTTATCCTCTGTCGAGCAATAAAAAGGTTCTTTTTCACCTCTATTTACCCTACATTAACTTATCAATCCAGGAACGATTTGTTATCTTAAAGAGTGTACTCAGTTTGAGGCGTTCATTTGTTAGAGTAATGCTAGTAGTATAGTTCTCTATATACAAGAGTAAACGGATGCTTGAAATAAGATCTACTTACAGAAAAGAACCTTAAAACTCAAATCATGCACTTTGAAAGCTATAGCAATTTATCAGTCAAGGGTACAGTAATGGTAACCCATCCCTCTGTAAACTGATGTAATTAAAAGACAATCAAGCAAAAGATCATCAATCTCGGAACTAGACAACATATGTGAATGCTCACTACAGTCTCATATTGTTATGCACACCAAAGCAATGATAATACAAATGACAGGAAATGGAACAACAACTATTCTTATGAACAAGATTGAGTAGCAAAACCTTAATCTACAAAAATGAATGCAGCAATTATATCCTATAGAAATTAGGTAACAATCCTTACTCTAAAGATAAATTCGACAGCAAATGGAAATAGAATGGCAACTAACAAAGATGAAATATAGAATAGCAACTTGAATCAAATATAAATGTACAATAAACCAAACCTAATATCACACACAGCACGCTTAATATTGAAAGGAACAGTAATCTGACTTCAATACAACAAGTATAAATCACAGTTATAAAGAATAACGGTTGTGATTCGTAATGGAATAGCAACGTCAATTGAACAACAATCGCGGTTAAGTGTAAACCATAGATAAATACAGTAATACTGATTTATGAATGTATAGCATGGTTACTCTCTAATCGAGTAGAAATGGCAATATGTAAGGAAAAGAAATGTTATATCAATGGTTAAAGGAACAACAATGCGTTATAAAGTCAGAATGAACAACACAACATTCTTGTTACAGAGAACAACATTACTTAGTTGAGCATAAACAAAATATAACAGAACCGTTATGTAAAATAGAAAAACACATCACATTACTGAATAGAGCTAATAACGAAAACCACACATGAATTGGAAATAATGGTACAGAAGCAAGTGTTCCACCAAGGCCAAGCCCTTAGTCTCTAGGGACACACCGCTTGAGATTACCCCAGAATCAAAGATGGAACGACAACTAGATTTATATTAAAACATCAAAATAGAGTTATAGTGGATCACTCTTCAACGATAGTCAATGATCAAAGTTCCAAATACAAAGGAGAATTACATAAAAACAACAACAGTTCGTCCCCTAGGCTAGCAGTGCAGCCCCTTCTTATGATAGCTGAGCGGAGATATCAACGATACAAAAAATCGTTAAGATAGCGATCCCTCAGGATTAAAGGATCCTGAGGGATTTTCCAGACTATTAATTCTCAGTTATCCTCTTGTTCTCTTGCACCAATTTGGTATCTCCTTTTCCCTTTCCTGGCTGATACACCCCAATTCGGATCGCCTTGTTTGCGTACGGTTCCCTATCAAAGGGACAACAGTTAACTTTGTCATGTCTTTTCCTTTGGGATGGAAATCTTCTGTTTTCTCCTTTCCCTGCATAAGAAAAGGGAAATTATTAGTTATTTTGCGTTACATACAAATCCTATAGATTTTATCATAATTTCTTATTATCTACCTATTTCATGATGTAAAAAGGTTATGAGTTTTAAAGAAAAGATGAAAAAATAAACGATAATAACATACCTTCTCCAGTACTCAACACACCCCCCTGCTTACGCTTTTTCATGCTCTCATGAAAACATTGTAGTTGACATGCAAGGCAGTGAGAGAGTAGGCCAGAGACAGGATCTCATGTGGTGGTCTACAGCCATGATGCCTAGCTAGATGTTCAAAAACATGTCCTGTCTAACCCTCAGGCATTTCATACAAGACTTGGTATCCTGGTGCAGGGTGCCAAATAACCAGACTGCGGAACTTACAGCCTAACCAGGATGGGCGTTCTCTCAAAATAAGGTCACCATAGAGACCCAAGTGATCAGGAGCTAGGTTAAAGTTCTCATAGTTAAACGGTTCCCTGAGTTGGATGTTCGGATTAGAAGTATGATATCAGAATTTGGCAGCTGCAATGGCAAGGTCCTTGATGGTAAAGAAATATTCTATCCCTTGCCGATTGATTGTTGTATGAATAGGTCCTAATGCCTCAATCACACTAGAGTCCTCATGAGGTTCCTATGTTTATTCCACAACTGTAATGGGTCTCTAGGCTCAGCTCGCACCCATAAGTCTAATCCATTTTCTTGTCTTTGAAAGGCATTGTAGGCTTGAAGCCATTTTATTTGATTAACACCAAAAGAAATGAATGCCTACAGTTGGATATCCCCAATGAAAGGGCTGGGATTCTGCTCTATTTCTTGATCTAACACAAGGTTATGCAGATAAAATTCACATAATAATCTTTGAACCTTCACCCCATAGTGCTTACAACAATTTATGAAATTGTCAGTAGTGTTTATTTCTATAGGGGCTCCTTCTTTGGTAGCTTTAATTTTCAATTGCAAATATCGTTCCATTAAAAACAAGGCATAGTTCCTACCAGGTGCTCTACACGCTAGGATGTCAGTATACAAAGAGCATAAGGTATCCATTTGTTTGATGACTACATCTAGTCTATGAGTTACCTTTTTGAACCTTTCTTCTTCCTTTCGCCATCCTTCAAAGGCCTGGCTTTCGGATAAGTTGACATTCCTCAACTGCTGTTGTAATTTTTCATACTCTTCTGAAGAGACATTCTATTCTGTAAGTTTCTCTATTGTTTGCTAGGCTTGTACCAAGTCCTTTCGAAGAGTTACTTTCCTTGGATCATTGGCCCACATAGTAGTTGTAAGCGGAAGGTTTACTTGAATCTTCTTATTGCATCGTCCTGTGTTTATTGTTTGCATTTCCTCAGAGGACTGTGCCTCTGTCTGAACTTCTTTGTCATAGGCTGACATATTATCTGTTTGTACTTTGACATGGGCAACAGCTGAATGCTGTTCCTTTTGGTTTTGAATGGCAGGCTGGACTTGAGTCCTCCTAATCATTTTCTTGATGGTTTTCGCCAAAATGGTTGCATGTTTTAGCCCCGTGGTCATTTTTTCTCTCTTTCCCATTTTCAAAACCTTGATTTGTTGTTGAAGTCGTGCTATCACATTAAACAGTCTTTGTTGTTCTTTTCGTAATCTTTTAATTTCTTCTGTTTTCTTGGAAGGAACAGTTGTCTGTTTACTTAGGCATGGACTTTCACCTTGGCCAATTTCCTGGTTCTCTTCTTGGGGTGCTTCCTCATTGTTCTGATCGGGTTGTTCAGGAGTAAAAACACTAGGTTTTTCTATTACTTCCTGGGTGACTTCTTCTTCCACCCCTTCTCCTTCATGAAATTCTTCTAGTGTCATTTGACTGGGAACAGATTGTTCCTCTTCTTTATCTTCATCACTTTTCTCTCGAGATATACTTTCATCATGAGCAGAGTGATTCTCTTCTTTTTCTTCCTCATCGCACAATTCTTCGGATGCATTTTTGTCATGAGAAGAATGCTCCTTTGGTTCTTCTTCGATGTGGAGGTTTAGTGGGCTGAGAGGTTGAGCATATTCACCCATATTAGCCAGAATTTGGGCCAATTCATCCTCTTGCAATGGATTTTTCAATAGGATTTCTTCGCGTTTCTTTGTCTCTTCCTCTGCCTGCCCAGACTGCTCGGTCTCTTCCTCTATTTCTCCTTCCTCATTTTCCTCCAACTCTTTCTCATTCTCCTCTCCTTCCAATTGCGGGGGTTGCTCATTCCCTGAATCATCTATCTCCACCAGTTGACTAGTATTCCCTTGGGAATTTTCTAGCCTCCCTCTGATCCATGCCAATCTAATGGATTTCCTCCATTTCAATGGTCTATTCGATGTACTGGTAGCATGTTTTCATTTTGGAGGTGACAGAGCCAATCCCCCATCTATCACGACGATCAGTTCCTCACAACTGCTCTATTGTTGAGCAAGACTGTAGCTAACTATTAGTCATATCTACCCATTGTGACTTAGTACCGATTCTACGTGGCGAGATTTTTTCATGCTTCGGGCAACATCATGTAATAAAGAATTTAAAAAAGCAGGCAAATCCACAGAGCATTTCTATTTTAATACGGCTAAAAGTTTAAGGTGGCATGATCTTACCACATCTTTCCTGCCTTCACAAGTGACGTAACTCTAGATGATTCTTTCCAATTCTGCCCACGGCTCTCCCAATGCTGCTGGTAGAACTACCTTTCCTCTTACAGTCAGGTTTTTGCCTTCATCTTGGAAGATTTTTATGATGTTTTCCAGTCTCTCCTTCTTCAGAGTCCACACAGGTCCAGTGTCTGGAAGTCCCGAGACCTCTGCAATTATGTCATCGGTGACTGCTATGTGTCTCCCTCTTACAGTGGAGTGATATTCTTGAAAGTTTTGCAAGAATTCAATTGCTACGGTCTCGTTGGATTGTTGTAAATAGTTAAGATAAACTATCCATCCTGCCCTTGTATAGATTTCTTGTGCAACATTAGAGACTGTAAATACCTATGGCTCTCTCCGAATTGATCTTCCTCCCATGCTTAGCACACTGTAAAAATGCAGAGACGACAATGGAACAACATGTTGTTCAAGCTGTTAGGAAACAAATAGAAAATAACAAAACAACAAGCTTGTTCAGATTCCAAGTCACTTACTAATTGTTGCAGAGCATAATATGGAAATAGCTTAGGAACAACAAGCCATGCAAATTGGAAAACAATATACCGTTAATCCTTGCTATTCCCAAGTGAGAATTCTCCAAAA